>CM043019.1:2216325-2673356 GCA_023690525.1 Holotrichia oblita
GCGGATGCTCATAAATCCCGATAAATGTGTGGCGGTTCGTTTTTCTAGAAAACGGAATCCACCTCCCTCGCATGTCACCGTAGAGGGACGCGAGTTGCCTTGGAGTCCGAGGGTCCAGTAACTCGGGATGGTACTTGACTCCAAGCTGACGTTCCGCCACCACTTTTCGATGACCATATCTCGTTTTTTGAGGGCGAGGTGGGCTCTGGCTCCCCTTATTTGCTTGAAGAGCTCCTTGAGCCTTAAGCTCAAACTAATGATCTACATGGTGTTTCTCCGAACGATATTGGCGCCCTCACCTGGTCTAGCGCCTGCAAATCACAAGCGAAGAGGCTCGATGTGGTACAGAACAGGGTGCTACGCACCATTCTTAATGCTCCCTGGTTCTTGTCGAACATCCAAATTCATAGAGACCTCAAACTATCAACCTTGTCACAATATGCGATGGCGCCGGCCAGGAAAACCCTTGAAAGGGTCGCTCGGTCGGAGAACCTATTGGTCCAGCATTTGGGGGAGCTGGACCCTGACAAACCCGTAGACGTAGACGTAGACGATTATTATATCATTCCCATGGCTAGCAGCGAGCCATATCCCAGAGATAAAAAGGCTTAGGGACATGTCAGTCTAGCCTTGGAGCAAACGAAGACCTCAGGGCCAAACTTTGTAAACTTCTTTCGTGCATAACTTTATTATTTTAAATGGAACACCCTGTATGTATTTATATTATCGGATAGAACATTTTATTGTCTAAAAATCAGTATCAGGAATCCCTATGACTATCTGTACTAGTTATTAAGTTATTTGCGTTTTTAGATAATTTAAGTGAATTAAATTTGTTTTTTGTAAGTGAACACCCTGTATATCTTTACATCGATGGATAAAAATATTATTTAATAACTTAAAAACTAGTACAAATAGTCATAGGGATTCCTGATACTGGTTTTTAAACAATAAAATGTTCTATCTGATAAAATAAATACATACAGGGTGTTCCATTTAAAATAATAAAGTTATGCACGAAAGAAGTTTACAAAGTTTGGCCTCGGTACTTGCACGACGTGTAGAAAATGCCTTAAAATACAGGGTGTTCCATTAAGAAAAATATAACTTTGGTACATTACTAAGTTTTGAAACACCCTGTATAATGCCTATTATTTTGAAATTGTAGATCTAGTCCACCTACATATATTCCAGTATGTACCTTTTTCAAAATTATTACCATTTGACTACCAGAGACCGCAGCGTTCCCACTGTTACACCCTGTATACATACTTTCATTATAAACCAATGAATGGATTAAAAAAAAGAAAGAAAACGAGAATCTCTACGTCGGCGGATTATACAGCGGAAGCAGCGGATATGCAAAAATCGCGGAAACGCGTTAGCTCAGCGTTTCTAAAGTAAATATTCACACACCCACATAGAATGTGGGAAACGAGACTGTAGATAAGTCGTTTGTGTTCTCCTTTCTTGGCGTCTCCGTTTTATTATAGGACATACCACATATGCACATACACACACACACACACACATACTCATATTAAACACATTTATACACGCGACAAAACAATCTGTTGGTCTGGCACATCCTAGCATATGCTTTAACTTTAAAGTAAACATACAATTTAATATATATTACAAAGTAGGTAGGGTAAAAATAACCGAACTTCATTCAGATTCAGGGGATTCTCTCCGGCTTCGCTGCTGCTAACGAATGATTTGTTTTCTTTGGCGTATAGCATGGAATAGTTACATTTTGTAATTGATACTTGTTCTGACTAATTCGTAATAAATTGTGTAAATTTTGAATAGGACACCCTATATAGTATACACAGTCTGTCCCAGATGATCGGAGACTATTTCGAATAAACAAGAATAAAAAATTAAAAACAAAAATCATCGAATCCTTAATTTTACAGCTGCAATACAGTCTTGTAGTTCCTTAATTTGAACAAAGATGTCAGGTAAAACGGTTCCAATTCGCGGGAGCCAATTACATCCCAAGTTTCTGACGTTGTAAGCTTGTTGAAGTTAGTTAGCCGAATTCAATAATATAAATTAAACTTTCGCGACTAATACCGACCGGTGTGCACAACCTGTACCTAAGCACTCTTTGGCTCGAATTCGGTGTATACGACGACTGATGCGGTGATTATTCGAAATGGTTAACTATAATGTGAACCGATAGAAGGTAGTATTATCGATCATTTTCCCTACGAGTAAAGGCAAATTTATGAATAATACATTACGATTCGATTGGATCAATTGTAGACTGTTATTTTTTGTTTAATATACATAATTGCTTAGGTTTAGATTTGTGGTGTGCTCGTTATTCTGAATTGGGAGATTGATTTTTTTTTTTTTGACGATGACCACACTCACACAGAATTAAAAACAAATTTATTGATATGACAGTTTCACTGCTGACAAACGTATTTTGACAGCTGTAGCATCCCTCAACAAATAAAACAAGAAATGAATAACTGCTTTTATTGTTGTACAGTTTCTAAACAATTACAACGCCCCCTGTAAGTTTTATAATGTGACAGCTGTCAAAAAATTCTTGATGCTTGCGCGAGTTCAGATTGTAAAAAGAAATACAGATATTCACCATTATCCAATCCCATTGCTAAATTTGAATTAATATTACTTTCACAATTTGACAGCTGTCAAAAATATATTTTCTATTTTTTTTTTTTTACTAGAATAATAATTTGGTAGTTATCAGAAATCTCTTAATTCCTACAGCGTCAAAATTGTATAAAAAAAAAATAATTGATACAATTTCACAGCTGACAAATGTATTTTGACAGCTATTATTCTGAAATAAAACTGTTGTTTCAATCGATAATTCTCGACTCAAAATTGTAATAAGTGATTTTACAATATTGCAGACGTCAGATATATCGACAACTGTCAGAAATTAAAATCGGACAAATGTATTTTGACAGCTCCCCAATCAAAAACAAGAACTGAATAACTGCTTTTATTCTGGCACAGTTTCTAAGCAATTCCAACGTCCCCTGTAAGTGTTAAAATTGTAAAAAAAAAACTGCGGTTATAATTTCGTTTATAATTTGACAGCTGTCAAAAAATTCTTAATAGTTACTTGAATTTAAATTGTAGAAAAATCATAGATATTCACCCTTACGCACGGCTGTTAGATATATTTTGACAGCTAAACTTGCTAAATTTTAATTAATATTGCTTTTACAATTTGACAGCTGTCAAAAAATTCTTGATGCTTGCGCGAGTTCAGATTGTAAAAAAAATACAGATATTCACCATTTTCCAATCCCATTGCTAAATTTGAATTAATATTACTTTCACAATTTGACAGCTGTCAAAAATATATTTTCTATATTTTTTTTTACTAGAATAATAATTTGGTAGTTATCAGAAATTTCTTAATTCCTACAGCGTCAAAATTGTAAAAAAAAAATAATTGATACAATTTCACAGCTGACAAATGTATTTTGACAGCTATTATTCTGAAATAAAACTGTTGTTTCAATCATTAATTTGTTATTCAAAATTGTAATAAGTGACTTTACAATATTGCCGATGTCATATATTCTAGATACAAAACTGTCAGAAATTCAAATCGGACAAATGTATTTTGACAGCTGTAGCACTCCCCAATAAAAGACAAGAACTGAGTAACTGCTTTTATTCTTGCACAATTTCTAAGCAATTCCAACGTCCCCTGTAAGTGTTAAAATTGTAAAAAAAAAAACTGCGGTTATAATTTCGTTTATAATTTGACAGCTGTCAAAAAATTCTTGATGCTTGCGCGAGTTCAGATTGTAAAAAAAAATACAGATATTCACCATTTTCCAATCCCATTGCTAAATTTGAATTAATATTACTCTCACAATTTGACAGCTGTCAAAAATATATTTTCTATTTTTTTCTACTAGAATAATAATTTGGTAGTTATCAGAAATCTCTTAATTCCTACAGCGTCAAAATTGTAAAAAAAAATAATTGATACAATTTCACAGCTGACAAATGTATTTTGACAGCTATTATTCTGAAATAAAACTGTTGTTTCAATCATTAATTTGTTATTCAATATTGTAATAAGTGACTTTACAATATTGCCGATGTCATATATTCTAGAGACAAAACTGTCAGAAATTCAAATCGGACAAATGTATTTTGACAGCTGTAGCACTCCCCAATAAAAGACAAGAACTGAGTAACTGCTTTTATTCTTGCACAGTTTCTAAGCAATTCCAACGTCCCCTGTAAGTGTTAAAATTGTAAAAAAAAAACTGCGGTTATAATTTCGTTTATAATTTGACAGCTGTCAAAAAATTCTTAATAGTTGCGCGAATTTAAATTGTAGAAAAATCACAGATATTCACCCTTATGCACAGCTGTTAGATATATTTTGACAGCTAAACTTGCTAAATTTGAATTAATATTGCTTTTACAATTTGACAGCTGTCAAAAATATATTTCCTATTTTTTTTTACTAGAATAATAGTTCGGTAGTTTATTTTAAAAAAATCTGTTTTTGTTATTTGTCTTCTTTTGATAATTACGGCAAAAAAAACGAACTGATATTAGCTGTCAAATGTATTTTGACAGTTCTAATTGTAGTTGGAAAAGAAAACTGTTTTTATAATTTAATAGCTAGTCGATCGAAATTGCTTTAATGGTTTTACTTTACTAAATTGTAAAAAAAAAACATTCAATTTTACAACATTACAGCTGTCATATACATTTATTGAAAGCTGTCAAAAATTCAGGTCAGATAAATATATTTTAACAGCTTTAGCACCCGCCAAAAATATGAAATGAATAACTGCATATATTATTGCAGTTTTTAAACAATTATATCGCCTGTAAGTGTTGAAATTGTAAAAAGAAAACAAACTGCGTTTATAATTTGACAGCTGTCAAAAATATATTTCAATTTTTTTTACTAGAATAATAATTTGGTAGTAATCAGAAATCTCTTAATTCGTACATTTTCAGAATTGTAAAAAAAATAATGTTACAATTTCGCAGCTGTCAAATGTATTTTGACAGCTATAACTGTCAAAAAAAACTGTTTTTGTAATTTAAGAGCTGATCGAAATTGCTGTAATGGATACTATATTTAAAATTCTAAAAACCTAACTGACTTTACAATATTACAGCTGTTATATGTATGTATTTTTGACAGTTACACTTATCAAGTGTGAAAATAAAATGTTTGACAGTTAGAATTATTGTCGAATAAAAAAAAATCTGTTTTTGTAATTTATCTTCTTTCGATAAACACGACATTCAGAACTGTAAAAAAGAAAACTGAAAACTGATATTAGCTGTCAGATATATTTTGACAGTTGTAATTGTAGTTGGAAAAGATAACTGTTTTTATAATTTAATAGCTGATCGGTCGAAATTGTTTTAATGGTTTTACTTTACGAAATTGTAAAGAAAAAAAACCGACTTTACAATATTACAGCTGTCATATATATTGACAGCTGTCAGAAATTCACGTCGGATAAATTTATTTTGACAGCTGTAGCACCAGCCAAAAACAAAAAATGCATAACTGCTTTTATTATTGCGGTTTCTAAACAATTACATCGCCTGTAGGTAAGTGTTGAAATATTAAAAAAAAAAATGCGTTTATAATTTGACAGCTGTCAAAAATATATTTCCTATTTTCTTACTAGAATAATAATTTAGGTAGTTATCAAAAATCTCTTAATTTCTACAGTCTCGGAATTGTGAAAAAAATATAATTGATGTTACAATTTCACAGCTGTCAAATCTACTATCTATAGCTGTCAAAAAACATAGTTCTTGTAATTTAATAGCTGGGCGAAATTGCTGTAATGGATACTATATTTAAAATTGTAAAAACTTATCTGACTTGACAATATTACAGCTGTTATATGTATTTTTGACAGTTGTACTTATCAAATATGAAAATAAAATGTTTGACAGCTAGAATTATTATCAAATTAAAAAAATTCTGTTTTTGTAATCTGTCTTCTTTTGATAATTACAGCACTCAGAATTGCATAAAAGAAAACTGAACTGATACTAGCTGTCAAATGTATTTTGACAGTTGTAGTTACACTTTGTCAAATATGAAAGTAAAATGTTTGACAGCCAGAGTTATTATCAAATTAAAAAAATTGCTTTAATGGTTACTATACTCTAAATTGTAAAAAAGCAACTGATTTTACAATTTTACCGCTGTCATATATATTGACACCTGTCAGAAATTCACCTCGGATAAATATATTTTGACAGCTGTAGCATCCGTCAAAAAACAAGAAATGAATAGCTGCTTTTATTATTGCGGTTTCTAAACAATTACACCACCTGTAAGTGTTGAAATTGTAAAATAATCAACTGCGTTTATAATTTGACAGCTGTCAAGAAATAATTGATGGTTTCGCGCATTAAAATTGTAAAAAAAAACACAGATATTCACCATTATGCACAACTCTTGTATATAGGTACATATTTTGACAGCTATACTTACTAAATTTGAATTAATAGTGCTTTTACAATTTGACAGCTGTCAAAAGTATTGTGATAGTAATAGCTGTCAAATCAATCAAAATTATCAGGAATCCCTTAATGATTGCTATAGTCTCAGAGTTGGAGCTGATATTATACAATTTTACAAGATTACGCCTATCAGATATATTTTTGACAGCTGCACTTACCAAATATGAAATAAAATATATTTCTACAATTTGAGATTTGACAGAAATACTTACATTTATCGAGTAGTTTCATGGTACCGACATTAAAAAGAAGTAATTTTCTATTTGACTATTTTGAGCGCATTTTTATAATTTGACAGCTGTCAAAAAATTCGTAATCAGAGTAGACAAAATTGTGATATTACAATTTCACAGCTAAAAAATGTCGAAAGAAGCAGCTGTCAGAAATTGGTTTAATAGTTATTCGATTATGTGGATTTTAGAGTCTAAATATGCAATAATATACAGGGCGTTCCGTTTAAATTAAGACAGGCTATTGGTATACTGGTCGTCAATACACGTACACACACACAAAAAAAAAGCAAAATAGGATAAAGTCGAAAAGAATGCCCTCTAAGGATACCTCTACACAAACTCAATGGTCGAAAACTAATCCCGTCCATAACTTAATAGCACGTGACAGAAAACGCCGGAAAGCCCTATATACACCACCGTCGGACTTAAATCAGCTTTCCCTCGTATATTACGGTTCATGCGGCACCCCCTTGTTGCCAGTCTTCTGAAAAGATACATGATATATGTATTCTATTGTATCGGACGGGCCGGCCTTCTGATCTTGTTGACCGTTCCTCACGAATATTTCCCTCTTTTTCAGTCCCCTTGTATAGGTGAACGTAAATATTTTGAAATATTATGTATATCTTTCTACGGACGTGTCACTTTAAGAAAGATCTATCTATATAAAAGAATTTTGTTTATAAATCTTACTTAAAGCATACGAATATATACAGGGCGATTGATAATAATAATAAATTCTCTATCACGAAATCGCAGGAACCGTTTCACCATACTATGTTTACGCCGTCTTTGTTTTTAAGCCTTCTGGGTCCATACATCCATTCCTGGACACTAACGAAATTGAATTAATAGCATACTTAACGGTCTTAGTAATAGACGATTCACCAGCGAGAGGGAGAGAGAAAGATATACACGATAAAAAAAGTAAGGAGCAAGAAAAGAAGTAATTCAATTATTAATATATCTTTCGGCCTCTCTTCATCTCGTTCAGGTTTTACTTACTTAACGCGCAAGGTAGGTAAGAGGTAGCTCAAGTCATTAACGAAGTCGCAGCGTGCAAGAAGTGCTTCGCTTCTTTCATATATCCAGAGAGAGAGAGAGAGGGAGAGAGTACTTTTTTACTCGAATAACTACGGTGGAAGGTGGTATGTCGAGCTATAAACGTAATATCTAAGAGTACAGTAACGGGCGAAAACGATGTCCCTCCACTTTAATAATATAATATGTTTATATGGAGAGAGAGAGAGAGAGATAACTTTTATCGCATAGTGTACGCGGTAGAAAGAAAAGTTTCGTTTTTAACGTAGTCATCGTTGTGCGCGCCCGTCCTTCTCTCTTAATAACTGTTTTGAATAAGTATTCTCCGGAGTTAATTTAACGGTTCTTTCTTGTGTACAAGGAGATGCCGGAATATCGCAGCACGTGGTCTCCGAACTGGAGAGAATTTCGATTCGACGCAAACAAAAGTTTTTGATTTAAGTCCTAATAAAAATTTCGAAAGTTAATTTTTTTTCTCTTAAATTGAATGAATAAATATAATTTTGTTCTTCTACGTGTAGAAGGATCTAAATTAGTCTGTTAGCTTTCCATTAGTACCGTCATTAATGTCGAAAATTGCATGTTTTTTTTTACAATGTGACAGCTGTCAAAATATACTTATTTGCAACTCACCAACTTTCAGAAACATTTCGACCGGTACATCTTGTTAGATGGGATTAAAACAAAAATACAATTTGACAGCTGTCAAAAATATAATTGCGTTACACTCATCTAATAAAATGTTTCTATAACGTTAAAATGTGACAGGTGACAGAAATATAATGATACAAACGTCAACATCGGAAAAAAAGTTAATTCTACAGTTTTACGCTCGTTAAACGCATCTTAAAATCTAGCCATTCTTCTCAACTCTGAAGAGTGCTGTTATTTTTATAATTTGGAAACTCTTAGAACGTGTTTTTTGACAGCTACAGCTACTATTTAAATTTTTTGACAGCTATAATCGTCAAGAAAATCAATTCAACGCTTATTACACTCACAACTATGGAAAGATAACTGATTTTACGATGTCCCGGCTTTCAGATAAATTTTTTGAAAGCTACAACTACTATTTACAAGTGAAAAATATATTTTGACAGCTATAATTATCAAGAAAATCAATTCAACGTTTACTACACTCAAATATGTGGAAAGATAACTGATTTTACGATGTTACGGCTGGCAGATAAATTTTTGACAGCTACAAGTACTATTTACAGTTGACAAATGTTTTTTGACAGCTATAATTGTCACGAAAATCAATTTAACAGTTACTACTCTCAAGACTGTGGAAAGGTAACTGATTTTATAATGTTATTGTTCTCAGATAAATTTTTGACAGCTGCAACTACTATTTACAATTGACAAATGTATTTTGACAGCTATAATTGTAAAAAAATTCAATTTAACGGTTACTACATTCAAGACTGTTGAAAGATAACTGATTTTACAATGTTATGGTTGTCAGATGAATTTTTCGACAGTTACAGTTGAAAAATATATTTTGACAGCTATTATTGTCAAAAAAAATGTTTTTAGAATATAACAAATACCAAAAACTGTTGGAACATTAATAAGTGTAATTTCTACGAAATACTTCGATAGTGATAAGTGTCAAAATAGCGAAAAAAAATCGTTTCTCTTATAATTTGACAGCTCTCAAGAAATTCTTGACAGTTCCGAAAGTTAAAACTATAAAAAAAGTGAAGGATATTACAATTTTGCTATTGTCAGATATATTTCAGCAACTACATCTGTCAAATTCGAAAAAATATCGTTTTTTTTTACTACAATAACAGTTTCACAATTTGACATCTGGCAAAAAGTTGACAGTTATATCTGTCAAATCTAAATTTATTTTTTATAAAAAAATTGTCAAATTGAAACTTGGTAGAGTGTAGAAGGGTGTAGAATGGGATGGCAAAGTTTTTATTAAAAGAAAATAAAAATTTAGTCCCTAAGAATGTTAAGAGATAGGGAAGGGAAAGGTCGTTTCTCTTATAATTTGACAGCTGTCAAGAAATTCTTGACACTTCCAAGAATTAAAATTATAAAAAGTGAAAGATATTACAATTTTGCAACTGTCGAATATATTTCAGCGACTGCATCTGTCAAATTTGAATAAATATCGTTTTTTTTACGTAATATAGTTTTACAACTTGACAGTTGGCGCATTTTGACACTTATATCTGTTTCTCTTATAATTTGACAGCTGTCAGATATATTTCAACAACTACATCTGTTAAATTTGAATAAATATCGTTTTTTTTTTACAATAATAACATAATTTTACAATTTGACGTCTGTCAAACGTATTTAGCCAGTTATATCTGTCAAATCTAAATTTATTTATATGCAAAGATTGTCGTTATAATTCGATAGTTGTCGACTGTCAAACTGATACAGGTGTCCAAAATAGCGGAAAGATGACATAATTTTACAGCTGGAAAAAAGTTTTTGACATTCAAAATTGTGAAGAATAATTTCTCGGGTGTACCATGATAGCTATAATTTTGTGAAGACAATTATTGCGTTTACAATTCGACAGACTGACCGGAAAGTCTTTTTACCGGTGTTGACACGCTCAATTGTAATACAAAAATAAATGATTTTAGAATTTGACGGCTGTCAAACGTATTTTGACAGTTATATCTGTCAAATCTAAATTTATTATTTAGGTATATAAAAATTGTCGTTATAATTCGGTAGTTGTCAAGAGTAAACTGATACAAGTGCCAAAATAGCGGAAAGATGACATAATTTGACAGCTCGAAAAAAGTTTTGGCGTTCAAAATTGTAAAGAATACTTTCTCGGGTGTATCATGATAGCTACAATTTTGTAAAGACAATTATTGCGTTTACAATTTGACAGACTGACCGGAAAGTCTTTTCACGGTGTTGACATGCTCATTTGTAAATTAAAAAAAAACAAATGATTTTAGAATTTGACGGCTGTCAAACGTATTTTGACAGTTATATCTGTCAAATCTAAATTTATTATTTAGGTATATAAAAATTGTCGTTATAATTCGGTAGTTGTCAAGAGTAAACTGATACAAGTGCCAAAATAGCGGAAAGATGACATAATTTGACAGCTGGAAAAGCGTTTTGACATTCAAAATTGTAAAGAATTTCACAAATGATTTTACATTTTGACAGCTGTCAAACGTATGTTGACAATTGAAATCTGTTAAATCTAAATTTATTTATATAAAGATTGTCGTTATAATTCGATAGTTATCGAGAGTAAACTGATACAAGTGCCAAAATAGCGAAAAGATAATTTTACAATTTGACAGCTGGTAAGAAGCTTTCGTATATTAAAAATTGTAACCAATGTTCAGTTGTTAAGTAAGAGACTCCAGATTATAAAAAAAGAAAACAAATGATAGTATTATCAAATCGGAAAAAAAAATCCTGTTTTTGTAATTTGACAGCTGTCAGAAATTGTTCTATTAATTGAGTCGCTGTCAGATGTATTTCGGACAGCTACATTTGCCAACTATTGACAAAAAAAGAAAACGATTTGAGAGCTGACAACAGTGTTTGATAGTTGCACTTGTTAATACCGTTGCAGTAGCTCGTTTTACGATTCGACAGGTCTTAGAAAGTGTTTTCATTCTACCAACATGAAAATTTGTAAAAACTAAGAACTGATTTTAAGATGTTGGAGCTGTCGGATGTATTTTGACAGCTGCAATTATTATCGGACGACACACAGAATTGTAAAAAAAAAATAACGAAAGATGGAATTACATATTTTCGGAATATAATGTTTCACGGTTGGCATTTATAGTTTAACCGTTTTCGGCAATATTTTGACGACTACCTCTGTTAAAACCGTAAAAATAAGTGTTTTCGCAATTTCAGTACAACACATTCGATAACATTCAGAAAATATTAACTTTTTTTATCAATTTTTATCGATACAATACAAATAACCTAATCCAATAGAATTTAGGCCATTTTATTCCTTTGTGTGCAGACTGTATTAGTATAAACAGATTTATGCAACGCTTCATATATATTGCGAATTACCATCGCGTAAATTCATTGATTTATGGGATCTCAGTTCGCTTTTGATCCACGTTATTGCGTCATCCTCGCGCTCGAACAACAGCATTCGTCCTAGTTAACCTAAATATCTATTATTTTGTTTAATCTATGGAAGTAATAGGGTCTTCCCATCTGCCGGCTTAATTGTTACGACGATGGCGTTAAAATACCCATAAATTTCACTAAAAGTAGGTCATTATGAATTGATAAACTCGAATTGACGTTGTTTTTCCGTTTTAATTTCCAGGTAAATGTGGCTTGGATCACGCCAAAAACACCAACAACAAAAATGTACAATGGAACAGCATCAATCGATGACAACATCCACCACCACGACCAAACATTACCACAGAGGCGGAAACGCAAATACGACAGGCTTCGATTTCCAACAGCATTCGATTCCCTCGACGTCTCGTGTGGACCCGAATCGTGGATTGTTAACGCCGGATTCGCCCGAAGCCATCCACGGCCTTCGCCAACCGTTCTTGCATTTTCCACCGCCACCTAGTTATCCACCGCCTCATTCTGGAAATAATCAGCAGCATCACCATCTCCAACAGGCTGACACCAATAGGATGTTGGAGGATCTGATGAGTATACCAGGCCCATCGACGCAGGATCCTACAGCTTGGATAGCTTTAAACGATTACTCTTACGCCTATTACGAGCCAGGTCCGCCGACGAGGCACACTAATATCCCGAATAAATATTTAGGGAGTTCCTCGAGGCGGGGATCTTACAGGGAAGGCTCGTATCGAGCCAAACACACTTATCTAACGAGATACGGTACAGAAGAGAATATTTACGAGGAAATCAGCGAAGTGGCCCGTGCCAGAATGAATCAGCATTCGATAATGTCGCTTAACCAAAGTTTAGTCGAAGAGGAAGTGAGGAGGGTCCAGAGCGGACACCGCAGGGTCCTCGGGGAGTTGAATTTATCGGTGGAGGCGATGCTGATGCCCAGTTCTCGTGAAGGTAGTGACGATACTGATCGCGATACCGAAGTGGAGGATCAATTGGCTGATTTGTTAACTGTCGGGCCGACTGATGAGTTGTTATCGCCGGTGCCGAACGTGGATTTAGAC
This sequence comes from Holotrichia oblita, assembly GCA_023690525.1. Classification (NCBI taxonomy): domain Eukaryota; kingdom Metazoa; phylum Arthropoda; class Insecta; order Coleoptera; family Scarabaeidae; genus Holotrichia; species Holotrichia oblita. Next base: position 2,229,266 of record CM043019.1, read on the forward strand.
AGTGGTTTCAGTGGTAGTTCGAGTGGTGCTAGTTACAGGAGTGCCGCCGGTAGTTTGAGGAGGGGACCGGAGAAATGCAACAAGTCCCTGTTAAGTGGTGGTAATGCGACGTGTTTAAAGAGTGCAATCGCCACGAATCCGGATTCGTCCGCGCAGCAAACCAAGAGTTTCTGGAGCAGGAAGGGGTGGAAGAAGCTCGGTTTGAGTAATATTAGTTTAAACAAGAGTAGTAATAAAGGTAAGGACGCCGTTGAGATATGTAATCAGATGTAGTTTCTATCTTCTTTTCTTTTTTTTTTTATTTCTTACACTATTTCCTATTGTAAAATCAACTCTTAACTATACATAATTGTTATAAAATATAATAATGTGATCTATAGAGAGGTTTGTTAATTGTTGTTAATATATATTGAAGGAAGAAATGCTGAAAGATTAGTCCCTGTATAAATTAGTGTTCAATACAATACAATACATATTGTCAATTTGTTATCTTCGAGAATTGGTTTACGATTAAAACGTTTTTTTCAAGTTGAAATCGTGTTTCCTTTGCTTGCTTTAAACGATGGAAAATCTTATTATTACCGAGATTTAAAAAGAAAACTTCAATTTTACCAACTAAGCTTACGGGAGAGGAACATAGGAGACAATCAAAATTGATTAAATTAAATATTAAACAGAATTCAGTCATGGGGAACGGAGGAAGGATGTCAATTTTTTTTATCAAATTGAAACGGTATTAATGCTAAGGGGGCAGTATGGGGTGGCAAAGTTTTTATTAAAAAAAAATAATAAAAATTCAGTTCCTAAGAATGTTAAGAGATAGGAAAGAAAAAGATGAGAGAGACAAAAAAGTCGTTTCTCTTATAATTTGACAGCTGTTAAATTTGAATAAATATTTTTTTCACAATAACATAATTTTAGAATTTGACAGCTGTCAAACGTATTTAGTCAGTTATATCTGTCAAATCTAAATTTAAGTTGTCAAGAGTAAACTGACACAAGCGCCAAAATAGCGGAAAGATAACATAATTTGACAGTTGAAAAAAAGTTTTGACATTCCAAATTGTAAAGAATAATTTCTCGAGTACCTATATCACGAAAGGTACAATTTTGTGAAGACTGCTTTTACGATTTAACAGACTGACTGGAAAGTCTTTTGACGGTGCTGACACGCTCAATTGTAAAAAAAAAACAAATGATTTTTACAATTTGACGGCTGTCAAACGTATTTTGACAATTACATCTGTTAAATTCAAATTTATTTATATAATTAAAAATTATAACCAATGTTCAGTTGTTATTATCATATCGAAAAAAAAAATGCTGTTTTTATAATTTGACACCTGTCAGAAATTGTTTTAATAATTGAGTCGCTGTCAGATGTATTTCTGACAGCTAAAAAAAAAATTAAAGATTCAGTCTCTAAGAATATTAAGAAGGAGAGGGGAATGGGGCAAAATTTCTAAAAAAAAAATTTTTTATAAAATTGAAACTTAGTATTAATGCTAAGGGGCAGAATGAGGTAGCAAAATTTTTATTTAAAAAAATTAAAAATTTAGTCCCTAAAAATGTTAGGAGGGAAAAGCTAAATTTCTACAAAAAATTTGTATAAAATTGTAACTTGGTATTAATGCTAAGGGGGCAGAATGGGGTGGCAAAGTTTTTAAAAAAAAAAAAATTAAAAATTCAGTTTCTAAGAATATTAAGAAGGAGAGGGGAATGGGGTAAAATTTCTAAAAAAAAAATTTTTTTATGAAATTGAAACTTAGTATTAATGCTAGGGGGCAGAATGAGGTGGCAAAATTTTTATTAAAAAAAATTAAAAATTTAGTCCCTAAGAATGTTAGGAGGTAAAAGCTAAATTTCTACAAAAAAAATTGTATAAAATTGTAACTTAGTATTAATGCTAAGGGGGCAGAATGGGGTGGCAAAATTTTTATTTAAACAAATTAAAAATTTAGTCCCTAAAAATGTTAGGAGGGAAAAGCTAAATTTCTACAAAAAAATTTGTATAAAATTGTAACTTGGTATTAATGCTAAGGGGCAGAATGGGGTGGCAAAGTTTTTATAAAAAAAAAATTAAAAATTCAGTCTCTAAGAATATTAAGAGGGAGAGGGGAATGGGGCAAAATTTCTAAAAAAAAAAAATTTTTATGAAATTGAAACTTAGTATTAATGCTAAGGGGGCAGAATGAGGTGGCAAAATTTTTATTAAAAAAATTAAAAATTTAGTCCCTAAGAATGTTAGGAGGGAAAAGCTAAATTTCTACAAAAAAAATTGTATAAAATTGTAACTTAGTATGAATGCTAAGGGGGCAGAATGAGGTGGCAACATTTTTATTTAAAAAAATTAAAAATTTAGTCCCTAAGAATGTTAGGAGGGAAAAGCTAAATTTCTACAAAAAAAATTGTATAAAATTGTAACTTAGTATTAATGCTAAGGGGGAAGAATGAGGTGGCAAAATTTTTATTTAAAAAAATTAAAAATTTAGTCCCTAAGAATGTTAGGAGGGAAAAGCTAAATTTCTACAGAATTCAGTCCCGAAGAATGTTACGAGGTAGAGGGTATTCAGGGTAGTGGAGCAAAATATCTTTAAAAAAAATTGTATCAAATTGAAACTTAGTATTAATGCCAAGGGGGCAGAATGGAGTGGCAAAGTTTTTATTAAAAAAAAAAAAAAAGAAATTAAAGGTTAAGATAAAAGGGGGAGGCAAAATTTCTACAAGAAAAAATATAATCTAATTAAAACTTAGTATTAATATGCTAAGGGGGCAGGATAGGGTGGCAAAGCTTTTATTAAAAAAAAAAAAAAATGAGTCCCTAAGAACGTTAAGAGGGAGAGGGGCAAAATTTCTACAAAAAATTTGGTATCATATTTAAACTTAGTTTTAACGCTAAAGGGGGCAAATGGGGTGGAGAAGTTTTTATTAAAAAAAAATCATAAAAATTTGATCCCTAAAAATCTTAAGAGGGAGAGAGAAGAGGGGCAAAATTTCTACAAAAAATTTGGTATCCAATGTTCAGTTGTTATTATCATATCGAAAAAAAATGCTGTTTTTTATAATTTGACACCTGTCAAAAACTGTTTTAATAATTGAGTCGCTGTCAGATGTATTTCTGACAGCTAAAAAAAAAAAAAAATAAAAATTCAGTCGCGAAGGATGTTAAGAGGAGAGGGGAGCGGAGCAAAATTTCTAAAAAAAAAAATTTGTATCAAATTGAGACTTAGTATTAATGCTAAGGGGGCAGAATGGGGTTGCAAAGCTTTTATTTTAAAAAATTAAAAATTCAGTCGCTAAGAAAAATTAAGAGGAGAGGGGAGTGTGGGCGAAATTTAAAAAAAATTTTTTTAAGAAAAAATTTTAAATTTTGTCGCTATGAATGTTAAGCCGCGGAAAAGGGGAGACAAAATTTCTACAAAAAAAAAACAATCTAATTAAAACTTAGTACCTTATTATTGCTAAAGGGGCATAATGGGGCAGCTAAGTTGTTATAGATACTGTATGAGAAAAATTTCTAAAAAATATATCAAATTGAAAATTAGTACCTACATATCAATGTTAAGGGGGCATAGCAAAAAAACAATTAAGTAAAAATTATGTTAATATCATCAAAATTACTGGAAGCTCGATATTAGTGTCGGCGTTTTTTTCCTTTTTAATTCAACCCCCTAAAGGGTGGTGGTAAAGTTTATATAAGAAAAAATTAAAATGTATTTTTTTGTAATGCTCTTTGACACAATTAAAAAAACACGTATTTCGGCGTTTTTTTTTTTTTTTCAAAATCAATACCTTAGAAAATAGGAGAGGGTAGCAAAATTTATACTCAAAATTACCTACTTAATTGAAACTACTTAATGAACAATAATTATTACATCCAATGAAAATACTGGACGTGGACACTCCGACCATATTGGCAGTATAAATTGTACAACGCAATGGTGCCATGATGCTACCTTGCGGAATACCAGATATCATTGGAAGAGAAGAAGACAATCTCGGCTATCGTAAAGCAATTACTGTGATCGCCTCCTAGCAAACGGGTCTTAAGAATGTGCGTTAGTACAGGTTTATAAATGAGGAGTTTCCTTATTCCTTATTAAGTATATTCTACAAATTCTCTAGAAATTTACCATACAGGGTGGTTGGTTTTTCATTGTCCAACCTTTATTATCAAAAATACAAAAAAATGTTAGAAGAAAATGTTTTTTGTTTCGAGAGGTCTATCATATTACATACATCATTAGTAATCTTTTATACCTTACTGATTTTTAGCAGTGATAATCAACAACACCCTGTATATCGTTTGGATCATGTCAAAAACTTCGATCGCCATACTAAATGCTATTTAAAGCCGATGAGTATAAAAAATGTTTCAAAAAAATGTGTTGAACGTTTCCTGAGCTTTATATTTTGTTTTTAGACCAGCTATTATATCTAGGACATACTGTGTATAAATCCCACAGCCACCTAATACACGATAATTTAATAAAAACGTCCGAACCAGCTCATAATAAACTTAATACATAAAACATCAAGATCCAACTTTTCTCCATCTAATTGGATCTGTCGAGAGATTCGAGAGAAGAAGCAGAACTCCCTCTCTCCGCCTCCTACGATATTATATTGTATAACTTTCGATATATTATGTATAACCGGAAGATCGGCCTTGTATTTTTTTCCAATATACCATATAAAAAGTTCGGCATACGTATAGGAAAGCCCCCGTGAGAGATATGTATATCCTTTTTCTCTCCTATTTATACTGCAACGAAGCAACTTTATTATTAACTTTTTCGCGGAAAGCTATATGCTATAGCGTTATGATATAACTCACGGTTTCGACAATCCAGCCTGTATATTACGTTCTAGTTTATAAAACACTCATAAATATTTTGCGTAAAATTTCTTTGCACTTCCACGAAGAATAAAACTTGTTAGACCCGTTCGGTTTTATAAAATAAGAATAAAATAAAAGGAACAGTTCCTCCCTCCCTTTCCCTCCTCCTTCCCCCTCCCAGTATCTGTGCCAGATGTATAGTATAATCCTAAACTGTGAACTGTTGTTTTTTTTTATTTCGTTATTTTTATATATCTTCCACTCTCCGTTTCTTGTTATAATTTGTCTTAACGCAACTCCAGCCTCGAGCCTTTAATGGTTCTAATGGACAATAAAATAATCGAGCGGGTGGGCGTAACCAGTATTTTATGATTTCTTTTGAAATGTTATGATTACCGCCGTTGATAAATCACATAAATTAATACTATAGAAGATATAATAATAAAGTGATGTATTAAGGGGGTCTCTCTCTCCTATTAGTAGGCCTGCTTTTTTTTATTATTGTATTGTAGATAGTATTACCGTTATTTGAGATTTAACAGGGAATTATTATCTACTAATTATTTAGTATTTGACATAACAAATTCATTGTTGTATATTTATAAAAATGTTATATAGAAAGTGCTACGAGGATAAGTTAAAGTTATCTCTCTATGCATGTAGGTGCTTATCCTTCCCTACTAATCAAGCTAGCTTCTTCGTTGCTTCTGATTCCAGTATGTCCTGATACCCAGCATAATGCAACTCTATTTTTCGTGCCTAGGTAGATTAATTTCGAGCTGATGGTGTTAGAACTCAGCGCCATTATGGCTGGTTGACTATCGGAGAAAATTGCAATGCTCTGCCTCCGATAGTTCCTATCCAGGTTCAGCTGAACACATTTTTCAATGACGTTGATCTCCGCTTGGAAGACACTGAGGTATATCCCCAGAATATTTGGTTCCTGGCCCAAATATTCCTGCACCTGTTCCTGTATCGGAACCACTTGATAGTGTTTTTTTTAGGGAGTACGTGAAGTGTTCTTCTGTCCATTCTCTCTTATTGCTTAGCTTGGCGAGGAAATCCCTTTCAAAGCTATATATTCCTTGACCATTTCATCGTTCGGTAGACTTAGAAGCGGGGAGAGCTTACGCACGCTGATACGGAGTCTTGCCCCTTCCAGTCCTCGCCCTGGTCAGTCTGTGCATCGCTCCCTCCACCACTATGTGTAAAGGGGTGAAGTCTAACATTACCACTAGGACCGCAGTTGGCCATGTTCTCATGGCTCCGGTGATGCATACACATGGTAACCGTTGCAACTTGTCAAGGGTATTCCTGACTGTGACTTTCGTCACTTTCTGGAACTAGGATATTGCCCCGTACAAATGATTCCAACTAGCTCATGCAGAGCAGTCTCTGTCGATCTACCTGCCCTGTATGCATGCTAACTCCTGTGAAGTGGAGCTTTCTCCATTACCTCCATTCTAATATAATTGTTAGTTAATTAGTTTTTCCTTCGCTTTCAATAGAAAGGATGTCGGGCTAATGGGTCTGAAGGATTTGGGGTTAGTCCCATCTTCTTTCCTAATTTTTGGTATGAAGGTGACTCTAGCCCTTCTCTAGCTTTTGGGTATGTATCAGGAGTACGGGGAAGATCCCGTTCACTTCCGGCGATTTGTATGGCTGGAAGGTGTTTATTTCCCAGTCCTCCCGTTTGGGCTTCCTGGTGTGTGTATTTGCCTCTTCCACGTCTATTTCCTTGCTATCTGGGAAGTGTGTTTCAAGTAGCAAGCCAGCCCGCTCCTTTTCCTCTTCCGTGTAGCTACCATCTGGTTTCCTCAGGGACGTCACGGGTTCCCCATAACACAGTGCAGACCCACATAACATGGTGCGCATTGGTAGCACAACCGACTATCAAAGGCAGATTCTTCCTCACTAGCTCCTTCACTTTCGCAGGCGGTGGTGTTGTCCCGTCGTCGGCGAAATATGCAGAGGCAATGATAATGGCTCGGTTTGTGCCCTCGAAGACTGCTGTCAAGTCCCGAGTCATAAATTCTGAAGCACGCATACATATATGTATTTAATGCTGTTTCTTATTAGGATCAGGCTTTAGGGTGTTCCTGCCTGCGATCCCATTTTACCTGTGAGAATTTGCACGACAGACCTTTGATCTGCCCTCGATTGATCCAAGGTTCTTGAATCATTACAACTCCCAAACTGTGTTTCACGAACATCATTGCAACCACAGCCGAGGGCCTCCCCCCCGCATGCTGCAACTTGACTTGGCATCAACCTGGTGAAGGCGGCTAGTTGGAGGGCCACTCACCTCCAGGTTTGCAGGTGACTGCGGTGCTGGAATGTCTTCTCCTTCCGACTCGGACTCCTGAAGTCATCTAAGTTGATGTCGTCAAGTGTACCTCGCGAGGCTGGAGAGCTTTGCTCGCTAGTCTCCTGTTGCTCCACTACGATCTCAGAGGTTCCTGGCTCTTCTTGAGTCTGTCAACGTCAGTCTCAACCGACGCATGGCCAAAAAGAGAGTTTAGAGTAGGAATATGATTAGCCTTAAACTGACTAGCCGGGTTTCAATTTTCTGGAGGGACGGTGACATTTTTTTAAAGAGTTGAAATCCGGATCGACAGGTACATATTAAGTATATATACAGGGTGTCCCATTAAATATTAAATAAATGTTTTCGTAATTGAAAAAAATAATTTTCGACGGCTATATAATTAAAACTTGTCACACTCTTCTATACATCGACGATTCCTCGAGGTCGTCACGTCCACAGTCAACGCTCATTTAACATGTTATCCGAAGATGTAAAATGAAACAAAAGAAAATATCCTGTTTAGTCGGCGCATCACGTCATTAAATAGACGAGGACTATAATCAAAGTCGGCGTCGGTCGGCGGCGAGAGAAATAGATTTCAACAGCCCAACTTGAACCGTCTTCTTTATAGTACTAATCACTCTTTAACAATCTCTGTATGTATGTACTACATACTACCGACATTAACTCTTTAACATGTATGGATATGTGTAGATATATACGCAAAGTGGAGGAATATCGCTTCTATTGCGGTCGATTTAACAAGCGTTGTGTCGATTTCCATCCCGACATCCGACGGCCGCGGCGGAGGCATTAGCATCCGCGGAACATTAATTTCCATCTGCTAGGCAAGTGGTGAAGCGATCTGCTTAAGGAAGGTTCACAACGCAAACACAACAATTTAAATCACTTTGGAAGCTCTTTCACGCCAAGTTTCCACCGGCTTTGTAATTATTTTAATCGTAGCGCTCTATGTCGTGTCGTCTTGGAGTTGGGAGTTCTTAGATAGGTTTCCACGCAAAATCTATACCTACATATAACCTCAACTCAGTTTTATACCTTATACAGGGTGTTAGTAAATAAGTGCGACAAACTTCAGGCGGTGATTCTGCATGCAAAAATAATGACAGTTTGCTATATAAACGTCCGTCCGCAAATGCTTAGTTTCAGAGTTATTTATTTTCAATAAAAGAAAAATTAATTAGTTATTAACAATAATTTTATAGCTAACTAAAAGCTTAATAATGATGAGTTGCTATTTTGACACTTCGTTAAAATATTTGTATTTAACAATGCATTGATATTGAATGTCGACAGAAGCCTACTAGATAATGTATTGAAGAAATGAAAAATACACGTTAAGATGTTTTATTTTTTTGCATAAAAACGGCGCCTCACACGAAAAAAAGGCAAGAGAGATTTTTTATCACAAATTGAATGGCAAATTCAAAAATGATTTTTAATTTGAAATATCTCAGTGGCGTACCATTTTTTTTCTTAAAAAAATTAAGATCGTTACCCGTATGCACGCCAATGATGAATATAAAATTCTTGATTGGATGTCAAGAAATGCGCAATAACCATCTCTTAAAACCCACCAAATTTCATTTGCCTATCTCGACCGGTTTCAGAGCAATAAATAAATCGTCAGTTTTTGAGAAAAACTTTAACACCCTATAACTCTGAAACTAAGCATTTGCGGACCGACGTTTATATAGCAAACTGTCATTATTTTTGCATGCAGAATCATCCTCTGAAGTTTATCGCACTTATTTACTAACACCCGGTATATCTATGTACAGGGTGGGCAAATAAGCGAGGTAAGCGGCTGTATCTCAGAAACTAATGATCGTAGAGAGTTACGGTAAAAAATTTTGTGGGTAAAGTGGGTAAGGGAAAATGCTGGAAATTATTTTCAAGTTTCCAAGATGGCCGCCAGTGGGCGTTTCCACCATCTTGAATTACATAAAGTTACGTTTCTCGCGATTTTCTCCAATGAATATAACAAAAAAGTATTTGCGTTTTAATGTTAACTTAAAGTCAAACATTTTTTGTATAAACAATTTTTCTCTATCTTTCGAATTAAAGTGGTGGGGGGTATTTGAATGTTGTTTTAAATAAATGCCTGTAACTTCGAAACGGCTTAACGGATTTTGATAAATTTGGTATCATTGAAAAGAGCATTTCTTGGGCTTTTAGATTTCTCGTAATCATGACAGTTGTGACCTACACGGCCGCCGATAGAGGGCGTTATTCGATATTATAATCAAAATACTGGATTTTCTCGAAAAATTTAAATGCGATGATGTGACTTTTTTTAGACTAGAAAATAGAAAAATGACCAACCAATAAGCCTGCGCAAGCCGCAGCTTAATATCTTTTTCCTAACTCAAACTATTTAAAAAAATACTAAACCGGGATAGTAGTAGGCTATGGACACGACAATCGCTTAACAAAAATATTGCCAATTAACGTCAAACTTTTGTCACACGCAGCATTAAAACGCAAATACTTTTGTTATATTCATTGGAAAAAATCGCGAGAAACGTAACTTTATGTAATTCAAGATGGTGGAAACGCGCACTGGCGGCCATCTTGGAAACTTGAAAATAATTTCCAGCATTTTCCCTTGTCAACTTTACCTATAAAATTTTTTACCGTAACTCTCTACGATCATTAGTTTCTGAGATACAGCCGCTTACCTCGCTTATTTGCCCACCCTGTACATATAAATATGTGTATGTGTCTATATATACATATATAGGTATGTATATAAGATCTTAACATCAAAAAAAAGGGGTGAATTCTCGATATCAGGAGGAAATGCATTCGCGTCGTTCGAGGACACAATGGTAGAGGGGAGATTCAAACGAAGAAAAAAGGGTGAATTATCGCCGTGTAGGGCCTCTCACACGGGGCGATTGTACGCATGAGAGATGGAAAAACACGCATTTCATCGCGGAATATAAAAAGCGAAAAGGAAAGAGGGGTGACTCATAATTGATATCGGGGGCTTATTATTAGGCGAGAGCAGTTTCTGGAGTACCTGACTTGACAAATCCATTGAAGAATGCTATTTAGCCCGCCGTATACATAACGAGCTGTACGACAGCTAATGAATGTCGTATAGTTGGCTTTGATGTAAACGAGATGTATGTCGCGTATTAGTTAGTTAGCAGACGGATCGTAAAAAAATGTTCAACGTTGGATTTAGAATTTGAACTTGTCAAACCTACATGTCTACTGCCAACAAAGACATAGTCATTATTCCTGCTGGCAAGGGAAACGCAACAATTATTCTGGACAAATCTCAGTATCTAGGCAAAATATCAGATCTTTTACAAGATGGTAGCTACTCCTCCTTGTTGTTATTGATTGTGATACCTCGCTCATATCTTCCATCTCACATCTTAAATCCCACACTCGTTGTTGAATTTATTTCTGAAATCTCTATTTTTGAAGTCGAAAATCTTCTTGTTAATTTTGATGTCATCTCGTGCTTCACAAAAGTGCCAGTCACCACTATAATCCACCAATTACACAGTGCAACTGCCAAAATCGGTATGGGATGAAACCAAAAGCAAATGAAAGTTAACGGTTTCCATAACAAAACCCTCAAGGCTTTTTTTTAAGTTTAGTGCTGGTTTTTTTAATGAAATAGCAAAATTTGTAAGTCAGCGCCATCTAGTGTGAGTTTTATGTAAAAATAAATATCAAAAATGGATTCCTCGATCCCAAAAACAGTAAAATACCACAACTTTCCAGGATAATAAAAATAAATAAGCATTATTTTATCAATTTGTTTCTTATTAGACAACCTTTCAATATCACCAACTTCAAATGCGGGTAAAAAAAAATATACTAGCACTAAACTAAACAAAAGCCTTGAGAGTTTTATTATGGAAAACGTCAACTTTCATTTGTTTTTGGTTTCGTCCCATTCGAATTCGGAAAGTTCGATCAATTCTCGGACTTAGCCAAATTAGTCGAGGAATGCCTCACTTCTATTGGCGCCTCTCACCTAGTTTTGCTCCTGAAGAAGCCACTTACATTAGTAGCGAAACGTTGTGTTTTTGTATATATTTTTTTTTTTTATTTTTGTATATACAGTGATGGACAAAAGTATCGAAACACTTAAATATCTCAAGCAGTTTTAAAGATATTTCTACAAAATTGAGCATTGAACACGCTGTATATTGTTTTAGAAACGAACAAATTACAAATTCAAAAATTATTATTATAAGATGTTGTTAGTACTCGTAATTGAGATCTTAGTAGCCTAAGAAAACAAAAGTAGAGCTATTATTAATTTTGTAATATTTCATTACTATATTGTTATTTTTGCGGCCTCAAGCATTTTTTTTTAATTATAATAAACATACTCTAGTTCCTTTTATACGTAATATCGTGATAGATAATCATAATAAATGCACACAACTATAAATTTTTTAATTTGTAATTAAATGGCCTATTCGTTTTTAAAACAATATACAGGGTGTTCCATTTAAAATTTGAAAGTTGTATTATAATTCTGTATTATTAGTCGTAATTCTGATATCTATATTATTCGTGTATTTCAGATCAAGCGCAACTTTTTACAAAAAAAATTGTTTTCCATAAAAAAAAGTTTTTCCTATTGGGATACCTATCCGACAACACGCTGTATTTACTTTATTATGACGCGATCAAAAATCGGAAACCCTCATAACAGAAACTAGGACCGTAGAAGCCTTCGATATCATTGTTCCACGTTTTCTTCTACATTGTTCCAGAATTTTGCAAAATAATTGGTCGAAAAAAAAGAAGTTCGAAAATGTTTCTGGTCACTCCCCCTCCCTAACCCTCCTTTTTAAAAATGTCGAGGGTTTTTTTACGTTATTCCAAATTTATGCTTCATTTTTCCAGAATTTTGCAAAATAACCGCCTCCCATTTTTAGAAGTTCTAAACTTGAGTTAAAATTGTTCCAAGATCTTAGTTTTAGAAAAAAACAAATTTTGCTTGACGTCCCCCTTGCCTTCCTTCTAGAAATTAGAAATTTTTAATTTAAAAAAAATTTAATTTCAATTTTCCGAAAGCAGGGAGTGAGAATGTGGGGCGGAATAGTGTGAGCGAAATTTTGTTTTTCTCTATTATTTCACAAACTAAAACGTAATAGAAAAATTTGCGAAAAATAATAATATTTATATATTTAAAAACGGGTCGATGGCCGCAGTGGTTAGGCGGCTGACTATTGTTGTGAGAGGACGATAGGTGCCGGGGTTCAATTCTCTGGAGGGACGGTGACATTTTTTCAGAGAGTTTAATCCCGGATCGACTTGCCATTCGCTGTTGGGAGCAAAGTGATTAACAGCGCGGCATCATTAAAGGCGATATGATGCTGTCACAAAGCCATTTAAACACAATTTACACTAAACTACACCTCAAGAGTTGCAGTGATAGCCAGACAAGTAATACAGCTTACGGAGTCACTGCAACTAAGCACCCACCACACATTAAAAAAAAAATCATTAGGAAATAAAAGCCATATCATTTTTTTAAGATACACTTTATATTGAATTAACTTGAAAAAAATTATTGTACACACAGAAAAAAATTGCCAAGTACATCCGGCATCTGCATATTTAAATATTTGTCCTCTTAACTGTGACAACTCACTATGGTTCAAGATAATATTAAGAAGTCCTATTTCAAAAATTAACTTATCAATTCTACCCAACTTTAATAACATTTAACATTGTTGGGTTTCAACTAATTTATTCGTCATCTTCAGTTTCCAAAGCTCTGGAATCCACTACAGTAGGTCCTGCAGTACTGGCTATACAATTTATACATAATTTTAAAATTTAAAACAGGTTCTAAATATTGTTTTTTAGTGCTGGTTCGAGCATAATGGCTGGTTTGAGTGGGAAAACCCTCATAACAGAAACTCGAACCGTGGAAGCCTTCGGTATCATTGTTCCACGATGTTCTTCTACATTTTTTCTAAAATAATGTTTTTTTTTTGGCCACCCTCTCCCCTCCTTTTTTGAAATCTCGTTTTTCTAGGTTATTCCAGATTTGTGCTTTATTTTTACAGAATTTTGCAAAATAACCGCCCTCCCATTTTTGGAAATTCTAAACTTGAAATGAAAATTGTTCGAAGATCTTAGTTTTAGAAAAGTACAAATTTTGTTTGCTCTCTCCCTTCCCACCCTCTTCCCCTTCTTGAAATTAGAAATTTTTAATTTAAAAAAAAACTTAATTTCAAATTTTCCAAAATAGGATGAGCCAAGTTTCGTTTTTCTCTAGTATTTCACAAACTAGACCTAATCCTGGACAACTTGGAACAATTGAGGCTGGCAAAATTTTGCTCTCGCAACGATCTTCATGAATTGCACTTTAAGAAAAGTAACAATTTTGGAACAATCTTCAGAACAACTAGATCTAACTTTTCCTCTTTTGTTTTCTTTTTGTTTTTTAGCCTACTTGCTAGTACCTACTAGTTTTGTTTGAATTTTCTCCATTTTTTTATTTTAACACTAAGATTAAAGATCAAGTAGCATCCGGTATACAACCTTTTTACCTCAAGATTAGCGTGAATTAGAATTTTCTAACTTAAGATCTTTCATCTTGGCAATATTGAAAATTCGAATAACTCGCGATATATTCTCGGAACGGAAGTGCCGGTCATTAATTATTATTTTGTGTCTGTCTACTGGACGTGACTGAAAAAATTATTAAAATTAGACCTTGACTTGAAAAATTACGCGAAATCGATAAAAATTCAAGTTCGCGCTTTCGTTTTATTCTTCCACCCGTATTATATTATACCTACAGCCGTAAAGAAATTAGTTTTTAGATTTAAGGTAGAGATGCCCTCGTAAAAATTCCCAACGTAGAGAGAGAGAGCTCTTTTGCATCGGATAGCGGTTGAACGTACTGCTCGGAATCGGCTACCTCAGAGATCCTGTTTTTATGTTATGATAGAATGCTGGAGCACGATAGGAGTCAGCCTCGAGCGATCTCCGCACTATAGAAAACAAGAATCTGTTTTGTTCCAGTTATAATAAATAACATGTACGTGAAATTACGTGCGTGTCCTTCACGTAAGAGGGGGGAAAAAAAACGAGAATATTTATAATAAGAATTTCCTGTCGTAAAATAAAGGATAAAAAAAATCTCCTCTCTCCAATGCGGATGCGGCCGCCGCATACAGTTTGGGACAAATCGTGAATGGCATAAATGCGGAAGTGTAGGAGATAAGTTGAAGTGTTTATAAACAGTCTTCATTGAGAGCAACATTGTAAAATTAGATTTACGCTTATATTGGTTGCATTTAAAAACAAGATGCACATGTTGTGCTTCTAGTTGTTTATTTTACTGGAACTAGTTGGCGGCAAAAAAGATAAAAATAATGTTGTCTTTTATGAATTAGAGTGCAAATACATATATCGGTCAAACTAAACAATATTTAAAAAAACAACTCTATAATCACCAATCTATGTCGAACGAAGAAGTATCACATCAAGAAAATACAGGGCGTCCAAGAAAAAAAACAAGTAACAGTGAGATTACTGCAAACAACCTTGCAATCCAAAATCTTCATAATAGTAATATCTAAACTGGAAGAAAAATGTGGACGAAAGAAATTTTAGTAGAACGGCTTCACCCATTCGATATGGACACGCTGTATAAGCCTGGCAAGTAGTTTCGAAAGCACCACCTCTGATTGTAAACTGATGTCAGTTGGTTTTGAAAGCAGCTCACCTCATTTTACTGTTTGCGAAATCAACTAAAAATCAGGCAATCTCCTTTGAGAACTACCTACCTCGGTTATACAGCGTGTCTACGTCGAGTGAGTGAAGCCGTAGTGGTGCAGTATACCTACTAATAATTGCCGGAGAAGTAGACGAAAACACGATAGTAATTTGCGTTGCGCATTAGATAGAGCTTTTTGGATCAAATTTTACAATTGAAAGTATGACTTCCAAATATGGACTATTTTAAAGTGGTTAGGGCAAAAGCGGCAAAACTGAATTGCTTAGAATGGAAAAATATTTGTCAAAATTGGAATAGAAGAGGGTTTCTCGACTTCATAGCTGGCTTGCTAGACCTATCTGCTTTAGAAAATTTAAAATGTGGAATGGCTTGCCTTTTGACAGATCTCCCACTTCTATTTCATAAGATCCTAGGTGCATAGTCCTTGAACTACGTAGTACTATGCTAGCCCAATTGTTTCATATGCCTTCGGAGCCGACAGTGACCTGATAGTATTCCTATCAGTAAGCGAAGATTGTATTTCCTCATGGTAATGAGTTCATTGAATCTGTTCTGGTTCTAGATTCTGATCAACTTCTTTTTTTAGTTTCTCTAATATTGTACTCTGATTGATGACGCAAAGAGGTTCAGGGCTCAAGAGAGATGTACTCGCTTCCTTCTAATCCTGTGTGTCCCAGCACCCAAACGAGAGGTGACTTTGTTTTCCCTGCCTAGCTCGTTTAGCCTAGACAAGCAGTCCCAAGCCATTTGTGAGCTGATTGTATAGGAACTCAGCGTTTTGATGGCTCCTTGACTATCGGTTAAGATGATAATCTCCTGTTTCCGATACTTTGTTTCTAGGTTAAATCGGACGCATCTTTCTATAGTCTGAAGGTTCTGGACCCATATACTCCGATTCTAGTCCCTCCAGTTGACCTAGAGGCATCTGTATACCATAATATGGCATTCTTGTTCAGTTCCTTTATAGTGTTTTGATTCCATTAGCTTCTGAAGCCTATAGCCCTCGTAGTAAAAAATTTTTCGAGGTTGAATTTCTCCGACATCCCATCGCGCGACATGTCCCAAAACGGATCATCTCCTAGTAGGATTTTTGATTTGTGCCTGATGGGGCATTCTCTCATCAGTCCGCATGTGGTTTGTCTAGCCATTCTCTCCAGTAAAATGTGAAAAGGTGTGAGATTTATTACCATTTCTAATACAGCCGTTGGGCATGTGTTCATTGCACCAGTAACGCAAACGCAGGCTAGTATTTGTATTTTTGCAAGGCACATCCTCGTTGTGATCAGATGATTGGTCTCCCTGCCTTGCAGTGCACATCCAGTGCAGAATTTTTGGGTTACATCCCCAATTTTTCTTTTAGCTTTGTTAATTCCCATTCGTGCTTGTTCCAGAAAAGTCTTGTCTTCCACTCAATGCTCTACCCATCTACCTTGATGGTTTTGAGATTTAGTTTCATTTTCCTTGTGAAGGCCACTAGTATAGTTTTGGTCGGGTTAATATTTAATCCCACCGACTGACACCATCTTTTTGTAAAAGTAAGTCCTCTTTGGACAATGTCGCAAAGGGTACTTTCAAATCTTCCCTTTGCGATTATGACTATATCATCGGCATACCCCTGGCAGGATATGCCAATGCCAGTCAAGCCGCAGAGGAGCTCATCTACCGTCACCTTGAGGACAGTCCCTGGTTGTACTGATTGAGATAGTTTCTAAATGTACTTCAATTTCTGCTATTCTTATGGAGAGTAATCGAGAATCGACTCCTCTGTTTTCTAGTGCTCTATTTACTGCCTCGCGTGGAGTGTTGTCAAAAGCACCTTCTATATCCAGAAAGGCATACATAATTGTTTCTTGGTTTTACAGAGCTGCCTAAATCGCTGTTGTCAGCTGCACCAGTGCAGTCTCTGTGGATTTACCTGTCTGGTACGCATGCTGACTAGGATGCAATGGCATTCGATTCAGGATCTCCGTTCTAAGTTTTTAAAACAAACGATGTAAGGCTAATCGGTCTGAAGGATTTCGGATCGTTGTAATCCTTCCTGCCTACTTTGGGTATGAAGGTGACTTTAGCCCTTCTCCATTTTCCTGGAATATACCCCAGCTCCAGGCTGCTTCGGCATACTCGAACTACATGAGATAGAATGTCCTTTTGTCCCTTTTGTAATAGGGATAGCCTATTTTAATCCCGCAAGTTAGAACGAGGGTCACGCTATATATTTTGAAATGCCGCGAAACTAGACAAGGTAGAACTGGCAACACTGCATTTCTAATTACCGCGATCTTTAAGTAGTAAACTCTGATTGTCAGTTGAGTCGCTGCTGTTATAGAATAAACGTAGTAGATATGATTTGTCAATAGAACATGTCGGTCTAAGTGAAGAACAACGTCTTGAACTATTGCAACTCGCATTTGATGATGAAAGTCCTTGACATACGACTGTATTTCGCTGGTGTATCAAATGTAAAACAGAACGGATATTGCTTAGTGTTGAGAAACGTGCTGGTGGTTGGGCCAGGAATGTTTTTCAGTTACCGTTGGAAACATTGAGAGAATGAGTCGAAGCGATTGAGGCAACTCTTCGCAACTCAACACAACACAAAATGCTTACCTGCAGTTCTTGGGTCAGTCAAGGGAGTGTGTGTAATGTTGATCATCCACCATGGTCACCTGATTTGGCCATGCGTGATTTCTGGTTGTTCTTTAACCTCAAAAAGCATTAGCCCTTAACTCCGGAAGTACTGCCTACTATTGACTATTGATTTTTTTTTTTACATAATTTTCTTATGTGTAGTACATCTAGATTAGAATTTACCTGCACATCCTCGTCAGGCTGTCCAAGAATTCGACGAATATTCCTCCTTATTTCTCGAGGTATGTTTGTTGCTCGTCTTTTCATGTGTTCTTTAACCAGTTGTTTGGCTATTTTGCAAATAGTGATTTGTTTGGTTTGTTTGGATTGTCTTTATAGTTTTGGTGCAAAATATATGCATTAACAATAGATATATCAATCATCCGGAAAAAAATATTACCGTAAGCCATCTGCGAGTTCGACGGTTTGTCGAGCTTTTAGTCGATCTTCGGGATTATCAAACCGTAAAGATACCGAAAGAACGACAAATTTTTCACGACTCATTACAGTCCTAAATATTTCCCTTCCATAGTCATCAGTTGCAAAGAGTGTTTCTAAATTTTCATCATTGGCATTGAAAATTGAGGTATAGACAAGGCATCGAAAAACAAGTGCAGCTCGGTTATTTCTGGTATGTGTGATTAGATCCTTTGTAAGTTTGGGCTCCGTAGTAAGTATAAAAATGACCTGTATTTTCTTTAAAATTATGTATTTGAAAGGCGTAGACCGAAGCTGTCTAAAATAAAAAAATTTCCTGAACAGGAATATGTGGCATCAAAAGATAGACCCATTACTTCGGATCTTTCATTACATAAAGTTTGTACTTTGCTAAGGGTTAGTCTCTCTAAGCGTAGTCCCAAGTCTCCCACACTCTGAGCAGACACCAACCTGTGTTCTTCCAAACCTAAGATTGTAGTTTCCATTATAATATTTTAGGTAGAACTCGTATTTCTCTAGATTTCATCGATTCCATTGCCGGAGAAGTAGAAGATAAAAACGATAGTTATTTGCGTTGTGCATGAGATCATGTGAAATTTTACAAATGAAAGCAAAACTATGGACGATATTAAAGTGGTTAGAGCAAAAGTGGCAAAACTGAATTGCTTAGAATGTTAGGAACGGCAAAATATTTGTCAAAATTTATACCAAATATCTCTAAGGGAATTAATTAACCAAAATTGGAGTAGAATCCAGTTTTAGCATATTTTAATCTCCACGATAATACGAGGGTCACGCTATATATTTTGAGATGCCGCGAAACTAGAGAAGTTCGAGCTGGCAACACTGCATTTATATACGGTGAACATCAATAGTTCCAATATAGGTATATAAAAAGTTTATTATTTAAAATAATCGTAGAAAATAATGCTGAAAATGTAACTCAAGCTTTTTTAAGTGTTCAAATGCAATAAAATTTTCGTTTTCGAAATCCCATTCGTTTATGCAAATCCAGAAGCCAATTTGTTATTATGCTTCATGTCGTCCAGACTTTTTTACGGACATCTTCCCCGAAAACTAACCAGCATTTCATCAAGACATGTAGATGACCCAACTCCATAACAGCCTTGACAATTTTAAATAAATTGTTCAAATATTTCTAACACTGCGGCTGCACGATTTTCACGATCTTCGGGATTATCAAACTAAAAGAACGACTCATTACAACCCTAAATATTTCCCTTCCAGAGTCATCATCAGTTGCAAAGAGTGTTTCTAAATTTTCATGATTGGCATTGAAAATTGAGGTATGGACAAGGCATCCTATGAAAGCTTTTAACTCGATAACATCAAGATCTTCCAGTTCAGTCCTATTCTGACTGGTGTACTGGGGGGATCTAATTTCGGCAAGTTTTTTTGTTTGTCCAGAGTAAGACATTTATCATAATTTCGTCACTAAATATCAACTGCCACACTGATGAAGGATCTGCTTGTGTTCCGATTCTTTGAGATTTGGTTTTCAAAACAGGCACTTTCGTAACTATGTTATGTTAATGTGTACGGGATGATGGACGTACTTCAATTTTGCTCCATCTAAATCGATTTTTGGCATAAATATATTTATTAGCGGTTGGTCATCTTCACTTTCGTTCTGAGGCGCTATCATGATCAGAGTTCGCCCAGTTCTCATCTTGGTCTCCATCAATGTCACTACCGTCACTATCTACTTCATCATACCATTTTAGAAGTGTTTCGTCGTAATCTAAATCACCAAAACAAAGTCGTTTTGACGATCCGGCCATATTCGCGCCAAAACTTCCCAATTGTTTTTACCTAAACAACTGACCTATTTCTAATCTCATATATCTGATATTTTGTGTATTGGTCAATCACCAATCGCGTTTAGAGTACATGAGGTGGCAAAGTTGTGAGCCTTGTCGTTTTTGAAAAATAAAGATAGATGAAACAATTCATCTTTTTTTCGAGAGCATTCCAAAACATGATTGGCTTCAAGCTTTTACGTTGTGGAAACTTTGGTTATAAATATATATCATTGTGACCAATCCCCTATACAGTGTGGAACAGCCAAATGGAATAAATTCGATAACAATAAATTATACAGGGTGTGTCATGTGACACTGGCCAATATCAACTTTCTTATTTTAAATGGAAACCCCTGCATATTATTTATTTTTTGGGTTCTTCGCAAAATTTTAAACATAATTCATGTACAATGTCCCATACCTATCTTCAATTGTTTCGGAAATATTAAGTGTTTTCAGATTTATTACGAAAATTAACATTAAAAAATGAAAATTATTTTATTTCACAAATTCGCTACATCATACTAAAAATCTATTTCGCATTTAGCTCTTGATATTGATAAAGTAAGCAAAAACGATTGCTGCGTTCCTTTTTACTGATATGAAATTAAAAAAATACAAAGACCGTTTTGTTTATTTTCGTAAAAACTCATAGCCTTAGCAACATGTTGTCTGCCTGCATGACAGTAGTGATCAGTGTCGGTGCTATTATTGTGGTTTGAATTTCGTTAACTGTACGTAATAATATCAGAAAAATGGTTCATTTAACAGAAATGCACAAAATAACCATTGGTTATGGAGATAACACACGGACGCTTATTTCACGACAAATTTCCAAATTTGCCGCCTGTATCCCAAAGAACAATTAGCAAAATAGAAAAACAGTTTTGCGAGCTTGGTCATGTATTAAGACATATTAAAAAAGTAGCTGCCAATGCAGTAAGTGATGATACGAAATTGGATATTATGCTTGAGTTTCAAGAAAACCCACATAATTCTGGTCGGGAAAGCAGCCCCACTGTTCAACATTAGCCACACATCAATTTTTCGAGTATTAAAGGAAAGTAAAATGCATCCCTATAAAATGATGCCAACTCAGGAAGACTCATGGAAGACGATTTCGATAGGAGAACGTATTTTTGTGAACAGATGATGGCAATGTTAAATAGCGATGTGATCCAATTAGAAGATATTTTATTTTCTGATGAGAGCACATTTGCACTTCACGGCCATGTTAACCGTCAAAATTGCCGCTATTGGTCTAATGAGAATCCTCACCGGATGAGAGAGGAACATACGCCGCAATATCCTGAAAAAGTTAATGTTTGAGCAGGAATTGTTGGAAATGACATCGTTCATTGATGGTAACTTGAATGGAGATAAATATTTAGAACTGCTCCAAAATAATGACGTGCTAACTTTCGCAAACTTATATCCTAATCCAGCAAACCCACAAGTTCCTGCCAATACAGTATGGTTTCAGCAAGATGGAGCACCGCCCAAATTTCCAAATCAATGTCCGGCAGTACCTGAACCAAATTCTTCCAAATCGGTGGATAGGGAGGCGCGGATCGATAGAATGGGGCCAGCACGATCTCCTGATCTGACGCCATTAGACTACTTTTTGTGGGGATATGTCAAAAGTCTTGTATACAAAACTAAACCCCTCAACTCAGAAGACTTAAAAAGACGAATCACGCTTGCGATTAGATCAGTCACGCCTGAGATGTTGAGTAATGTTAGAAGACATTTCTATACCAGATTAGCATGTTGCCAAGACGTTCGCGGCGAGCATTTTCAACATTTACTACATTGACATTAATGTTTTTTTTTTTTTTTTTTTTTACATTATTAAGAAATAATCAGTATTACTTTTTCCGAAGAACCCAAAAAATAAATAATATGCAGGGGTTTCCATTTAAAATAAGAAAGTTGGTATTGGCCACTGTCACATGACACACCCTGTATAATTTATTGTTATCGAATTTATTCCATTTGGCTGTTCCACACTGTATTATAAAGACACTATCTAATATGTAGTAGGACGAACTCTTGTAATCTGTACTGTAAGTCTAAGTCATTAAGAGGGCATTCAATGAACTAAACCAGCTCGGCGATAATAATTATAGGCAGACAATGACAACAACTCCGTTGCGACATAATTTAATTGATAAAGTTCCTTTGTTCGTTCGCTACTAAACGGACGCCCGTTTCAGATTGTTTATACATGCATACTCGTATATTATTACACGAGAAGAGAGAAGTTATTCGTGGAATGCGACGTAATGGGATTGTTAAACGCCGATATAAATATATGTTGTTCTAGATTTTCGGTTGACCACACAATATACAATACCTACCACATAATAATAATATTTATCCAACGGACGGACGATATTCATTATTCACCGTTCTAAATCTCGTAAAATCCACCATTAAAATGTGACTAATTCGTAAGGCACTACGACCCAGAAATATCATACCTAATAGCTTACGACTTCGTCATAATTCTCCTCCCATATATTATTACACACAGTTAAAACAGTTTTTAGTAGTTAGGCTATTAACGTTTCGTTATCTAGAATTCTCGATATTTCATGTTTCATGTTTTGTAGGTACAATCATTTTAAACTTTCCATTTATTACATTATATATATATATTGTTGTGTGTGTCACTAATGACACGAAATAAAAAATATATAAACAGTTTAAAAAGAACCAGATTATAATGTGATTAAAAAATTTTTACAATGTTTATCTAACTAAACCACCCTCAACCCTTACCTGTAATTTCCCAATGTAATTGAATATGTGTGTGTGTGTGTGTTTCCTTGTCCAATATCCTCCTATGTGCGTTACAAACTCCTCCTTTTCCGTTTTCAATCTTCTTTCTCTTTTCCCGGGTTTTCTTCACGTTCACTGGTATAATTTTGATCTTGAAGGTCTAATGGGAACTCATAAAACTTTCACTTGCTTTTAAAATGTTGTATTTCTCGTTAAAAATCTCTTTTGTCACTCGTGACTTGTTTTTTCTTTCTGTCAGTCGTCGAAAACTCTGTAAACAACCTCTTCCTTTTCATTGTTTTTTTTTTATTTTTTCCCAGGCCTACCACACAGAACTTCCAAATGTACTGCTTGCTATTTTATAAAATTGATTTCCGTAATTTCAGCTTGACTTTCATGTTTGTTGTGTCGAAATGAATGTAATTATGTGTTATATGTGTTTGTGATGTGTTTTTACAATAAATTTTGATTAATAGATTTTTTCACATTATAATCTGGATTTTTTAATTATACCCCGTGCACGCCGTTGGCTGGAGTCTTTTTTTTTTTTTTTTTTTTAAACTAATTAATTAGTAATTAATTAATATAAAAGTTAATTTAATTTAATTTAATTTTTTTTTTTTTTAATTATTATTTTAATTTTACACTGCTGAACAATATCAATATCAATAATAACATAACAATATATATATATATACAGGGTTTTCAAACTTAAGTCGGCACTATTGCTAACTTTGTTATTATTGGAGCTACAAAGTTGGTTAAATAGGCAAACTAGTGTAGTTTTTCAAGCAAATTACAATGGCATTAAAAAAAAATAATTGACGTACTGGGTCACGTGATATTGTGAAAAACGTAATTTTTTTTAATGGGACACCCAGTATACAGTTCTCACGGTCGACAGAAAATTTAATTCTGAACAAAAACTTTCCTATGAACTTTTATCCTAAAGTCAATAATAACAGAGTTATTGATGATTGTTTTTGCAGAAACTAAAAACAGTATTGTTTATTTTAAGTTATTTTATTAGTTTCGAAAATAAAAAAAAAACAGGAAATTTTAAATTCAGAGCAGATGCTGAAAAACATCACCCTCTTGCTCCAAGCACTTTTGAACCCGCCTGTTAACTCTTCTAGTAGCCTTAGCAATGATTCTACCATCAATATTATTAATAGCATGGCTGATGCTTTGCTGGAGATCTTCAAGAGTATCATACCGTCTTTCACAAATACACTGCACTTTTCACAAATCCCCAAAAGAAGAAATCCAAAGGTGTTATGTCCGGTGATAGTTGATAGATATCGGCCATCAAAAAGGTCATGTAATAAGTTGAATGAATTTGGCGAACATTATGGGCAGGAGCGCCATCTTGTTGAAAGAATATCTGTTGTCTGTCCATTAAATTCAGGTCATCCAAGAATTCTCCAAGGGCAGCGGTTAATATTTCGACATACCTCTCGCCAGTTAATGCACCTTGATAAAATACGGGGCCTACAATTCTTGAATCAATCAAGCCACACCAAACATTAACACTAAAGCGTCTCTGCGGATTACAAGGACGGAAAAGCATCGGGTTTTCTCGACTCCAATAGTGGCTGTTCTCCCTGTTGGAGACATTTGATTCGTCACTCCAAAGAACCAAACGCCAAAAATTATGGTTAAGTCTAACTTGATTAATGTACCACTGACAAAACTGAGTCCGTCTTTCTTGATCTCCCGGTCTGCCAACGTCTGAATAGGTCTGTATCTGAACGGCACAAACTTATGTTTTTTTTTAGAATATTGTGAATAGTTCCCAAAGATAGTCCACTTTCTTCCTTTAAATCATTAATTGCATTATTAGGATTAGCTTGAAAGAAAGCTAAGACGTTAATTTCAGTTGCTTCACTTATTATAAATTGTTTTTTGGTTCTAGTTTTCTTGAACACATTTTCATTTGATCGAAACTTACAAAAGTACAAAAGTAAAAAGTACCTTCGATCTGGCAAGTTGCGCGTATTAGGAAATAAAACACCGTAACGTTCACGAGCTTGCAGGGAATTTTTATTACAAACGATCATATCACATTTTTCTAAATGCGTGAAAGGCATTTTTTCATCGATAAACACAAAATGTTAATTGCTTACTGACAGAAGTTTAATGCAATATTTCAATGTTGATGACATTTGCAAAACAATCGAATTTTGTTTGAATGAAATAACAGCCACCTTGGCAAATTTGAAAAATCATCAATAACCCTGTTATTATTGACTTTAGGATAAAAGTTCATAGGAAAGTTTTTGTTCAGAATTATATTTTCTGTCGACCGTGAGAACTGTATACTGGGTGTCCCATTAACAAAAATTACATTTTTCACAATATCACGTGACCTAGTACGGCAATTATTATTTTTTTAATGCCATTGTAATTTGCTTGAAAAACTACACTAGTTTGCCTATTTAACCAACTTTGTAGCTCCAATAATAACAAAGTTAGCAATAGTGCCGACTTAAGTTTGAAAACCCTGTATATCAGATCAACTTGGCTTTGGCTATTCACAACCTCAGACACATACTCAGTAAAGCAGCAAAAGTTAGTGATTGTCGAACGTATATATCTAATACATACCTGCAATAAGCGCTCATGGTACATTGTTGCCAATGCAAGTGAGGGCAATGCAGATAGATAAATTAACCAAAGATTCATTATTAAATTTTATTATTGTCGTGTTTTATTATGTTGCCATGGTTATAATGTGCATTTTTTAGTAATGTCATTTGAACTGTCAGATCGATGACAGTTGTGCCTGTCATCTTGTAATGGCATAATGGATCCCCAAATGTCCGAATGTTGACTTGACCAGAAGAGTACAAGGGTGAAAGCATGACGTTCGATCTGTAGTCGACGGTTTAAAAATGATGCCGATGATAGGTACATGTTTACCACCTAGGAACAAAGCAACAACCGATGAAATGAGGAGATTATGTTTCTCCAAATGTTAAGACGTTTCCTGTTCAAAAAAGATATTGCTTCAGTTTTCTTGTGATCGCCATGGAATAATCATGATTGATTTTCTAGATAATGGTGGAAGAATAAACTGGGAATTATTATTCCGGCTTTACCGATCACTCGACTAGCAAAAATTATGGCGAGAAAACGCAGGAAGTTGTTGTTGCATGTTTCCGTGCAAACATTTCGTGATTTAGGATTCGAATTACTCGAGCACCACCCCTTAATTCACCAGATCTGATTGCGTCCGCCTTTCGTGTTTTTCCTTAATTAAAGAAAAGAAGTTGAAAAAATCGTAAATTTTTTTCCAACGAAGAGGAACAAAATTTGAAAGGTCTAGGTTAGGTCGACATTACTGATAGAATTGATGTATTAATTTGTCACTTTATTATCCCACTTTCTAAATAATTTCCTCTTCGAAAATGTAACAAAAACCTTATGTTAAAGTGCCTTAATAATGTCTACGTTGATCGTTAAAACGAAAGTTTAAAATTTCACTTTTTTCCAAAAATCTCAGCAACCCATGAAAATTTTTTAAGTTTCTCGGCGGCATATCTTTTCTCTCCCAAATGCGCAACTTTGCCCTAATTTAACCGATCTCCTATCTCTTATAATAACCGAGTTACCCATGCTTGCGCTCGAAAAACGGGCACCCTGTATATTACATCATAGCATTATATGCATATATATTATATTAAATAGCAAATAGCCGCAAATTCGCGTTTGTGGGAGGTAAACGAGATAAGAGCAGCAGCAACAGTGATATGATGACAAGAACTCGGTTCTCTGTCTCTAACCGAAATAAAAAGGATGCGAATGGTGGAGACGAGTCGGAAATGCTCGGCGGGCTTTTACAATTCATAAATCATAGACGACAAATGAACACATCACGGGCCACTTTCTCTCTCTCTCTCTCTTTTTCTCTCGAATTTATATATTATACATATATACATGCACAACCTTTTCGGATAAATAATTCATGTTTATGCTGATTATATGGAGGGTTGAAAAGCGAATGAATTGGGGAAAATGCCTTCTTTAGATATATTTATATGTATATGTATAAAACGAGGGAAAAGGATTTCCTTTTTTCATGAAAATATTAAATCCTTTTTGTTGTTGTTGTTAATAAATCTTGTACTTGAGTGAACATTGACCAAAAACTACCACCACCACCACCAGCATTTACCACCAATATACCATGATATCAAAACAAAGTCAACACCACTACATACAGGGTGTGCCATGACATGACTGCTAAAACCTAAGTCAAAAATGTCTAATAAACACGTGACCAAAACTCTGTCTGTAGATTCTCTTAATCAAAATTATCAGCAGACTTTAATCTACTTGATGCCACAGAAATTATTCGTGCTGATCCTGACACTATTAGCAGAGCTACCACTTCAATTCTAAGGAGAGCTAGAGTTAGATGGGCATTTTGAACAACTAAATCAATAAAACGACTTCTTTTTCTTAAAATTGCCTCAATAACACATCCCTACGTTTTGGCAATCATGTTATGGGACACCCCGTATATCACTTTTAAAATTCTAACCTTAATTAAAGTACAAGCCGTTGATAAAATTAGGAAATTGGCCGCTGCAAATCGACATATTAGAAAGATTTGTACGAACAGTAAAACGCTCTGAATTAATCAAAGGAGGAGGTCACAAAATTTGAACTGGAAGACGTTAAAGACTAACTCGATGTGCGAAGACCAGGGAACGAAATCTAGCTAAAGATCGACCTGCCCCTCGAATGACAGGACAGCAAGAGAACTTGCCAATATCCAACTGAGAAAAGATTTTATAACCTAAAAAAAAGTCTTGTGGAATCATCTTTTGGACAAATAAACAATCTGCAAGCAATAAAGCAATTTTTAAAATCGAGATTTATTAAAAGGATAAACCGAATCTGGAGCTTGGGGTTTATCAAGTCTTTCATATATATTATGCAGTGAAAAGAATTGAAAAATATGTTCAAAATTATATTCGACCACAAACAATGATCTAACATACCTAGAAAAAAAAAACAAGTGAAACAAAAACAAAAAAACCTACCATATTAACTTAACCTTCAATTTCCAAGATTTCAAGAATTGTGTGCTTTTATAATACAGATAAAATCATCGATAGTACCAGACACCATAACGTTTAATTAATTCGGGACACGTATTTCTAAGACGCGTTGATAATCGTTTTCAACTGAATATACCTTTAGATTCTGCAAAACATCTGCACTGTATTTAAGACTGTACAATCTTGAAACAACGCATGAAGCGGGTCGACAGCCGCAGTGGCTAAACGGCTAG
Source organism: Holotrichia oblita (assembly GCA_023690525.1). Lineage (NCBI taxonomy): Eukaryota > Metazoa > Arthropoda > Insecta > Coleoptera > Scarabaeidae > Holotrichia > Holotrichia oblita. The sequence goes on from CM043019.1 coordinate 2,257,148, forward strand.
CTATCGTTGTAGCGGGACGATAGGAGCCGGTTTTCAATTCTCTAGTGGGACGGTGGCTTATTTTCAAGGGAGTTGAAATCCGGATCGACTTATCATTTGCTGTTGTGACCAAAGTGATTAACAGCTCATATGATGCTGTCACAAAGCCATTTGAACACAATTTACACACACAAAACTAGATAGCGAGAGTTGCAGTGATAGCCAGACAAGTAATACAGCTTACGGAGTCACTGCAACTAACAAGCAAAGGCACCCAAGTGGTCTCCTCCGATTTTAATAAAATTTGGTAGGATCGCAAAATACCGAAATATATTTGACCCGTATTTTTTTAGCGTCCCGTTTTTGGTTATAGGGGATGTAATGAGGGCTGAAAGGTACCCCCAAAAATACATTTTTCGCAATATTTCAGAATCCAGAAGAGATATCGAGTTCGGGTAGAGACGAGATTGTTCCTTGGTAGCAACCGTACATTTTAGGTCGAAAAAGAACAGTGGCGTACGCGCGGGGTAGTTAGGTGGTTCGAAAAATGTGATTTTTCCAACCCCTCCGACCTTGTATATATTAGACCAACAATAAATTTAAGACTTGAATAGTACGTCTATCCATCACCGTTGTATCGACCAGCAATAAACTTATTAAGACATTTTAAAGTTGGCAATGGAATTGCAAGATAAAGCATTTTAGTTGGTAAATTTTATCTGCCAGTTAGCAATATCTGTCAATGACTTAACTAACGCTTTTATCCTCACATTGATCAAGCTACCGTTAGTTTGCATTTATATGTCAGGTGTTTTCAGGGATTTTCACCCTTTGCCCCACAGAATCTGCAATCGCTATTCTGTTTCAGACCTATCCTTGTCTCTATCTTTGAGTTCTTCCGGTCCCACAAACGAAGTAGTAGCGGCCTTCCTTGCTAATGGATTATCTTCTTCGTTGCCTCTGACTCCAGTGTGTTTTGGTGCTCAGCATAATGTAATTCTGTTTTATTTGTTTAGTCTGTTAAGGCACTCCCGAATAGTAAGGCTAAGTCACCATCAACGCATCCAGTCTTCGTGGACACCCTATTTTGACAACTAAAACCTGTCAAGCTGTCATAATCAATTATATATTTGGTGGATTTACACAGGGTGTCAACGAAGACTGGCTGCGTTGATGGTGACTTGGCCTTACTACTCTGCCGTCCTAAGCAAGAAGGCAGTATCTCCAATTTTTGTCATTTTCGGTTTACCCTTTTTTATTTGTTCCTTATATCATTATACATTACCTTAGAAAGCTAGAACGTCGTAAGTGCATAATCAATGGCCTGGTAGCCTATCAAAATTGTAGTAAATCCATTTGATATTGAACATTGCTAAGCTAAAATGCAATGTGAAATTGAAGACACGGGACCTAAACAATATGAAAAATTAAAGCCAGTCAGACTGCACACCATTGAGGAATCAATTTTGCGTGCTACACCCACTTTGAGGAATTTTCAATGTGATTCAGATGACTCACTGAAAGACTCTGACTATCTGATGTCTAATTCAGGAGAAAGCTCTGGATCAGAATCACGTGCCAATTCCAATGTCGCTAATTGGACATCTATCGATACAAGCATTACAACAGCTGCTCCAGTCTTGCCGTGTCTTTTGTAGAAAATCATGATGGAAATTTGACTAAAACGGGAGAATTGAGAAAGAGGAAAAGATATGATAAAACGAGGCTAGAAAGAAAAGAAGAACAGGCTCGGAAGCAACGAGAGAAACACTACATTCGAACTGAGTGCGTTGTGTGCCATAGACAATGTAAAGTATTGTTCAACAAGAACCATCGCACTTCAACAAACACGCAGTACTGGTCGATGAATTGGCAGGAAAGAAGAATTTTTGTTTCATCAAATGTCGACGTGCACGATGTGAAGAGAAGGCGCGGTAGTGATTTCATTACAACTCACCCAAACATAAAGTGCTCATATGAATTGTACAGAATATGCGTATCTAAAGATGGCAATATTTCCTTTGCGTCATTGGGTCATGAGGAATATTAATTATGTGAGAGTTTTAAACTCCAATCCTGCACATACGGAGCACTCGTTATCGGAGGACTGCAGTGACTGAATTGATGCAGTGTACAATTTTCCAGCAAACACAGTATGCGTTTCCCAGAATTGACATGTTCAAAAAAGTATTGTTCAACCAAAGAATAATAGTTTTCAATGAAAGCTTTGTACCCGTTGGAAAGAAAGCGAAAATCAAACCATTTGCGTGCCTGTGGCATGAGTGCATTTCAGGGAGGAAAAGGGAAGATCTAATAATCTAATAATTTCACGCATTTATGTTGCATATGCGTGATGTAGAGAATATAATCATTTGGCTTGACAACTGTGCAGGCCAAAACAAGAATTGGGCTCTGTTCTCATACTTAGTATACATTATTAATTCGAATGAAATTGCAGTCAAAACAATAACCTTCAGATATTTTGAATATCTGCAGACAGTTTCCACCATCAAGTGGAACAGTCTTTGCAGCGAATGAAAGAGGTGTATGACTTCGCTGATTTTGTATCTTGTGTCCGGTCTGCTAATTCTCGAAAGGTAGAAGTTAAAGAAATGAAGCTAAAAGATTTTTTTCTTTGGCCTGACAACTCGTCAATTTACAAACTCAACCATACGACACCTCGACCCTACTTAAAAGACATGATTGAAGTTGTTGCTAAGCGAGGTAACTTAAATTTATTTTACAAAACAAGTTTTGGTTCGAATGAAACAAAAGAATTAAATTTTTTGAAAATGAAAGTTGTCAAAGGCGACTTAACAACACCTTCGGTCATTTCAAGAGCAAGAGGAATCAAGAAAGAAAGGAAGCAAGCGATTTTACAAAATTTGTCAACATTAATACCAGATAATCGGAGACAATTTTGGCAGGGCCTTCCCGTCAATGATGCAGCCACCGATTTAACTTCGCAGTATGATGATATTTAATGCGTGTTTTTGTTCTCTTAAAATAAAAGATGTTTGTTCATGTTGCGACTATTTTGGAGTAATCACTAAAAAGGTCTTTAAATAAACTTAATAAAGATCTATGGTTTTTCTTGTCGTCACTGCAAACTCTATAGAACCACTACACTAAAAAGCAGTAACCACCAAGTAATAGGATTTACTGCTTTTTCGTTCTTACTTCTTCTAATAATATGCTTAGCTTAAAAGTAGTAACCGCCATTTTAATTATGAATCGTAGAAATACGCGATAAAAAATAAAAGTATTTGATAGTAAGCAGAAGAACCACAACACAGTTGAATCAATTTGAAAATTCATGAATATTTTCATGGTGGCTCAGCTCTGTTTACAAAAATCTGCTTTATCTCGAAACTAACGATTGTGGAGATACTGCCTTCATTCTTAGGACGGCAGTACTAAACTCTCCCGGACTAATTTCGAACTGATGTTAGAACTCAACTCCATTATGGCTGCTTTCGATAGTCCCTGTTCAAGCACATCTTTCAATCGACATTGGTAAGAATGGTTATATGTTATGATATTATTTGGCAGTACTTTTACAAAGACATAATTATTATGATCCGGTATAAATTGAGTTTAAATGGAAATATATCGGGGAGTAAAATATTTATGGCGGTTTAGTATGACCTCATCAGTACACGACGTTTTTTGATCTGTAACGATAGTAAATCTCGAGAGACGTGAGAATGTGAGTACCATTATTCCCTCTAGCGGACATTATATAATAAAACATGACATAATATTGTTGAATTATTAATTACATCAATATCAATGTTTTTGTTTTAACAGTTATCGCTCAAGATTGTTGAATATTTGCTTATGATTTAAACGAGATCTGATGACTCACGAAAAGGAAAACGTATACATACTCGTATTGTTAAAATGCGCTGAGGAAGGAGTCATAGAAAAAGAACTTCAAACACTCCAGTCACATCATTAAAAATAAAGTAAAATGCGTCGTTTGGACTGGCTACACGCTGCATGCATCGCATTATAATGCGTCTGTGCATGCAAGCGCATGTAAATAACGCATAAATTAATGATAAGAAGACTTTAGCGTAGTAGGCTGTGTAATATTTATTATTAGAATGCATGCATACGCATTGATGTATGTATAGTATAGCCATAGAAAGAGTTTCGTTGTTGAATCTATTATTATTATTATTATTATTATTATTATTATTATTATTATTATTATTATTATTACGTAATAGAATCTACGCTCGAGCGAGAGAGAGAGAAATTCCGTTATTAAATAACCTCAATTTATCAAATGGGATGCGTACAAATTAAATAAACATAATAATTTAGCATAGTATTATAAATAATGATATAACGTTACATGTATTGGACATTGACGCATCCCTAACGAAATAAGTAGTGGAAAGGACTCTCTGATAACCTCGGTAGGCAGTAGAGAAGCGCAATCGATAAGAGCAAAGTCTATGAGACCCACTAGAGATGGCAACCAAATAGCCACTATCTCTGCAAGTCGGGCCACTGCTAGGCTGGGTCGACTGTAGAGTTCGAGAAAGAATAGAGGTCATAAGATGTTTTAAATGTCTTGAATTCGGGCACATGAAAAACAGTTGTTAAGGAGAGGATCGGTCGAATCTCTGTCTGAATTGTAATCAGGCAGGATACCAGGCCAAAGACTGCGTCAACGAGCAATTCTGTTCAGCTTGCCGAGAAATAGGACACCGTGCGGACTCAACAAAACGTCGTAAATTTCGAGAATTACTAAAAGTCCAGGTGTCCGCGAAGAAACAATCCAGAAATGAAAATCCTGCAAACTACTGGGGTTCCCCGATAAATGACAAAAGAGGGGACTACTGGATGGAGTGGATGGCCAGGCTAAACCTAGTAGTAATCAACACGGGGAAAGTACCGACCTTTCGCAGAGGTAACAGCGTAAGCTACATCGACGTCACATGTGGTACACAGAACGCAACGCGAATGATTCAAGAATGGAAAGTGCTACAGACAGAAAACTTGACAGACCATGCCTACATCTATTTTGAGGTGACAGATGGTGGAACTGGTACTAGCTCCTACAAGCCGCAGTCGAAAAAGGGTTCTCTCTGCTGTGATTGGGACGCTTTTATTACCGAACTAGATCTTAGAACAGCAACAATGACTGCAACCGATAAGACATCATACCAGCTATGCACGAAGGCACTGAGAGAAGCATACAGAAATAACACCTACAGACTAAGCAGTGACAGCGCGCCATATTGGTGGAATAACGAAATCCACAAAAATCGTAGAGAATGTACAGCTGCGAGAACACGGAATGCAGGAAACCCTAAGATCCCAGATAATGTCAAGGCAGAAATACAGAGCAGATACCGAGCGAAGAAAAAAGAATTCTGCAAACAAATAAGGGCGGCAAAAAGAAAATGCTGCAAAGCAAAGATGCACATCATCGAAGAGCTCTTTGTAACAATAAAAGACGATGGCTCTGAACGGCTCCCCGACAGACAAGACACTGGTGAAGTGAGAGGTATCACGGACGGGGAATTTGATCTAGCAATGGGCAGCATGAAGAACGGAAAAGCTCCTGGAGTAGATGGACTCCCACCCGAAGCCATCAAAATATCCACAGAACACCATCGGCAATGCATAGTTAGTGTGCTAGATTGCTTGCTAATCTCTCAATCCTTTCCTACGGAATGGAAAGTGGCTAGGGTTATGCTAATACCGAAAAAAGGGAAGAATCCGGAGCAAGCATCCTCATACAAACCCCTGTGCTTGTTGAACACTCTAAGCAAACTGTATGAGGCTATCATCAAAAATCGGTTGGTGAGGGAGCTAGAGGAAACTGGGGGACTGTCTGACTATCAGTTTGGCTTTAGGAAAACCAGGTCCACAGTACACGCGATCGTAGCTGTTATAAACACGGTGCGAAGCTGTCGCGAGAAATGGTGCACCTTAATAACTGTAGACGTGCGTAATGCTTTTAACACTGCTAACTGGCAACTATCGAATTACCTTGTGAATATCGTAAATGACTATCTTAACGACCGGCAACTTCAAGTCACCAAAAACCAGCAAACTAGAATGGAAGCAGGAGTACCACAAGGGTCGATACTGGGTCCCACTCTATGGAATGTCTTCTTTGGCGACATCTTTCATATCGAGCTGACACCAGGCGCAAGCCTTATCAGATATGCAGATGATATCGCTTTAATAATAAGGGCTGACAACGAACAACATCTTGTCCACAACGGTAATGAATGCCTCGCGAAACTTAATAATTGGCTAGTCAACATGGCTCCACATAAATCTGAGGCGATTATCTTCAAAGGGAGGAGGGATAGAGACCATGTGTGTTTCAAAATAGATACCCACGGTAATAAAACCCCAAAAGACCGTCAAATACCTGGGCCTTGTTTTAGACCAACGACTCTATTTCGGTGAGCATATAAAATATGCTACAAGAAGGGCGGAAGAACGTGCGATTATGTTGGCCCGGGTGATGCCCAACATCGGCGGTCCCAGCAGCGGTAAACGTAGAATACTGAGCGGAGTGGTACACTCTTGTATATTATATGGCGCACCGGTTTGGCACAGCGTTCTCAACAAGCACGGAGAGAGTCCAAAGGAAGGCACTACTCCGCGCGGTGTCGGCTTTCCGGACGACATCTACAGCGGCTCTACAACTAATTGCGGCGATCCCACCAATTGATATATTGGCACAGGAAAGGAAGTATTCTTTTGAGGGACTGAGGGAGGTGACTGTAGAGCGGCGGCAAGAACCATCACCGTCGAAAGATGGGATCACAACATTTCCAAAGCCCACTGGACCAAAACGCTGATACCCACAATTAAGCCATGGTTGGACTGCACTTTCCGCAGAGTAGACTATTTCCTGACGCGGGTGCTTACGGGACACGGTGTCTTCAGGGCCTACGCCCTTGGTTTGGGGAAGGACAATGAGGCTGCCTGTATATACTGTGGAGAGGAGGACACGCCGGAGCACACAGCCTTCTGGTGTGACAGATGGAATCCTGTACGTTGGGAAGTTTCTCGAGAACTCGCAGTCCACTTAACACCCGATAACCTGATAAGGGAAATGCTGTCCTCAGAGCAAAAATGGGCCACAATACATGACATGTTCAGGCACATAATGAAAAATAAGGAAAAGGAGGAACGCGAGAGGCAGGCGTCTCACAGGTAGTTTACCCGAACTCCTAATCCCCGTGCTGAATCGGGGGACGGGAGACGTAGGGTAAAGGAACGAAGAAAAGACAGTCCGCACCCCGAAGTTAAGTCCAAGAGGACGGTTCCAGGGTGCTACTATGGGCGGTTCGTGACGGGCCACTTTCGGTAACGTCCGGGAAAAAAAAATTATTATTATTATTACGTAATAAAATCTACGCTCGAGCGTGAGAGAGAGATAGAGAGAAATTCCGTTATTAAATAACCTCAATTTATCAAATGGGATGCGTACAAATTAAATAAACATAATAATTTAATCCCACCTTTTCTCCATCTTCATCTCCTATATAAATAATATTCACGATTAAAAGTCGACTCCTGTTACTGCGTAATATTTTACTTTTATTGGTACCATTAATTACAATTATACGCGTGATGTGACGCTGTAGTTACAACAACAAGAACAGCAACAACACAACAGTAAAGAAAAATAATAAATAATAATAATAAAAAAAAAGAAAACAAGGCGATGCGTCCTCCTCCTTTAATCTATTTTTTTCTCCCCGCACACTCTCCTCTACCTCACTCCTTTGATGAGAACGCGACGGCGTTTTTTTTTCCCTGTTGGTTTTATTTTTTTTAAATAGATATCAACTTGTAGCTATCTCTCTCAGGTATATTTTTAACGCGCTTCACGTATCTCTCTTCGTGTTTGCTCATCCATCATTTCGAATTTTGTTTATGCATTAGGTGAATTAAATACGGTCGTATTATTGGACGGCGAGGGGGGGGTAGACGACGGAGGAGGACGCGGAGTTCTTCAGTAACACGGCTCGTGATGGAATTACGCCCGATATTCAATTTTAAAAGAGCTTTTCTTTTGTTTCTTTTTTACAACGTTGTATTAACTTTTTTCTAACGTTTTTGTTCGTCGTAATTTAAGCTGATCAAATAAGCTTTAATTAACATAAGCAGACGTAGTAAATCTAGCTTTAAAGTTTGTCGAACGAGTTGAATTTGTCCTATTCTGAAATTTTGAGAATTGTTTCTCGTGAAATTGCGAGTTGAGACTTTCCTGAGATTTTCCTTGATAAAGAAGAAAAACGAATGGAAGCTGCATCGATTTGGCGCCCGTGAGAGTCCCAAAAAGTCAATCTCAATCTGATTTATATCTCGTTTGAATTAATTTAAGGCAATAGAATGCCAAAAGAAGCATTCATATTGGAACTGTTCTTATTATTGATGGTTTGCTGATTAGCTATAAATATCTTCTTCAACATCAGTAGGATTTTGTCGAAGATATTGTGGATGACAAATTTTTTGAATTCTATTTTTTAAGCCTAATATGAGGTTTGATCTTCAAACTGCTGTTGAGGAAATTAAAATGGATGTCTTCTCAAACAGAGATGAGTTGCTCTCATTAAGGGCCGTGATTGGTTTCCGGTGCGACAACGACCAATGAGAGTACAAGTGGATTTATCACTGTGAGCTTATTGTCGCTGAGCCACTGCGAAAGCTTTCTCCGGGGCGCCCAAGAGGAAGAAGATGATGAGCATCAGCGAAGAAAGTGAAACTTTTAGATATGATCAAAGAGGGCAGAAGGTATGCATCTGTGGCACGCCATTACGGGGTGAATGAATCTACAGTGCGGTACATCAAGAAAGAGGAAGCGAACATCCGCAAAACTGCTTCAATAACCTTCAATAAAAAAGCAATAAATAAGAGAATTATGAAAATAGAAGCGGTACTGGGATTGTAGGTATTGCTGATTGCAGGAAAAAAGACAGTGAGTTTGGACACTAATATGATCAGGACAAAGGCCAAAGCTCTCTATGACCAAAGCTTGCCCGATGGCGACAATGAAGAGGCTGAACGAGGCGCTGACGAACCAGCGCTGCCAGGAGTGATTCGCCTCCTCAAGGACGAGGCTTTTTAGCCAGCGAAGGCTGGTTCGAAAAATTTCAAAAAAAAAATACGACCTCTGGAACGTGGTTCTGTATGATGAGGCTACCTCCCTGAACAAGTTTTTAACATGGATGAGACAGGTCTTTCGTGGAAGAGGACGAAGGGAGGAGGTCAGCCTTCGAGGCTCATAAAGACCGTGTGACTGTCATCATGGCTGGCAATACTGCAGGTTTTATGCTTAAGCCAGGCTTTATTTATAAACCAAAAAAACCACGCTCAATACGGCTCTCTTGCCCGTCTTCTGGATGCATAACTCCAAGGCCTGGATAACGAAAGCTCTAACCCTTGAATGATTCCTCCATTGCTTCATTCCCCAAGTGAAGATGGACTGTGCAGGAGGCCATGCAAAAGACCTGCAATATGACGGTGTGCAGATAGAGTTTCTGCTCCCGAACACTACATCTCTAATTCAGTCGGTGGATCGAGGTGTCATTCGTGCCTTTAAGGCACTCTACACTCGGCGGTTGACGATGCCAATGACGGAATCACCTTGAAAGCATACTGGCGCGGTTACGCCATCGCCTCATGTTTATCTAATATTCAGCAAGCATTAAAGGACACGAAGAGTGAGACCATAAAATCTAGCCGGAAGAAATTATGAACGAACGTGGTGCACGACTATCCAGGCTTCACTCCTGAAGAAGTTCATCACTCAGCCGGTGGAGGTTAGGCGGTGAGGCTGGGCTCACATTATAAGGAATGAAGGATTTGTCGACATGACGGAAGAACACATCAACGCCTGACCGATGAAGACCTCCTTGAGATGACAAAGTCTGCAAGTGAGGAAGAAAACGAAGAGGAAGACGAAGAAGAAACTGAAAAAGGTGTTATGTGACGTGGTTACCAAAAAATGACATTGGAACAGCGTTCAAAGCCATAACAGTAATTGTAAAAGATGCTCTTGTAAACTTGAATTTGGCTTGGGAAAAACTAAACCCAACAGTAATTAGAAAATGTTGACATAACATATTACCAGAAACAAACGATTATGATGATGAAGAAGAAAAGTACTTTCATTTTATTATCGACATGATGTTCAACTTTGGAATGAGGATCATCAGTTAGAAAATGAGAAAGATGAAGTCACAACTGAAATTGAAAATGAAGACGGCGTTGGTGATTTCGATCAAACTATGACTGACCAGTTGATTTCCGCTGATGAAGCACTGAAATCTATGAACACGATTATTTAGAGGGCTGATGAAAAACCCAAATGAAATTGAATATTCTCGCGTAATTGCCCTTCAAGATTTGAGAACTAAGTTGATTCAAAAAATGTACAACAGATTTCTTTCAATCCACTGATTATTTATTATAAGTTTGAAGTGTCAAGTTAATAAAGTAGGTATTCCTATTGAGCGTTCACTCCAAATACCAACTCCAACAACCTCGGTGGAGTGATAAAGTCATGCACTAATTAAGTTCAGTTTTCATCGGGCTTTTCACAAACTTTGAGAGGTGATCAAACGCTGAAAACGATTTTGCCAATTGTCCCCTCTATCTTTGGATAACGAAAAATTGAACATCATCCATCAGTTAGTTTTTAACCAAATCTCAAAGTTTGTGGAAAGTGTGACGAACGCCAAAATAATTGTCATCTAAGCTTACGCAGAGGGCATTTTAAACTACCCGCAGGTAAATGGATCGTTAAAAATTTGATCTGATGGTGCCTGACTGCCGGGAAGCTCGTTTTTTTGGCATTCAATTTTTAAGTTTCGAAAAAGAGTTTCTTGCAATTGTTCTTCAATTTTTTGAATTTAAGACGAACAACGGGGAGAGGGAGGGGGGGTATTAAAGAGGAGATATTAACAGATAAAACTCATCTAAAATAGAAATATTTATCCTTATATTATCCTTATCAATATGAACGCACAAACAAACGAATCCTTTATCTTACAGCCTTTAATAACATCAGAAATTAAACCCGTATAGAGTTCTTCCCCGGCTACGAATAACATGCATACGAATAGGTTATATAGTCAAGTTTATCTCGGTTAATCTCGGAGGATTATCTTAACATATAACTTCTTGTGTTTGTACTGCGATAGAAACGCGCATAAACAAGATATATTCCTCGACTTTATTATTTTTTTCTTCTCGTTTAAGCGGAGACACAAGCAGCAGCCCACACGCTCTTTAAACTCACGCATTGCTGCATTTATACAGGGTGATATAGAAGAAAGTACATTGCATAGTGTCACACAATAGAGGACACTAAAATAAGAAAAAAAATTCCTATGAACATGGGTCCGCAAGACCTTCGGTTAAAAGATACGGGGTGTTGAATTTTATTTCTTTTTTTGTCATAATGACACTTGTCTTCTTCTTCTTCTTCGATTCCCTGAATACCCATTTAGGTGTCGGGTGCGGATTCCGGTTCTTCTTGTATCCATTTCTTCCATTCTCCTCTATTTCTTGACATTAGTCGCATTTCTTCCAAGGTCTTTCCCTTCTCTCTCCCTATTTCTTGAATTTGATTTATCCATTTTCTCCTGGGCCTCCCTCTTCTTCTTGTGGTTAAGCTTCTTGCTTCCATTACTTTTTTTGTGATTGCACTGGTCTTCATTCTTCTAACATGCCCATACCATTCTAGTTGTTTCTTCTTTATTTTTTCTATGATTGGCTCTTGTTTTGTTATAACTCTGATGTCTTCATTTTTAACTTTATCCCACCTTGTTTTCCCAGCTATTCTTCTTAGATGTTTCATCTCTATTGCGTTAATTTCTTCCTAACCATTTGATCATTTCTGGGGCTATTCCATCTTCTCCCCCTGCCTTTCCTGTCTTAATTTTCTGTATTGCCGCTTCGACTTCCTCCATTTTTACATCTTGTTCCCGTTCCTGCTCTTCTCTATTTATATCTTCTTCCATTATCACAGCGTGTTTATTGAATTTGTCAGTATAGTGTTCTGTCCATGTCTCTAGAATTTCATTTATATCTGTCTGTAGCTGATTACTTTTACTTCTTATTGCTTTTATTTCTTTTCCTTTATTTCCTCTCAGTCTTTTAATTTTTGTCCAGAATTTCCTGTTATCAGTCTTATGCATTTCTGTTATTTGTTCCCCAAAATCTCACCATGAGTTCCTTTTCGCTTCTCTTACGGCCATTTTTACTCCTAATATGCCTATGTTATTGCTTTCCATTTCTTCTATTATTTCCATATCTTTTCCTGTAAGTGTATTTATATTCCATATGCCCATGCCTATCTCCTCCTCTCTGGTATGCCATCCTCGGTTTTCTACGTTTATTATTTTTTCTGTTTTCGAATCACTTCCTTCACCTTTGACCACCTCTTCATTCATTTCTGTATTATTTCCATTGCTCTCAATTTCCTTCAGTTTATTGATTCTGTTTTGCTGGGTATCCCAATCCTCCCTACTGTTACTATCCCTGTCGTTCTTTCCTCCAAATGTTTCTCTTGCCCATTTTGCCCTTTTTCTTTTACTGCCCTTACCATCAACACTCATCTCAATATTTGACCTATCTGTACATAACCTAGTCGTGTTCCATCCCTGTCGTCATCCATTTGTCCACTTCTATCTGTTTACCTCCTAGTTTTTTGCTTCCATTCTAATATCCGACTCGGTGGTTTTTTCTAGTCTATTTTCCCGTTTACTCCATTTCCAAAGTTGCCCATTTATCTCAATTTTTTGAAATTTTACTTTGACTTTTGCTCCTCTTGTCCTTTCACTTTTGGCTATATCCCTTAGCTTCTTTTGAATCCCTCTCTCATTATATGTTAGCTCTGGATCGATATATATCTTCTTACCTTTTAATTTTCCCTTCTCCTTTAATACCAACATCTTTTCTTCCCGGGTATTCATTTCAAGCTTCCATATGTTTCCCTTAATCTTAAACGCTTTTCTCGATATTACCCTTATATTCATCTCATTTTCTAGTATCTTTCCTATTTCATTATTTATCTGATTCATATCTTCCGTTTCTACTGTAATTCCGGTAATTACCAAGTTGTTTCTTATTTTCTCTCTTTTTAAGCTCTCCACCTCTTCTTTTGTCTCTTTTTGAGTTCTTTCCTTTCCTTATTGCAATTTTCCTGCATTGATATTATTTCTTCTCTCATACTCTTTACTTCTTCGCAATTATTTGTTACTTTAGATTTAATATCCTTAATATCCTCTCTCATCTGTTCTAACAATTTTATTATATCTTCCATTTCTCTTCTATTAATCTGTTTGTCTGTTTCGACCTTCTCGGGTGGCGTCTTCCGGTCTTTCCCTTTTATTTCCCTTGTAACTTTCTTCCCTCTTGTGGCTGTACATTTATTTCCGTGCCTGTATTTACATATATATCCTTTATTTTATTTAGAATACGAGTTATTCCCTTGATTATTTTTATTTCTTTCGTTGTACCTTAAAATCTCAAAATATTTATTTTCAGTGAGTATTGCTCTGCTTAACTCTATATGTTTTGCGGTGTTTTTAGTTTTGTAGAGGTTTTTTTTTTCTGTCGAGCTGTAAGAACCTCGTCCGGATCAACTCCTCGGAAACTCGGTCTTTCTCTCGGATATATTTAATATTCTTAATTCTTACCTATAATTTCCGACTACACTTTATTTTCTTGTGGCGTGGATCTTTCACGTACTAATACACTGTTCTTTTGATTAATTTTCGCAACTATCAATCACTAATTACTTTATTTCCTGAGAGATTTAAAATACGACTGTTCACTTGCAATGTCCGCACCGGAACCAATGACACTTGTCAAACTGATGTAATTGTTGTTTGAGGAATTTTGTGTTCGTGATTAAGTTTTTCTCACTGATTATTCAAATTTGCTTTCAAAAATGGTTCACTACACTTTTGAAGAATACAGGGACATGATTATGTGTTACGGCGAAGCTAGATCAAATTCTTACGAAGCTCAACGTATTTATCGAGAAAGATATCCTTTATCCCTAAGTTCCTAATGTTCGAACATTTATTGATGTGCATAGGCGTTTGAGAGAAGATGGCTGTTTTAGAAAACCAAAATTGAATAGTGGGGTTTCCAGAACTCGTCGCACTGTGCGAAACGAAGAAACTGTTTTACGAATGGTAGAAAATAATCCAAGAATAAGCACCAGAGAAACAAGTTCAGCCGTGAATCAGTTAAACAAATTTTCAAAGAACAACTTCTTCGCCCATATCATTTCCAAAAAATTCATTCACTATTGGAACGTGACTTTGTTCCTCGTGTACAATTTTGTCAATGCTTGCAAAACCAAAGACAAAACATTATTTCATCAATTTTATTAACTGACGAAGCTGGTTTTAGTCGTGATGGTATACTGAATCTACATAACATGCACCATTGGAGTGATGAAAATCCTCATCAAACTGTAATTCGAAGTCACCAATATGGGTTTTCAATTAATGTGTGAACAATTATTTAATTGGCCCATTTCGATTGACAGGTGCACTGTATCGAAATTTCTTGGAGAATGATTTAAACACATTATTAGAGGATGTCCCATTGGCCATTACTGGAAGAATGTATTACATGCATGATGGTGGGGCGCCAGCTCACTTTTCTCGAGTGGCAAGGGAATATTTGGACAGGAGATTTGGAAATATGTGGATTGGTCGAGAGGGGCCAGCTCGTAGTCCCGATACCTTAATCTCCTCGATTTTTCATTTTGGGGATTTATGAAAAATGAAGTTTATGCTGTAGAAAATACATAATGAAGAACAAGAATTATGGAATCGGCAGATAGATTTCGTAATAACACAGGAATATTTCAAAGATGCCGTCAATCATTAAGAAGAAGTACAAGGGCAACAATTTGAACATCTTCTAAAAACTAAAATTCAACACCCCGTATCTTTTAACCGAAGGTCTTGCGGACCCAAGTTCATAGGAACTTTTTTTCTTATTTTAGTGTTCTCTATTGTGTGGCACTATGCAATGTACTTTTTTCTATGTCACCCTGTATAAGAGGAGGAAAGTTAGAGGAACCGACGATTTCGCAACAATATATTCTGGATATCATCCATAGGAGAGATCGATAAAACCCTTCTTGAAATATTACCCTTTTATATTGGAAAGCGTCTCAACATCCGCTCGTATGCAAAAATAGAAAAAAAGAAAACACGCGGGCGCGACAAGACCTCCCCCTCCTCTCCCCCGTATTTGATATATTACGTCGTACATTCCTCATTCACATTGCGCACTTAACAAATCGATATATCCCTCCTACCCTCCATCTACCACGTTTTCGTTTCTTTTTCAACACATACACTCCCCTTTATATCTATGTATAATATGTATATAGCTACAACTACTTACTAGGTACCCGTTGCATTGAGCGAGAGAGTTGGGCGCGCACACAAAAGAATCGTCGAATATAAAGTACGTAACAGAACGTGGTACTGTATGTCTGATGCAATTTTCGCAATCCGAGTAAACGTGAGAAATAGTATAAGATGTATTTATACGCGACTGGCCTGCCTGCGATCATTTTTCCACTTCGAAACTAAAGCCCGACCGGATCCTATTTGTTTGCAATGGGAGAAATTGAATTAATCTTCTTCTCCTTTTGAATGTACCTACGCGTCTCGGGAATGCAGTTAAAGGAAATGTATATGTACGATATAAATACATATTGCAGCTTCCGTTTCCTTCACAAATGTAAAAAGTTAATCTTTTTAATAGGACCACCCCCAGTGGCGTAGCTATAGGGGTGCGGTGGGGGCGGCCCGCACTAGGTCACACCCGTTTGGGGGTGAAAAATAAAGTAAATTTAGTAAAGTTGATATAATATCACTTTTTTTGTAAAGCAATTTAAAATTCCATTTTGTATTTTCGATCTTGTATTTCTGTTTAATATACAGGGTGTGCCAATTATCTGAATTCGGTCTATTATGTCTTACCTATTAGTTTAATTAAAAAATGTTTTAAGTAAAAGTTGTTCGGGATCAACTGCTCTATATCGTAAAATTATTTTAGTGTATACAGGGTGTTCAGTTTTGGCTGAGCGTTATAAAATTTTCTTTTTTTTAAACGGAACAACCTATATATTATGACATTTTCGGATTCCCCGTTGTAAATTAAGATAGTTTTGTTCGACAAACCTAGTACTAAAAATTAACCGTTTCCGAGATATTTCAATTTTAAGAGAAAAAAGATCATTTTCATGGTTGTCTTTGAAAATTAATTCCGCCTGTACTAATATTTGTTTTGCAACGATTCTTTGGCATAATTATGACATTACCTTAACTTAAACAATCCATGCCAAATATCTTCACTATAGCATACAGGGTGTTTCGAAATTGAAAATTAATCGTTGCATTTTTAATACGGTAAAACTTATTTTTTCCAAATGAAACACCCTGTATATTTTTATGCCATTTAATAGTGCTTCAAGTTCCCTTTCAATCGCTTATAACATTCCCTATAGCTAAAGTTAATACTTTTTGAGATATAGGTAATTTACTATAAAAAACATAAACATTTATTGATATTGGTAAGATGAAGTCAACAGTGCTGTGCCAACTCTACTAATAGGTAGATATAAAACGATGTCTACTTTAATAAAAACAGAAATAGAAAAATGAAGGCTTATTAAGTACAAACAAAATTTTTACCAAAAATATAAAATCAATTTAACACGTAAAAGTGTTTCCGGATTTACTTGTCGAAAAGCGGCGATAATTCTTTCTTTCATGTCAGCAAAACAGTAGTTGGTATTTCTTGATGGACAATATTTTTTATATGTCCCCACAGAAAGAAATCTAAAGGAGTAAGATCGGAAGATCTAGCTGGCCAAGCATAATTGTCGTACCAACACATGATTATGGCAGAGAGCAGTGTCGTGTTGGAACCACATATTTCTTCTAGTAAGAAGTGGTACATCTTCTAGCAAATTTTCAAGTTCGTTGAGCAAAAAATGTCTGTATCTTTCACCTCGCAAAGGTCCGTCGAAGAAATGTGGATCAACGACAATATTGCCAATGATACCACCTCACACGTTAAGTGACCATCTGTTTTGGCGACGAATTTCATAAATTATGTGTGGATTCATGTCTGCGTAATAATGGTAGTTGTGTATGTTTGCATAACCATTATTGTGGGAATTAGCTTCATCTGTCCATAGCACATTATTCAAAAATTCCGGGTCTTCGTTTATTTTTGCCATTACCGCCCTGTAAAATTGTATTCGCCTATTATGATCTAAAGGTAACAGCTCCTGATGCAGTTGCATTTTATACGGATGATATTTATTCTGTTTCAATATCCTTCTTAAAGAACACATATCCAAATTTCTACACATTGGTTCGTAGGCTGATATTGAGGATGTTCACAAATCTGGTTGTCAATCGTTCAAAACCCTTTTAGGATACCTTCATTTTATCTTTGATGATAAAGTTTGCTTAAAAAATTTTTTGCATAAAAGTGGTTTGTCAGAAACTTAACTCCAAGAGCTACCCAAGTCCAAAACTGAAAATCTACGACCGATTGTCAATCGTTCTCCGACTTACGAACTAGCCAGATATGTTGCCAAACAACTACAACAGTACGTGGGATCGACAAGCAGTTTTATAAAGAACTCTGAATATTTTGTGGAGATTCTACATGAACATGAAGTAACCAGTAAAGACATACTAGTGAGTTTCGACGTGGAATCGCTCTTTACCAACGTGCCAGTGGAAGAAACCCTAGAACTCATCAGACAACGGTTTATACCACAAGGACTACAAGAGGATATAATTGATCTCGCAAGACTATGTTTAAACACCACTTATTTCCTATGGAATGGAGATTTCTACGAGCAGAAAGACGGCGCAGCCATGGGATCACTCTCATCAGTCATCGCTAATATTTTTATGGAAACCTTTGAAGAACAAGCCATCAGCTCTAGTAACAAGAAACCGAAATGCTGGTACCGCTACGTGGACGACACATTCGTGATCTGGCCTCACGGTATGGACAATCTACACGCATTCAAGGAACACATCAACAGACAACATGCCAACATCAACATTACGATAGAGTTAGACGAGAATGGCTGCTTACCATTTCTGGATGTATTGGTCAAACGCAACGACAGTGGAAAATTGGGACATGGAGTATACCGCAAGAAGACGCATACGGACCGATATCTACACGCAACCTCACATCATCATCCACAACAGAAAAGATCCCTGGTCACTACGCTACTACATAGAGCGGAAATGATTAGTGATGCTACCAACAAAATCGAGGAAATTCAACATGTCAAAGATGCACTCCAGAAGAACGGCTACAAACCACAGGAGATTTGGAGATTAGCCGGAGCCAAAAAGAAACAGAAGGATGACTCAGAACTAAAGCCAGCAGGATACGCACACCTGCCGTTTATTGCTGGAGTCACGGACAGGCTTGGAGAAGAAGAACGTCAACGTCAGGTTCAGCACAGTCAAGAAAATAAAAGAACTGCTTCCATCCAACAAAGACTCCATACCGAGACTACAAGCTAAAGGCATCTACGAACTTCAATGCCAGTGCGGGAAATCGTATATTGGACAAACCGGGCGCAGTATACAGTGCAGAGTGAAAGAGCATCGCAGAGATGTCGAACAGGGAAATACACAAACCACAGCTGGAAGCAGTCACGTAATCGATTACGATGACGCGAAGATACTAGCCAAAAGCAACCACTACTACCCACGGATAGTGAGAGAATCCCTGGAAATAATGAAGAATCCGAACAACTTCAACCGAGAAGACGGATACAGATTGAGTAAGGTACGGAAGTTAGCGCTGGAGAACCAGAAGCAGCAAGGACAAACGAGGACGCATCCGAGATCATCGAATCGAGGAGAAGCATCGGACGGATCAGAGAACGATAACGGATACGGTTCAGCGGACTGGAACGGATACGCATCACTGGAGCGGAACAGGGACTGGGTATATACCGAGGAGCAGAAGACATCAACATCAGTCTTTAGAGAACTTCTGAAGAAGATGACAGTATGATCAGCGAAACGTCAAGTTTGTTACAACAACCACGGCAATACCCGAAAGATACATCTTTATGAAACAGTGGCCGTGAAAGCCTACATTCGATTATCTTTTATTTTTGTTTTTATTAAAGTAGACATCGTTTACCTATTACTAGAGTTGGCACAGCACTGTTGACCATCTTACCATTATTATTTATGTATTCTACAGTAAATTACCTATATCTCAAAAAGTATTAACTTTAGCTATAGGGAATATTATAAGCGATTGAAAGGGAACTTGAAGCACTATTAAATGGCATAAAAATATACAGGGCGTTCCATTTGAAAAAAACGAGTTTTACCGTATTAAAAATGCAGTGATTAATTTTCAATTTCAAAACAACCTGTATGCTATAGTGAAGATATTTGGCATGGATTGTTTAAGTTAAGGTAATGTCATAATTATGCCAAAGAATCGTTGCAAAACAAATATTAGTACAGACGGAATTAATTTTCAAAGACAACCATGAAAATGATCTTTTTCCTCTTAAAATTGAAATATCTCGGAAACGGTTAGTTTTTAGTACTAGGTTTGTCAGACAAAACTATCTTAGTTTACAACGGATAATCTGAAAATGTCATAATATATAGGTTGTCCCATTAAAAAAAAGAAAATTTTATAACGCTCAGCCAAAACTGAACGCCCTGTATACACTAAAATAATTTTACGATATAGAGCAGTTGATCCCGAACAACTTTTACTTAAAACATTTTTTAATTAAACTAATAGGTAAGATATAATAGACCGAATTCAGGTAATTGGAACACCCTGTATATATCTTTAACCAGTACAATAATACCTATCTTTCTAGGAGGTATAATGTGGTATAATGGTCATTTCTGAAGCGGAAAAGTTATTGAGCATAAAAATTGCAGAAGCTTTACGAAATTTAATGATCATCAACGGTTATTATGATAATGAAAGTGTTATTCGTAATATAAATGAAAGTAACTTGAAAGAAATCATTTACTAGAAATGTTTTGCATCGCATTATTGAACAAGATTTTCAAAAATACTATGGTCCTTTTTCTGCGCAGCCATCATTATTTCAGATTGTCAATGGTCATAAGAATATAATACTAATGCTGTCAAAATATTTTAAGGAAAAGGTTACTAGCAAAGTCGCCAGGGCAAAAATTTAAAAGCGAAGAAAAGTAGATTACTCAAATTTCAAAGTCAAACAGCAAGTGACTCTTGTATTAACTCGGCTGAGTCTCAAAATAGTACATTAGAGAATCAAGACTTTATTGAAAGTCTGAAGAAATGTGAAGAGATGTTTTCGAAAGAAGACTGTCCTGTCAACTTAACTTCAGAAAATGCATTTTAAAAAACTAATAAAACTAACAATATTATTGTTTTACCTTGTATTCAAAAGAAACGGGAATAAATACTTACGATCGCTTTGATGTCGATATTTTTTATTTTATCGGATATTTATTAATTTTTCATTATTGTGGTGACACCATTAATATCCGCATCGGGCGTCACCCACCTACGCCGCTGACCATCCCACAACTAAAGTTACTGGAACCAACTCATTCGTCCAGTATAGCAAAAAGTATGCCGGTGTGCTTTCATCAAATGAAGAAGTTCACCAAAAAGCTTGCGATATTATGAGAGGAATCGTTCATTCTTCGAATGAATCGAATTAGCCTTGAATTAAACAATATTTTTTTTATGCTGGAATGACAGTTTCGTGACTGTTACAATTGTGTCAATGTCAAAAAGTTCGTCCATCGTAGCACGCACCAATTCTAGAGGTATCGAAGCCGCTGCTTTTACTAAATCTACTTTTAATCTCTCGATAGGTTTCGAGCAAGCCTTCTCTTCTAAAATACTCCATAGTCGGTAGTCCAACGGGTTAAGATCCGGACGTCCAAGGGAGGGCCAACCTTCAGCGGCGATGAATTCGGGCAAATTCATTTCTAACCAACGCTGCGTGGATTTTGCCTGCAGAATCTTGCTGGAAGACCCAGTACTTTCCTGCGAATAAGATGTCATTCAGTGGCATCACTACGTTTTCCAAAATAACAGTTTGGTAGTTTGCAGCACGTGTTTCAACGCCGCGTGACACCGTTATACGCCACTCCTCACCAAACCCATCACCGCAGCAGGATGATGACCTCTTTTTACTTTCCCAATTGTTTCTGCAGCTTCGCGGGAACTGTCTATCATTTTGCCGGTTATATTTCTGTTCTGTTCTTAATGCACGTTCAGGCGAAATCCCAAATGAAGAGTATGATTGCATTACTTCAAACATTCATCAAGCCGCAAAAGAAGCATTAGATCTAGTGGAAGAAAAATCTAAGAGAAGAAAACCATACTGGTGGGATGCTGAGATTGGAAGAGAAATAGAGGAAAAGAGAAAACTCTACATTTACTTATGATAAGAGCGCACAATCAAGAATAAGAAGAATGATTAGTGACAAGAAAAATGTAGCATGGACGCAAAAGTGCCAGAAAGGTCGAAGAAGTACCGAAAGTTGGAAGATTGATAAAATCAAAATTAGAAAAGGGAACACGTGTTTCGATAACGCATGGGTTCTCATCATCAACCTCACGAGTTAATTTATTTCTCTTAGGAGCCTGTTGACTTTTACGATCTTAATTTTTGATTTCCGGTAGTTGTTTTCTCCTAATGACGTTTGAAATTGAGACACTATTATTGGTGTCACGATCAAAATTGATGGTACAATCAAGGGTAGCTTAAAAAAATGGGGTCTCTTGTTGCATATCTTCAGTTTTATGATCAGGTGTTTCGGATTTTCATCCTCCGTCTCGCAGAACCTGTAGTTGTGTTCCTCAAGATGATAATAAGAAAACCTGCGAGGATATCTTAGAGTGTTTCAAATCAGGGAGATTCTCCCAGATCCTCTCTCGTCTCTATCTTTGAGTTCTTTTTTATCCA
Source organism: Holotrichia oblita (assembly GCA_023690525.1). Classification (NCBI taxonomy): domain Eukaryota; kingdom Metazoa; phylum Arthropoda; class Insecta; order Coleoptera; family Scarabaeidae; genus Holotrichia; species Holotrichia oblita. The sequence goes on from CM043019.1 coordinate 2,279,163, forward strand.
AGAAGTGCTCATTCCTGTACAGCAAAATAGGTTAGCTTCTTCGTCAGCTCTGATTACAGTACGTCCTGGTACCCAGCATAATGCAACTCTGTTTTCTCTCCTTAGATTGTTTAGTCTGTTTAGGTTGATTTAGAATTTGACCATCAAAAAAAGTGACAATTTCGATAGTTCCAATGATGTTTGATGTTTCGAGCAAGAAACTTTTCAAAACTTTTGACAAATTTAAATAATGGTAGCTAACAGAACGATAATTCCATTATCGTGTTCTGGGAAAATTGACCCAACGACCGCAATGGATAAAGAGGAACATCATCTTAGAATTGTTCGTTTCAATTTTGACGGATTAAATAAATCTCTATCTAAAAAGGATTTTTAAATTTAAAATCAGTTTTTTTGACCCTAAACACACCTACTACCCACACGTAAAATTTATAGCATTATAAAAATATCCTTCTTGGAGCATTAAAACAAAAGGAAGATTCGATTTAAATAGGCGCCTCGAAGCACTAAATTTTATCCTATCATAATAAGCGGAGCTCTCTCGGCTGCATATTACGAGAACAGCCTCGTCGTCCCCGTACGGAGAGAAGAGAAACAAAAAGAGAGACGGAAAAAAGATAAATTATTAGATCCCATTAGCGCATCTGCCGTCACTAAAAGCAAAACAACCCCCACCTTATCCCATTTGTTTCGAATTTATTACGAGAAGCGATAAAATATAGTATTATATATCGTCTCTCTCTTTCCCTCTTTCTCTGCTATTCCACATTACATCGACCCACTTATTAGCGTCCCGTTTCCCCCCTTTTAAATTTTCCTTTTTTTTTTTGGGTCGTGTTTCGCGTTATCTATCGTTTCGAATGCCCCATCGACTCGATACCTCTCTACGTCGTGTTTTGTTTCGTTCGAAGATACTAACCATACATATATGTATGTATAGTGAAGGATTGGGAGATCGGGACTAAACAGAAATAAAAAAAGAAAAGTGGAAAAGAGAAAAGGAAGAGAATAAACGAAAGAGGTAATATCGAATTGATGCTGTTTTCTCACACTCGCATACAACGGAGTGGATGCATGGCAAGAGTTGATATGGGGGAATCGAAAACGTGAAAGATACATTACAATATAAATAACAGTTGCGATTGCTTCTGCCTCAGGATGTTATTTTAAATCCTACGTATTGATGGATGAAGTGGGAATATAGCGAATGAAGATATAAATGATGATTCCTCATATATACAGGGTGTGGCACCACATATTTAAAATCTTTTTGTTGGAACATGTGTAGGTGCATTGGGAGCACGTTCTAAAATTATTTTGAAATATACAGGGTGTCCCAAAAGCAAGTTACACATCAAAGTTATCAAAATTTAAATGGAACACCATGTATATTATTGCATATTTCGACGAAGCGGACTAAATAAAGGCAAGTTACTCTGACATTCCCTATACCTACGTTCAACACTTTCTGAGATATTTAACAATTTTTGAAAATGTAGAACAATATTTAGAATGAATCCCTGGCGTACGCGTTTCAAGTTGTATTATTTCATTAGCACAACCATTATATCTAATGCTAAAATAAATATGGTTTCTAAAAAATATACAGGGTGGTTAAAAACTTACCTGCAACTCTGGGTACCATTAATGCTCCATAACTTGCTTATTTTAAATGGAACACCCTGTATCTAACACCGTCATTCGATTTTAATTTTATATCTCTTTTAAATGTTATTAAGCTTCCTATATACCTATCTCTTATAGCTTCTTTGTAAAAGTCAATTTAGTGTTTTAATTGGCGATTATGTACTAAAAATTTGGTTAAATCAAGGTAGCTTTGATGATTTTTTTTTTGTAATGTAATTGCAACTCTCGCAGTGTAGTTTTTGTGTGTCTATGTTGTGTTCAATTGGCTTTGTGACAGCATTTCGCCTTTTTGATGCCGCGCTGTTAATCACTTTGCTCCCAACAGCGAATGGCAAGTCGATCCGGGATTAAACTCTCTGAAAAAATGTCACCGTCCCTCCAGAGAATTCGGCGCCTAGTCCTCTCACAACAATAGTCAGCCGCCTAACCACTGCGACCATCGACCCGTTTTGATTACTATAGTAATGGTAATTATGTTTGTTTACCAATCCGTTGCTGTGGAATGTTCTCGGAGAATAGCACAAAGTCAAAGAAATCTTCATCGTCTCCTAATCTCTTTAGAGCTCACACACAAAATTCTAATCGTCGATGGTAATCAGCCTCTAGGAGTTCCTGGTGAAATTGCAGGCGAAATGGGTGACATTTGTGCTTCTTCAGTATTCGTCCGATGCTACGCTTCGTTATTCTTGTATTGTTCTCGATTTTTCGATGGCTGGTGTACGGATCTTCAATAATCGATTCAATATCAGCGTATTCATTTTGTTCTTGTCCGGTAGCAGGTTTTTGCCGAACATGGTGGAACCCTAATACAAAAGATTTGCAAATAATGCGTAGAATCGATTGCATTGAAAAAAATTATACCATTGTATTTAAAATAACGAAGTTGTGTTTTGTTCAGTGAAAGTGGAGCACCCTGTATATGTAAAAGTAATTTTAAAACATGTGCCATATCAATTCAAGTAACCGCCGTATAACTGTTTTTCAGAAAAAATATATACAAGGGGAGATATGGTACTTGAACGCACTAGAGAGACACCCTGTACAGTGTGTCCCAAAAAGTTCTTGATAAAAAGCTCTGCATGACTTGTAGATCCATAATCAAGAACAACATTTTTAAAACATCATTAATAACAAAATTACGTGTACAGACTGTAATGATTTTTCCAGATAAAATGCACTTCTTAGATTTTGAAGACAGTCATAAAACATATAAAGAAGCTATAAATTTTACAACCGTCAGATATTTAAGAGTTCTGGAAGTGTTGACAATAAGTTTAAAAAGAAATATCGGACATGGGTTGCAAATGAAGATATTGAAACTGATATTATGCAATCGGTCGTTGACAATCCAAAATATTCACTTCGAAAAAGATCTAGTTTATTGAATATAAATAAAACTACTACTAGAGTTGCACGAATTTTAAAGGCCAACAAGTTTAAACCGTACAAACCGCAGCTCTCTCTTCATTTTCGGAAACAGGTAATAATCACTCGGGGCCAGGTCTGGGCTGTAGGGTGGGTGATTCACAATTTCGAAGCACACCTTATACAGGGCAGCTAACGCAACGCGGCTCTTGTGGACGGGCGCATTGTCGTGCAAAAGCAGCATACCTTTCGTCAATTTTCCCCGTCTTTTCTCTTTTAATGGCTTCTTTTAGTCGCTCTAATATTGAATCGTAATATTCTCCGGTTATAGAAACACCTTTATCTTTATAATCGATCAACAATATTCCTTCCGAGTCCCAAAATACCGTCGCCATGCGTTTCCCAGCTGATTGTGACACTTTAAATTTCTTGGGAGGTGCTGTGCCCTTTTTATGCCACTGCATGGAGTCTTGTTTAGACTCAGGTTCATAATGATGAACCGAGTAACAATTCGACTCAATACACCATCCTTGTCTTCATTACAGAGGTCCAAAAATGCACGCGAACACTCTACGCGCTGTTGTTTTTGCGGCGGCGCGAGCATTCTCGGCGCCCATCTTGCGCTGACGTTAGACATGCCGAGATGATCGTGTAGGATTTTAAAACTTGTTGTATCGGATACTCCAACCATTTCTGCGAGTTGTTTCTTCTTTAGTCGAGCATCTTCGAGTACAATTTTTTCAACTTTTTGGATAAGTGCCGTGGTCACCTTAATGCTCCTGCCCGGCCTCGGGTCGTCTTCAAGGGATTCATCCCTTCCTTGTTTAAATAAACTATGCCACTTGTACACCATGCTGGCTTTTCCTGGACAAGAATCGCCGTAAACCAATGACATCTCATTCATTATGGTCGCGACTGATATTCCTGATTATGTTACTTGGTTGACGATAGCTCAAAAACTAACTGTCTAATAACAATGAAACTTTGTATTTATACTAATTATGAGTCGCTGCACAGGTCACGCCCCCAATGCACCTAATCACCCCCCTACAACCCGCTCATTCCGCGAATATAAAAACGCTCCCTCGTACCTACAATTTTTAAATAATCAGTTCTCTGAGTGAACGAGGAAAACTATGGTACCAACAGGATGGAGCACCATGTCCATACCTATATACAGGGTGTTCATTTAGTGCGCCCGCGGACGATGTCTCATAAATGCGTAATTGTAGAGAGAAATGTTTCATATAAGAAATATTTGATTTACAACGGTGCATTTCCTAAAATTATTGTCGACTATACAGGGTGTTCGGTTATTGATAAACGATGTCTAACTTTAAAATTTTAAATGCAACCCCCTATATATTATTTTATATTCTGATGGTTCATAAAATTTTACATAAAAATGGTCTAAAACATTTTCCCCAAAACTTAACAGTTTCCCGGATAAATGATATTTTTTGAAAATTTTACCATTTGCATCATCTGCGTAAATATTTAATATCTCACTCGATGTTCGATATTAAAAAATAATATTTGTCAGCATTTTAGATGATATTCAAACGTATCCATCAGCGCTCTTGATATTTTATTTTTTCTTTTAACAATAATAAATCAACGCGTGCGATTAGCGAAAGTGTAATCAATAATATTTTCATTTTTTTAATGGAACGGTATGAGTACTTTTGCATATTCAGTTAGCTCTCTTAATAACCTTCCACTTTCGTAATAAATGTGCTATACCTATCTTTCATAATTTGAGAGTTAATAAAGATGTTCCGAGAAACCGCGCAAATTCCACATTGTGTGCAGTGTAGTATTTAATAGTAGGCACTAGTAGGCTGAGAAATGTCATCGCAAATCATGACATATGATGAAGTTAGTAGTTAGTGATGGACAGTAGTTGCTAGTGGTTTCCTTTATGTTTTGACTATTAATAAAAACAGCTTAAAATGAATTTTTGTCAAGCGGAATTAGTAAGCCATTGGAGAAAGTGATGGAAATTCTCTCCTAGCGTCACGTTTGTACGCACAAAAGTTTCACGGGAGGAGACAGCCTAATGAACGGTCCTTAAAAAAATTGAATGAACGATTTGAGCGGATAGGAAGTGTGGCATATGAGAAAACAAATAGGATACTGTTTTAGACGAAGAGAATAAACTGAATATTGTGTTGAAGGTAGTGGAAGAACCTAATATAAGCGTTCGAGAGATTGCCGCAGATTTAGTTCTAAAAAAATCATCAGTCAACAAATGCATAAAGCAAAAAAAATTTTATCCATACCGTGCCCAGTTGCACCAAGAGTTGACGCAAAATAATTTTGCGAATAGAATGTTGTTTTGTCAGTGGGCACAAAACTTTATTCATGGAAACGTTGATTTCTTTAAATTTGTGCTGTTCACTGACGAATCAACATTCCATAAAAATGGATTCGAGAATGGACACAATTTTCACTATTATGATCTAGTTAACCCACATGTTAGGGTGATAAATAATTTTCAACATAAGTGGAGCATATGGGGTGGAATTATTGACGATTATGTCATTGGGCCGTATTTCTTTGATGGCCTTTTAACAGGAGCATTATTCCTGGAATTTTTAAGGAATGACCTACCAGGATTAATTCAGAATGTTCCAGAATACGTTAGAAATCAAATGTGGTTTCAACTGGATGGTGCTCCTGCTCATTTCAGTAGAGATGTTCGTACGCATCTTGATGAACAATTTGCGGAACGTCGAATTGGAAGAGACGAATGTACGTATAATTGATCTTTAAAGTCCAATTAGGTGGCCAGCAAGGTCTCCTGACCTAACGTGCATGGACTTCTTTCTATGGGGAACCGTAAAATCTTCTGTCTATCGCGATTCCACCCACAACACAGGAAGACATGAAGCGAAGAATTCGCGAAAGCTTTAACCAAATTTCACCGTTAACGCTACAACGAGTTAGGCAGTCGTTTATAAATCGAATTCATTCTTGTATATTAGAACAAGGCAGGCATTTTGAAAATTAAAAATATTATTTCACTTTTTTTAGTTAATAAATTTGCAGAAAAATTGTCGTTTAATGCATACTATCCAATATTATGACATAACACGATTTGCGGTGACATTTCTCAGCCTACTAGTGTCTACTATTAAATACTACACTGCACAGAATGTTGCATTTGCGCGGTTTCTCGGAACATCTTTATTAACTCTCAAATTATGAAAGATAGGTATAGCACATTTATTGCAAAAGTGGAAGGTTATTAAGAGAGCTAACTGAATATGCAAAAGTACTCATACCGTTCCATTAAAAAAAAATGAAGATATTATTGATTACACTTTCGCTAATCGCACGCGTTGATTTATTATTGTTAAAAGAAAAAATAAAATATCAAGAGCGCTGATGGATACGTTTGAATATCATCTAAAATGCTGACAAATATTATTTTTTAATATCAAACATCGAGTGAGATATTAAATATTTACGCAGATGATGCAAATGGTAAAATTTTCAAAAAATATCATTTATCTGGGAAACTGTTAAGTTTTGGGGAAAATGTTTTAGACCATTTTTATGTAGAATTTTATGAATCATCAGAATATAAAATAATATATAGGGGGTTGCATTTAAAATTTTAAAGTTAGACATCGTTTATCAATAACCGAACACCCTGTATAGTCGACAATAATTTTAGGAAATGCACCGTTGTAAATCAAATATTTCTTATATGAAACATTTCTCTCTACAATTACGCATTTATGAGATATCGTCCACGGGCGCACTAAATGGACACCCTGTATACAGGGTTTTCAAACTTAAGTCGGCACTATTGCTAACTTTGTTATTATTAGAGCTACAAAGTTGGTTAAATAGGTAAACTAGTGTAGTTTTTCAAGCAAATTATGTACAATGGCATTTAAAAAAAAATAATTGACGTACTGGGTCACGTGATATTGTGAAAAACGTAATTTTTTTAAATGGGACACCCAGTATACAGTTCTCACGGTCGACAGAAAATTTAATTCTGAACAAAAACTTTCCTATGAACTTTTATCCTAAAGTCAATAATAACAGAGTTATTGATGATTTTTCAAATTTGCCAAGGTGGCTGTTATTTCATTCAAACAAAATTCGATTGTTTTGCAAATGTCATCAACATTGAAATATTGCATTAAACCTCTGTCAGTAAGCAATTAACATTTTGTGTTTATTGATGAAAAAATGCCTTTCACGCATTTAGAAAAATGTGATATGACGGAATGTTATATCGTTTGTAATAAAAATTCCCTGCAAGCTCGTGAACGTTACGGTGTTTTATTTCCTAATACGCGCAACTTGCCAGATCGAAGGTACTTTTTGCTTTTGTACCGTAAGTTTCGATCAAATGAAAATGTGTTCAAGAAAACTAGAACCAAAAAACAATTTATAATAAGTGAAGCAACTGAAATTAACGTCTTAGCTTTCTTTCAAGCTAATCCTAATAATGCAATTAATGATTTAAAGGAAGAAGAAAGTGGACTATCTTTGGGAACTATTCACAATATTCTAAAAAAACATAAGTTTGTGCCGTTCAGATACAGACCTATTCAGACGCTGGTACCGGGAGATCGATCAAGAAAGACGGACTCAGTTTTGTCAGTGGTAGAGGAGAGGTGGCATGAAAGGGACAAGTGTTGAAAGGGACAGTTGCTCAAATATTCAATCTGCTAAGAATATAAATTTATACTATTAGCCGATAGATGTCACTAGGGGTACACAATTCTATCCCGTAACCTTGTGGTGTTAGTAATTACTGTTCACAAGTCAATTAGTGTTGTGCGTTTGTGGCTGTCAGATTATTAAAAAGCTGTACTTAGTGATTAATGTTTATTAATAGTTATTGAAGTATTAAAGCTAGTGAAAGGGCTTTGAGTTAAAGTAGATACCTTGTGGATTTATGTATTATATGCAATTTGACTGAAGGCTTGGTAAGTTTTACATAAATTTCTTATTTCGTCATCTTTGCCTCGTTGTGATGAAAGGGACAGACATTGAAGTATTGAAAGGGACATGTCCCTTTCAATCCTGATTTGTGTCTTTCATTATTTATGGTGTTTTTCTGCTTACTATAGTAGCTATATTTAATTGCAGAGTTCAAATATTGCGTAATATGGATACTACACCCAAAAAGAGGATAAGAAAATCCAAAGAAACTATACAAGAGGCTATAAACTTGGTGTTAGAAGGTAGAATGTCTATTAGATCAGCTGCATCTGAATTTGATATAGCTAAATCCATGCTAGCTCGACTAGTGACGCAGGCAAGAGCATGTATTCCTGAAAATAAGTTTGTTTATGAGCCACAGATTGGAAACAGAAGAGTGTTTTCTCTTGAAGAAGAGATAAGCTTGAGCCAATATCTCAAAATTTCCTCAAAAATGGCGCATGGTCTCACATATTTACAAACTCGAGAACTTGCATACCAATACGCTGCGAAATTAAATAAAGAGATGCCAAAAAATTGGACAACTGAGAAAAAAGCAGGTGTGGATTGGATGAAACTCTTTATGAAGAGACATCCTGAGCTGTCACTACGCCGTCCAGAGAAAACAAGTTTGTCGCGGGCAACCGCTTTTAATCCAACGACAGTACAAGACATTTTTTCGAAAACTTGGAGAAAGTGTTAAAAAGGTACTCATTTACAGGAGACAGAATTTATAACACTGACGAAACCGGCTTAACTACCGTTACTGAGCTGCCCTCCATTATCGCTGAACGTGGAGCTAAGCAAGTAGGACAGGTTACCTCAGCTGAACGGGGACAGCTTGTAACAATGTTGGCATTTGTTTCTGCCTCAGGTAACCACGTTCCTCCCGTTTTCATATTTCCTAGGGTTCGGTTTAAGGACTTTATGCTGGAAGATTGCCCTACCGGAAGCCTAGGCTTATGTCACAAAAGTGGATGGATTACATCTGATAACTTTTATCTGGCATTCAAACATTTCGTGGAAAAAGTACGACCATCTAAAGAAAACCCGGTTTTACTACTAATTGACAATCACGAGAGTCACATTAATATCGATGTCATATATTACGCCCGTGAAAATGGAGTAATAACATTAACATTTCCGCCACACTGCAGTCATAGGCTGCAGCCCTTACACATCTCGGTATTCGGGCCATTTAAAAATTATTTTAAAGTTGCCCAAAATGATTGGATGGTATCAAACCCGGATAAAACGATATCAATATATCATTTACCAAAATTAGCCAATTCTGCTTTTATAAGCGCTTTTACGCCTATGAATATTTGTGCCGGATTTTCAAAGGCTGGTATTTATCCATTTCATAAAAATATATTTGGGAAACAAGATTTTCTATACGCGTCTGTAACAGATCACGAAGATCCAAACAAACAAATTGAACAAGAAGCGCCAAATCTAGAAGCTGGACCCTCCACTGAATCACAGCATTCCTGCTCCACTGACCCATCTATAATTATATCACCTGCTTCCATTAAACCATTTTCAAAGGCACCTCCTAGACAACTTAATCGAAGAGGAAGAAAAAAAGGGACTAGTCGCATTATCACTGCCAGTCCAGAGAAAAATGAAATAGAGGAAGCCTGTGCATTAAAAAAAATTAGACTAAACAAGATCAATGCAGATGTGAAAATAAAAGCAATTAAAAAAAAGTTTTGCAAAGTGATAGCAGTGAAAGCAGCAATGAAGAAGATGTTGTCTATGCCGAGAGTGACAATTCTTTCGATTGGGAGGTCGAGGAAGAAACGAAGCACGTTGAGAATGATTGTTTTAACTTGAATGATTTTGTCGTCGTTAAATTTGTGAAAAAGAAAATGATTAGACATTTTATTGGACAAATAAATAAAATCATGGAAAATGGAGAAGTCAGTGTTAAGTTTTGTAAAAAAAGTGAATAACAGTTCCTACCACTTTGATTTTCCGGAGAATGATGACATAGCTGATATCGATAAAGAGGATATAGTACTCAAACTACCCCCACCTCTTGATAATGCCGGAACTGCAAGAGTTAAAGCTTTTTTTAAATTTAATATTGATTTATCACAGCTACTTTAAATGTTTTTGTATGTGTCCCTTTCAGCCCCAAATGTGTCCCTTTCAATCCGGTGAAATGTGTTGAAAGGGACAAATACTGTGGAATGTATTTTTCCAATTTTTTTGTATTAAGAACTTATTTTTTTATATTTTTGTATGCAAAACACTTTTGCAAATGTTGTACTATAAATATTATCAGGTGCAATAGATGTAAAATAAAGTGATCTTACTTATAGACTGATTTATCTTAAGAATGTCCCTTTCATGCCACCTCTCCCCTACATTAATCAAGTTAGACTTAACCATAATTTTTGGCGTTTGGTTCTTTGGAGTGACGAATCAAATTTCTCCAACAGGGAGAACAGCCACTATTGGAGTCGAGAAAACCCGATGCTTTTCCGTCCTTGTAATCCGCAGAGACGCTTTAGTGTTAATGTTTGGTGTGGCTTGATTGATTCAAGAATTGTAGGCCCCGTATTTTATCAAAGTGCATTAACTGGCGAGAGGTATGTCGAAATGTTAACCGCTACCCTTGGAGAATTCTTGGATGACCTGAATTTAATGGATAGACAACAGATATTCTTTCAACAAGATGGCGCTCCTGCCCATAATGTTCGCCAAATTCATTCAACTTATTACATGACCTTTTTGATGGCCGATATCTATCAACTATCACCGGACATAACTCCTTTGGATTTCTTCTTTTGGGGATTTGTGAAAAGTGCAGTGTATTTGTGAAAGACGGTATGATACTCTTGAAGATCTCCAGCAAAGCATCAGCCATGCTATTAATAATATTGATGGTAGAATCATTGCTAAGGCTACTAGAAGCGTTAACAGGCGGGTTCAAAAGTGCTTGGAGCAAGAGGGTGATGTTTTTGAGCATCTGCTCTGAATTTAAAATTTCCTTTTTTTTTTTATTTTCGAAACTAATAAAATAACTTAAAATAAACAATACTGTTTTTAGTTTCTGTAAAAACAATCATCAATAACGAACAGTCACCTGTTTAGAAAGGGACTCATTTCTTTAGTCTATCTAAGTAATTAACAATATCTGGAATGTTTTAAAAATGCTATTCTTGATTATGGATCTACAAGTCATGCAAAGCTTTTTATCAAGAAATTTTTGTTTGTGAAATATTATTTAAACTTTTTCTCTATTTGGGACACACTGTACAATACTTTTAGGGAAAAAAAAATAATGAATCTAATTATTTTTTTCCCTCATCTCCTATCTTATCGAACACAAAGAATTTCTCGATCAAATTCTCATTTCGACCAGGTGAAACGTTTTCCGAATAATGCGAAACGCCCTTCCTCCTCCTTTTTCATTTTTTTTCTATTTAACGATATCTTCGTCTTACTCGTTCATTTTCTATCTATGTATCTATATCGTTGTCTCTACAGAAATTTGTCCCCCATGTTCCGTGCACCTAGCAAATTCGGTCCGGACGAAAAACACGCGGACTCTTTTTTTTTTTTGTATAGCGAGCGTCTTTTGTGTGCGTTCGACGACAACGTAATTTGATCAACGTAGCGCGTTGTATTCATTTATTTGAATATCTACGCAAAATGCCCTTTTTTAAATTCGAACAATAAACGTCGAATAGAACACGCGGATCCATTAACTTCATCTAAAACATATGCGAGTACCTACACAAAACAAGTGGTGCGATCATTCTGTCTGGCTTGCTGCGATGGGAATTGATAAAGTAATTAGCGCATCCCATCTAGAACCAATTAAGAGGGGAAAGTCGGGGGGAATTCGTTCCCGAAACTAGCTAACTACGAGAGCTGTTGTACGACGAGCGGAGACGACCTCAACAAAAACAATACGAGTCTTGTTTTGGAAAGGGCGTTAATAGGATGTTGGAGGTTGTTATTGTATACACTGCGATCGGAAAGTTTCGTAACGCTCGGCTCCAGCATTTGATTCTATAGTCCAAATGTAATTGATCATATCTGTACTAGTTTCAATTTATTCAACGTTGTCTCGATCAACAATGAATTTTTCAAGTTGGTAATACTTTAGATTTAGTTTTTCGGATTTTCATCCTCAACCCCGCAGAACCTGCACTCGCTATTTGGCTTTAGACTTATCCTTGTCATGTGTTCACCAAGGTGGTGTCCTGTAACGATGCGCAGTCTATTCCTGCTAAGTTCCAGCAAAATTTTTGCTCTTCCAAGGAAGATCTTGGAGTGTCTCAGACCAGAAAGATTCTCCCAGAAGCCTATCTTCTCGATCTTTAAGTTCTTTTTTTGTAGGTGCTCGTCCCTATACCACAGAACGAAGAAAATTGCAATGCTCTGCTTCCGATAGTTCCTGTCAAGGTTCAGTTGAGCACATCTTCCAATGGCATTGATCTCCGCTTGGAAGACGCTGGGGTATATTCCCATTGGCTCGGAATATTTGCTTCCTGGCCTAAATATCCCTTCACCTGTTCCTTTTTTAAGGAGTAAACGTGGAGTGTTCTCCTACCAACTCTAATAGAAAGAAGCCGTGCAAGGTCCTTTCATTGAGCTTCAGCAAGGACTCGACGATTTTCCAGGCTGAGGTTGCTGCGATTCACCACTGTGTCAGAGAAGTAGACAGATGGACCGAATGAGGTGGGCATCCTAAGGAAAATAACTTTGGCCTGGGTCCCCCAGCCACACGGGAGTGAAGGGAAACAAGGCGGCAGATGAGCTAGCCAGACGAGGTTCGTCAATGCCTTTCATAGGAGGAATCACAAATTAAGAGGTCCATCTACGAATGGTCACAAAACAAGTCCAAGAAAGATCATCAGGACAAAGACAGGTTAAGGAGTTCCTAAGGGAATTATTGAAGACCTACTGAGTAAAGACAGGAAGACTGTCAAAATGATAGTAAATCTGATGACCGGTCATTGCAGACTGAATAGGCATATGTTTAACATAGGCATGGCAGATAGTGCTCTCTGCAGATTCTGTCAAGAGGTAGGAGAAACCCCAGTTCATGTTTTGTGCCACTGTGACGGCCTAGCGAGGACAAGGTTTCTAGTAATGGGGGTAGAGGATTCCACAGCCAACGGCTACACAAAAGAGCCGCTCTCAAAAATGATAAGTTTGATTAAGAAGGCGAAACTAGAGAGCGTTCTCCAAGGTAAAGGGGATCACAATAGACCTGTAAAGGTCGCGGTGAAACAGGCCCACATGCCACCCCACTTCTAACCTAACCCACTCTCTCTTGTTGCTTAGTTTGGTGAGGAAATTACTTTCAAAGCTATATTCCTTGACCATTTCATCATTCGGTAAACTTAGAAGTGGGGAGAGCCCCTTCCAGTCCCCGCCCTGATCAGTCTGTGCATTGCCGCAAGGGCCGCTCCCCCCACCACTATGTGTAAGGGGATGAGGTCTAAAATTACCTCTAGGGCCGCAGTTGGGCATGTTCTTATGGCTCCAGTGATGCATACACATGCTAACCGTTGCAACTATGCTTGGGTTGCAACCCCACTTTTGACGTGCCAGGTTCTGGCATATCATTAGGACTCTTGTTGCCTTATTTATTGTCAATTCTTAGGTCTGTTCCACAAAAGTTTTGAGTCTACGATTATTCCTAATAGATGTCTTTCATGTTCGAAATTTTTCTCTTCCTGGTGAAAGGTACAATCGTGTTTTTTTGCGGAGTTGATGCTCAGCCCCACTGATCGACACCATTCGCTATAGTGATTTTAAGGCTTGTTTGTATCAGGTCACAAAAAATCCCCTCATACTTGTCTTTTGCTCCACATTAGAAGCGAACACTTTACTTATCCATCGTGTTACTGTTTTATTGACTCCCCTTGCTTCCAGTGCTTGTTCAATCTCGTCATGTGACGTATTATCAAACGCACCTGAAATATCTCGGAAAGCGCAAATCGCTGTTTCTTAATCATCCAGGTTTTTCCGAATGATTCCAACTAGCTCATGCAGAGCAGTCTCTCTCGAGCTGCCCGCCCTGTATGCATGGTGACTCCTGTGAAGTGGAGCTTTCTCCATTACCTCCCATTCTAATATGGTTGTCTACTAGTTTTTCCATCGTTTTCAGTAGAAACGATGTCAGACTAATCGATCTGAAGGATTTGGGGTTAGTTGTACTTGATAATACTTGAAAAGTGGGTTTTATTTTTAAACTATGATCGTTTTAGTAAATCCTGATTTTGATTCAGCTTCGAAACGATGGACTCAAGTCGAAACCCACGACCTCCTGTAGTACCGAACATTAATTGCATTCCTGAAAGCCTAGTTTATCTTTAATTTTATTACCACCGTTGAAATAATTTAAAAACTAAACATGAGAGAAATATCCCATCGCATTAATACGGCTGTATGTTTTGACATATTTGTCAGCTGTTGCGTTGAAGGCGAAAACCGCAGCGACGCCGTATCCTGTCGTTGATTACAAGGGCCCCTAAATAACTTCTAAGCACCGATAAACGACAGAAATAACGTTTTAGAAAAACAAACATGCGTATAAAATATCTCCGAGTAGCAACTACGAAATTATTACAATACGAGGGAGCGTTTTTATATTCGCGGAATGAGCGGGTTGTAGGGGGGTGATTGGAGGTGCATTGGGGGCGTGGCCTGTGCAGCGACTCATAATTAGTATAAATATGAAGTTTCATTGTTATTAGACAGTTAGATGGCGCCTTAAGATAAATGACTCCAAGTGCGTGGCTGTTAGATTCACCAGAAGACTCCGGCCCCCGCCGGACAACATCATAGTCGGGGATTTCAGACTGCCGTGGAGCCCCTCGGTCACGTACTTGGGGTTGAGGCTCGACTCTCGATTGATCTTCAAGCAACACACGGAGAAGATCGTAGAAAAATATAACGCCGCTAAATCCTACCTCTATCCGCTGCTATCCTCCAGCTTGCGAACAAGACCTTAGAAGGAATCCGAAGATCCGGAAACCCGCTGATTGGCCAGCTTGCTGACCTGGACCTGGACAGACCGCCGCCTAGGGTCCATATTAGGAGAGCCCTAGCCATAGAGGACGTCTGACCACTCGTGATGGACGTATGTCACTCCTTTCACCGCTCCGGAGGACCAGCTTAAAGACCAACCCTCCAGGCAAGAACGAAGCCTATCCAAGAGGAAAATGGGGCACATGAACATTAGCTCGGCCTTGGGAAAGAGTAAGAAGAAGACCACGCTTTTAGACAGTTAATCTTTGAGCTATCGTCAACCAAGTAACATAATCAGGAGTGAAAAGTGAAATATGGAAAAAATCGAATGTCGTGTCGTTATAAAGTTCCTTACCAGGCAAGGAAAATCAGTCGCGACCATAATGAATGAGATGTCATTGGTTTACGGCGACTCTTGTCCAGGAAAAACCAGCATGGTGTACAAGTGGCATAGTTTATTTAAACAAGGAAGACGACCCGAGGCCGGGCAGGAGCATTGAGGTGACCACGCCCCAGCACTTATCCAAAAAGTTGAAAAAATTGTACTCGAAGATTCTCGACCAAAGAAGAAACAACTCGCAGAAACGGTTGGAGTATCCGATACAGCAATTTTTAAAATCCTACACGATCATCTCGGCATGTCTAAGGTCAGCGCAAGATGGGTGCCGAGAATGCTCACGCCGGCCGCCGCAAAAACAACAGCGCGTAGAGCGTTCGCGTGCATTTTTGGACCTCAGTAATGAAGACAAGGATGGTGTATTGAGTCGAATTGTTACTGGGTTCATCATTATGAACCTGAGTCCAAACAAGACTCCATGCAGTGGCATAAAAAGGGCACAGCACCTCCCAAGAAATTGAAAGTGTCACAATCAGCTGGGAAACTCATGGCAACGGTATTTTGGGACTCGGAAGGAATATTGTTGATTGATTATAAAGATAAAGGTGTTTCTATAACCGCAGAATATTACGTTTCAATATTAGAGCGACTAAAAGAAGCCATTAAAGAGAAAAGACGGGGGAAATTGACGAAAGGTGTGCTGCTTTTGCACGACAACGCGCCCCCGTCCACAAGAGCCGCGTTGCGTTAGCTGCCCTGCATAAGGTGGGATTCGAAATTGTGAATCACCCACCCTACAGCCCAGACCTGGCCCCGAGTGATTATTACCTGTTTCCGAAAATGA
This sequence comes from Holotrichia oblita, assembly GCA_023690525.1. Lineage (NCBI taxonomy): Eukaryota > Metazoa > Arthropoda > Insecta > Coleoptera > Scarabaeidae > Holotrichia > Holotrichia oblita. Next base: position 2,295,305 of record CM043019.1, read on the forward strand.
AAAAAGAGCTGCCGATGATGAAGTCAAGGAGGCAGTTTCGGCGTATTTTGCAGATAATGAGGGTATAAATAAATTAATTGAAAGATGTGAAAAATGTATCCGTCTTGCAGGTGAATATATTGAAAAAGAAAAATAATTTGGTTTTTTTATTTCCACCCCTTATCCCCCATTCCGCGAATATAAAAACGCTCCCTCGTCTGTAGAATTGAACATCTGTAAATGACTAAATTGTATTGTCCCCCTGATTAATAGGGCTTGTAACTGAAACATTGAATTATTGTTAATAATGTAAACAGAGATATATGCAATTATATGCACATATTCCCTCAATGTTATAATAACTTGATTAACATAAACAAACATATATTACACATTACATTTGCATATTATGCGTTTAATTGCAAATATTTTCAATTAACAGCTATTTTCGATCTAACAAAAATATTCGTTTAATGATGATTTTAACGAGTCTCCTATTTTGGCCGGCATCAATCTAACTTAAAGGTCAAAGGTAAATATCACTCGTAATCGTTAATAGCATCAACTACGGTCGTTTTCCTTTTTTTTTCACTAATAGGTATTAATTTCTCAAATCGTTCTATTCTTAGAGACGACTTTAAATAATTGCGTTAGCTTCGATTTTCCCACCGCTTCGTAGGTATCTAATTAATTTAGTTTAAAAATATTTTTGCGATCACCCCATACATTAAATAAATTACGGTTGTCAACATAAAAGTATCCGAGTTTCGTCTATATTAGAAAAACGCCTGCGGTAGAGAAGACGGTCAACGTTCTTGTATATTAGATCTTAAAATAAATAAGTAAATATCTCTCGTCCTGGAAATGTTTCTCTTAAAATGAAAAAATGAAAAAAAAAGGATCCTAAACGTTGCCCGCTTTCTCGTAGTAACTTCTCGAAATGAAAATATTTTCTTTGGAATATTTTAACTGTGCTGGAATATTCGGAAGTTGAGCTTGTAGGTATATACAGTCAGATTCAAATTTACGATATGAATATTAATTGATGAATTTTTCGAACGACTTAAGCTATGGCAGAATAAAAATACAATTAGAAACAAAAGACGGGTGTCTGCTTGGTCGTAATAGGAAATGCATTCGTATTATTGAAATTTATTTCGGCGTCATTAATCTTCGGATGATGATACGAAAAAGTTACACGGCCGTTCGATCCTGTTGCCCCTCTCTGCGTGGAAAATGTAATTTATGAACGTGGATATTAATAAAGAGCCCGGTATAATGCATAATACGAAAGCATTACTGCGATGATTTAATGCCTAATGTGGAAGTTTAGATATCATTTTTTCATCTCTGGTGAATGTACCTACAAAGACTTCCAATCTTATTAGACAGCTGTTCTAATTCAAATTTTTTTTTTGTTATTACAAAAAGTAGTAACTATCGTGTATCAGTGTGCTATCTAGGATAAACGTACAAGCTATGAAGATTCAGAAAAGTGGAAAGAACGCAACAAATAATTCCAAAACAGTCAAAAAATATTCTACAAACAAAACAACAAGGGCTAGACCAGATGAGAGGTTAGACGAAGAACAAAAATTAATTTAAATTTGAAAGATAAGTCTCAGCACATTTGGAACCTCAACGAAACTGCATATTAAATTGAAGATTTTTTGGTGAAAATCCAGCACATTGAAGCAAATTTTCAAAATGTCGATTTATTGCATTATAGAAGATTATCTCTGATAGAAGGAAATAATAATATGAAAATGATGAAAGTTGCTAATTTAGTTAAGATATGTAGTTTAGTTAGACTGTTATATTTTGTTTGAAGTAAGCAGGCTCTGTATGATAATCAGACTTAAGACTTAAACTTAAGGTTGAAAAAAATCTCTTTTTATCTCTTACCACCCTAAGGTGGTAATAAAAAGGAAAAGATTTTAAAAAATATTTCTTTTTATGTTGTGGTGACACTGGTCGGTGGATAACTGTTTCACTTGCGTTACTTTGTGTCACTACTATTACTTTGAATATCAACCATTCGATAGACGATAATGTAGCTTATTTATTCGAGTTTTTTTTTTTTAATTTTGTTATAAACATTACTTTCATGTCCACGTACCCATATTTTTGAGGTCTAAACCTCCTTGAAGTTTTTCTTCTGAAGAGGACGCCATTGCTAGAGATCTTCAGCTGTTTTTTTTTACAAGTGATATCTATACTGGAATCATCATTTTTAAAAGGTTGGTTTTTATTCAAACTTTGAATTGACGTTTTGAACTTTTTAAAATTATTTCTATTTAATTTCAATTAGGTAGGTTCAAAATTGAAGATTTTTTGGTGAAAATCCAGCACATCGAAGCAAATTTTCAAAATGTCGATTTATTGCATTATTGAAGATTATCTGTGATAGAAGGAAATAATAACATGAAAATGATGACATTTGCTTGGAAAGTTAGTTAAGATAGTTTAGTTAAACTGTCATATTTTGTTGAGTAAGTAGGTTGTGTCTATGAAAATCATACCACTTCCAAATAATTTCGTGTTAGTTCAATTACATATCTAATTAACAAAAATTAATTCTTGAAATAAAACTTAAGGTTAAAAAAAGTCTCTTTTTATCTTTTACCATTCTAAGGTGGTAATAAAAGGCATAGGACCTAGGACTCGATAAGAGCAAGGAGGGAGTCATAATATGGACACATCGAAAAAAATCATAATTAGAGTAGGCTATGTGAATGGATTGTTACTTTAGCCACTTTCACATAATGACATTTATTCCTTGACATTTAATTTGAGGTTATAATAAAATGTCAAATAATAAATGTCATTACGTGGTAGTGGCTAAAGCAACGATCAAAAACATTTACATAGCCTACATCAATTATGTTTTTTTTTCGATGGCACGTTAGCTAGTATACTTGTCATTTGTAATTTTATAGAAAATGTCATTAATAATCTTGATCATTAACGTAATACATAGTACTTTTAGAATAATTAGGAGCAAACGTTGGAACTTGGTGGAGTTTCTTCAAATCATATTTGACAGGCCGATGTCTAATTATAGAAGTTAGAAATTCTAGATCTGAGGAGGGCTATGCATTTAATGGTTTACCACAAGGTTCTAAATTTAGAGCTGTATTGCTCCTCATTTATATATTATGAACGAGCGATCCAGTAATTTGAACTGCCAAACGATGATGTATGCAGATGTTACAGTATTGATGGCTTTGGACAAAACCCTAAAAACTAAGAATTGGTTTAATGCCAATGAGTTAATGGAAAAAATCTATTTTTAGCTTTTTGCCACCTTCCCCCTCTTGTGGTAATGAATGAAAACTTTTTCTACTTCATGCTCCACCTTCTCTTCTCGTTTACGCAATTTTTTTCGAATTTTCTAAATTTTAAAACACCTAACAAAAAAATTTTTAGATCCATCACTTTCGGGCAAATTAAAATATTGATTGTTCCAAAGAAATCCTCGAGGAAACAATACTATTACCAAAAAAAAAAAGTGGAAAGAACAGAACAAATGATTCCAAAACAAGCAAAAAAATATTCTACAAGCAAAACAATTAGGTCTAGGCTAGATGAAAGATAGATAAAGAGGAGATTAGTTCTTACCATGTATAGAATAATGTGCTGAAAAGGAAACAAAATATTTTTAGAGGTTGGTCGAAGAACAAAAATCAATTTAAATTTGAAAGATAAGTCTTAGCACATTTGGAACCTCAACGAAACTGCATATTAAATTGAAGATTTTTTGGTGAAAATCCAGCACATTGAAGCAAATTTTCAAAATTTCGATTTATTGCATTATTGTGGATTATAGAAGGAAATAATAATATGAAAATGATGAAATTTGCTAATTTAGTTAAGATATGTAGTTTAGTTAGACTGTCATATTTTGTTTAAAGTAAGCAGGCTCTGTATGATAATCATATCACTTGAAAATAATTTCGTTTTAGTTCAATGACATATCTGATTTAAAAAATTAATTCTTGAAATAAAACTTAAGGTTGAAAAAAATCTCTTTTTATCTCTTACCACCCTAAGGTGGTAATAAAAGGGAAAAGATTTTAAAAAATATTTCTTTTTATGTTGTGGTGACACTGGTCGGTGGATAACTGTTTCACTTGCGTTACTTTGTGTCACTACTATTACTTTGAATATCAACCATTCGATAGACGATAATGTAGCTTATTTATTCGAGTTTTTTTTTTAATTTTGTTATAAACATTACTTTCATGTCCACGTACCCATATTTTTGAGGTCTAAACCTCCTTGAAGTTTTTCTTCTGAAGAGGACGCCATTGCTAGAGATCTTCAGCTGTTTTTTTTTTACAAGTGATATCTATACTGGAATCATCATTTTCAAAAGGTTGGTTTTTATTCAAACTTTGAATTGACGTTTTGAACTTTTTAAAATTATTTCTATTTAATTTCAATTAGGTAGGTTCAAAATTGAAGATTTTTTGGTGAAAATCCAGCACATTGAAGCAAATTTTTCAAAATTTCGATTTATTGCATTGTTGAGGATTATCTGTGATAGAAGGAAATAATAACATGAAAATGATGACAATTGCTTGGAAAGTTAGTTAAGATAGTTTAGTTAAACTGTCATATTTTGTTGAGTAAGTAGGTTGTGTCTATGAAAATCATACCACTTGCAAATAATTTCGTGTTAGTTCAATTACATATCTAATTAAAAAAAATTAATTCTTGAAATAAAACTTAAGGTTTAAAAAAGTCTCTTTTTATCTTTTACCATCCTAAGGTGGTAATAAAAGGCATAGGACCTAGGACTCGATAAGAGCAAGGAGGGAGTCATAATATAGACACATCGAAAAAAATCATAATTAGAGTAGGCTATGTGAATGGATTGTTACTTTAGCCACTTTCACATAATGACATTTATTCCTTGACATTTAATTTGAGGTTATAATAAAATGTCAAATAATAAATGTCATTACGTGGTAGTGGCTAAAGCAACGATCAAAAACATTTACATAGCCTACATCAATTATGTTTATTTTCGATGGCACGTTATCTAGTATACTTGTCATTTGTAATTTTATAAAAAATGTCATTAATAATCTTGATCATTAACGTAATACATAGTACTTTTAGAATAATTAGGAGCAAACGTTGGAACTTGGTGGAGTTTCTTCAAATCATATTTGACAGGCCGATGTCTAATTATAGAAGTTAGAAACTCTAGATCTGAGGAGGGCTATGCATTTAATGGTTTACCACAAGGTTCTAAATTTAGAGCTGTATTGCTCCTCATTTATATATTATGAACGAGCGATCCAGTAATTTGAACTGCCAAACGATGATGTATGCAGATGTTACAGTATTGATGGCTTTGGACAAAACCCTAAAAACTAAGAATTGATTTAATGCCAATGAGTTAATGGAAAAAATCTATTTTTAGCTTTTTGCCACCTCCCCCCTCTTGTGGTAATGAATGAAAACTTTTTCTACTTCATCCTCCACTTCCTCTTCTCGTTTACGTAATTTTTTTCGAATTTTCTAAATTTTAAAACACCTAACAAAAAAATTTTTAGATCCATCACTTTCGGGAAAATTAAAATATTGATTGTTCCAAAGAAATCCTCGAGGAAACAATACTATTACCAAAAAAAAAAAAGGGGAAAGAACAGAACGAATGATTCCAAAACAAGCAAAAAAATATTCTACAAGCAAAACAATCAGGTCTAGGCTAGATGAAAGATAGATAAAGAGGAGATGAGTTCTTACCATGTATAGAATAATGTGCTGAAAAGGAAACAAAATATTTTTAGAGGTTGGAAGAAGAATCAAATTAAATTAAAAAGATAAGTCTCAGCATATTTGAAACCTTAACGAAACTACTCATTAAATTGAAGATTTTTCGGTGAGAATCCAGCATATTGAAGCAAATTTTCAAAATTTCGATTTATTGTATTATTGTGGATTATAGAAGGAAATAATAATATGAAAATGATGAAATTGGCTAATTTAGTTAAGATATGTAGTTTAGTTAGACTGTCATATTTTGTTTGAAGTAAGCAGGCTCTGTATGATAATCATATCACTTGAAAATAATTTCATTTTAGTTCAATGACATATCTGATTTAAAAAATTAATTCTTGAAATAAAACTTAAGGTTGAAAAAAATCTCTTTTTATCTCTTACCACCCTAAGGTGGTAATAAAAGGGAAAAGATTTTAAAAAATATTTATTTTTCTTGTTGTGGTGACACTGGTCGGTGGATAACTGTTTCACTTGCGTTACTTTGTGTCACTACTATTACTTTGAATATCAACCATTCGATAGACGATAATGTAGCTTATTTATTTGAGTTTTTTTTTTAATTTTGTTATAAACATTACTTTCATGTCCACGTACCCATATTTTGAAACAATTGTTTTTGAGGTCTAAACCTCCTTGAAGTTTTTCTTCTGAAGAGGACGCCATTGCTAGAGATCTTCAGCTGTTTTTTTTTTACAAGTGATATCTATACTGGAATCATCATTTTTAAAAGGTTGGTTTTTATTCAAACTTTGAATTGACGTTTTGAACTTTTTAAAATTATTTCTATTTAATTTCAATTAGGTAGGTTCAATTGAATTTTTTTTTTAATTCTCTTGGTGGTTTAAATATCTAGATTGAAGGGTGAAGTACCAAATGAGTGTAGTATAGACCTACAGCCTAGAGAGCCTCTGGTTTGTCTGCAAAATATCTTTAAACAACCGCTTCAAGTTCGTCATCGCTAGTCATCGTCCGGAAATTTTATTCCTTTTGGAGTTTAGAGATGTGAATGGGATATTTCTCAATCCCAAAAAAATCGTTGCCTTAATATGTCGATGCATTAATTTTTATTTTTTCTCTTTCGAATACATAGAAGAAAACATCGTCTACTTCACTAGATGATACGTAGGAGTCAACTATATCGGCTGTCCCACTGACGAGAACGACGAGACCAACTATATTGGCTCCTTCACGATGAGTTAAGTAGAAGCCAACTGTATCGGCTCCTCCTCCAATTAAATAATTTGATATATAGAAATGTAACGTTTTATTTTATAAGTCTACCAATTACGATTTAGAGGGCTGCACATATCAATAACTATGCTCCCGATTTATAAATAGTGATGATCAATATTCCTCTAAAAATATTTTTTTCCAAAGCAATGGTAGAGAGGAATTAACAAAGATGTGACCTTAGTAAACAAAGGTATCTTCGATCAAACATTTACCCTAATATTAGGAACTGTAGCTTTATAGATAAAATAGAGAAGAGAGTACTACAGAGCTTTTTCCGATGCAAATATTTATCCGGTAAACTAAGCGCTAAATGAGCGTACATGAGGTTCCATCAGTGGAACCTATTATAACGAAGTTAACTAACATAGCACGCATTATCTGGAAGAATACATACCAACATATATACACTAGACTTAGAAGAGACTGTACCGACTAATTTCTTTCGCTATTTCGAAGTAAAAGCGTCACTAAAGCCACACTAAAGACAGTTTAACGACAGGATGAGAAAATTCAACCTCATATATGTAGAAGATACATATTTGAGCTCGACTTTGTGGCAATTATCTCGTCTAATTCTACATACATACATAGTTATATTATTTGTACAGCTCACGACACGTACCATATTATTAAAAAGATTTAGAACGGAGTGTTTTTAATTTAGGAAAGGATCCGCTATTTCGATCTTTTAAGTATTGAACGACAAGGATCGCGGGGTTCGGAGGTTAACGGAGACGTTCTCCCCTTTCCCCTATATATAAATTATTACATCGTATATTTCAATTCAAATTCGTTCGGCGCAATGGCCGCCTGCGTTTTTTTTTTTCCTAATTTAGGAACGAATTATTCCCGAATCCAATTTTACTCGAATCAAACCGGATTGTACACTTTGAATTGAACGTTATCGAATGTTCAACAATCGGATACCATCAACAAAAGACTGATTGAATTTTTTAAGTTGGTTAATTTTTAAAATTGGTGCAATGCTGTTTTGCTGCTTGTATTGTTTAAAAATCAATCTAAACTACGAGGGAGCATTTTTATATTCGCGGAATGGGGGATAAGGGGTGGAAATAAAAAAACCAAATTATTTTTCTTTTTCAATATATTCACCTGCAAGACGGATATATTTTTCACATCTTTCATTCTTCTTTTATTTATACCCTCATTATCTGCAAAATACGGCGAAACTGCCTCCTTGACTTCATCATCGGCAGTAAATTTTTTACCCCGCAGCTCTCTCTTCATTTTCGAAAACAGGTAATAATCACTCGGGGCCAGGTCTGGGCTGTAGGGTGGGTGACTCACAATTTCGAAGCCCACCTTATGCAGGGCAGCTAACGCAACGCGGCTCTTGTGGACGGGGGCGCGTTGTCGTGCAAAAGCAGCACACCTTTCGTCAATTTTCCCCGTCTTTTCTCTTTAATGGCTTCTTTTAGTCGCTCTAATATCGAAGCGTAATATTCTCCGGTTATAGAAACACCTTTATCTTTATAATCAATCAACAATATTCCTTACGAGTTCCAAAATACCGTTGCCATGAGTTTCCCAGCTGATTGTGACACTTTAAATTTCTTGGGAGGTGCTGTGCCCTTTTTATGCCACTGCATGGAGCCTTGTTTGGACTCAGGTTCATAATGATGAACCCAGTAACAATTCGACTCAATACACCATCCTTGTCTTCATTACAGAGGTCCAAAAATGCACGCGAACACTCTACGCGCTGTTGTTTTTGCGGCGGCGCGCGGCGTGAGCATTCTCGGCACCCATCTTGCGCTGACCTTAGACATGCCGAGATGATCGTGTAGGATTTTAAAAATTCTTGTATCGGATACTCCAACCATTTCTGCGAGTTGTTTCTTCTTTAGTTGAGCATCTTCGAGTACAATTTTTTCAACTTTTTGGATAAGTGCTGGCTGGCGTGGTCACCTCAATGCTCCTGCCCGGCCTCGGGTCGTCTTCCTTGTTTAAATAAACTATGCCACTTGTACACCATGCTGGTTTTTCCTGGACAAGAGTCGCCGTAAGCCAATGACATCTCATTCATTATGGTCGCGACTGATTTTCCTTGCCTGGTAAGGAACTTTATAACGGCACGATATTCGATTTTTTCCATATTTCACTTTTCACTCCTGATTATGTTACTTGATTGACGATAGCTCAAGGACTAACTGTCTAATAACAATGAACCTTCGTATTTAGACTAATTATGAGTCGCTGCACAGGCCATGCCCCCAATGCACATAATCACCCCCCTACAACCCGCTCATTTCGCGAATATAAAAACGCTCCCTCGTACGATTCATTACTTTGAATGTCAAAACTCATAAAAATGATAGCCTGACTATGATGGTGAGGCTGAAACGTCTTCTTGAATGATTTAACTTTAAATAAACCTCCATCGATGTACTTACCACGCTCACGTACCCATATTTAGAGGTCATTGCTAGATCTTCAGCTGTGTCTTTACAGATGACATCTACAGTGAAATCATCATTTTCAAAGATTTGCTTTTGATCGATTTATGAATTTTTCTTTTTAATTGTTTCTGATTCATTTAATTTCCAGTTAGTTTCAATTGAATAAATGTTTTTAATTCTTAAATTACTTTCATTACTTTCTACTTCAATTTTCACTGAACAAAATACAACTTTTTTATTTTAAATACAATGGTATAATTATTTTTTTTTCAATGCAATCGATTCTACGCATTATTTGCAAATATTTTGTATTAAGGTTTCCTATACCTAAATTCAACTGTTTTGAAGATATTTACAATTATCCTTAATAATTTCTGATCTGCACCATCTTAAAGAAAAATATCCTAAAGCATTTTGAAGCGGAAGGTACCAAACTTTTGCAAACGAAAGTAAAGGGTCATAGATATTGAGAACTGTCATAACTTTAAACAAAATTTATACAGGCTGTGCAGAAATTAGCAACCAATTCAGATATCTTCAAACATTAAAAATTCTTTTTTTTTGAAATGATGATGGATGATGAAATGATTTATATCCTGCAAAAAGGTGAGCCTAAACATTTCGGGGAGAACCGTTAATATGCCAACGCATTGATTCTTATTTCGATTGAGGGTCAAAATAATAAACGTCGTTTTAAGTGTCAAAATAGGAAAAAAAATTTCTCTTACAATTTGACAGCTGTCAGAAATTTTTCAACGGTTAAAGCACTCACTATTTTACACATATTTTTTCATATTTTGACAGCTACATGTTTTAGAACTGTCAAAAAATGAAAACCGTTTCTACACAAAAAAAAAAAAAAAATTGACAGGTGTCAGAAGTTTTTTACAGTTCCGACACTCAAGATGTAGTTCGACAGTTACAATCCTCAAATTTGAAAAAAATAATAATTTCGACAGCTCACGGAAATATTTCGACAGCTTTAGAACTGTCAAAAAATGAAAACCGTTTGTATTGAAATTGTGAAGAAATAATCATTTTTATAATTTGAAAGCTGTCAGAAATGTTTTAATAATTGCAAGTGTCAAAATAGGGAACATAATTCCTTTTACAATTTGACAGCTGTCAGAAATTTTTCAACGGTTAAAGCACTCACTATTTTACCGCTGTCAGATGTTACAATACTGAAATCTGGAAAGAAAAGCATGATTTTCTAAATTCGGCAACTTACACATATTTTTTCATAGTTTGACAGCTACATGTTTTAGAACTGTCAAAAAATGAAAACCGTTTCTATACAAAACAAAATTTGACAGGTGTCAGAATTTTTTTACAGTTCCGACACTCATGATGTAGTTCGACAGTTACAATCTCACGGAAATATTTCGACAGCTTTAGAACTGTCAAAAAATGAAAACCGTTTGTATTGAAATTGTGAAGAAATAATCATTTTTATAATTTGAAAGCTGTACAAATGTAGTTTGGCAGTTATAATCCTCAAATTTGAAAAAAAAGCACAATTTTGTAATTTCGACAGCTCACGGAATTACTGACAAAAAATGAAAATCATTTCTACAATAAAAGATAATAATTCCCGCATGTACCTATTGAAATTGTGAAAAAAAATGTATAATTTGAAAGCTGTCAATCTGTGTAATAAATACAAACGTCAAAATAAGAAAACTAATTTCTTTTACAATTTGACAGCTGTCAAAAATATTTACGGTTGACCTGAAAAAGCTGAAAAAATGCGCAATTTTATAAATTCGACAGCTGACAGGAGTATTTTGACAGTTACACTATTTTAAAACTGGAAAAATTAACTGTCCCTGCAATTTAACAACCGTCAAAAATATTTTAATTATTGTACAAAATCGATTAATAATTAAACGCATTTGAAGAAAACGAGAGAGAAACAAGTAATAATCAAACGGGGCAAGGTTTGGGAAGTACTGAGGATGAAGTAGAATGTCCCAAATCAAACTGTAAAAGTTTCTGTCCTACAACCAAAGCAAAATGCAGTCTTGCATTGTCGTGATGAAAAACGACACCTCGTCAGTTCGCCAATTCTCGAGTTGATTGCAATATTTACTAGAATTGATCATTCCATCTTCTGGAAGGAGCTCGTAGTACACTACACCTTGCCCCAGTCCCACCAAATGCACAAAAGAACTTTCTTCTGAAGAAGTCCTAGCTTCGCAACAGTTGAAGGTCGATTTTGCTTAGATCTAATGCGGTTTCGATGCACATTTTGATATAAAATCGAAGCCTCTTTAAAAAAGATAATAGATAAAAGGACTTATCAAAGAGTAATCATAACTAACCACCCTGTATAATAATTAAAAAATAATTTGTGAAGATAATTTAGTACAAGTCAGAAATACACCTTTAATAATCATAAACTACATCCATTTTAATACAGAACTAGGGACACAATAAATTTCAATGAATTAACAAACGTCTCCTATTATTCTTTGTCATCTGAGTACACGTTTTTTTACTCTTATACACTTGTTGTAGTATCAGCGTGAACACAGTGGAGAGACGGACCTACATTCATTACTCACGACCATTTCTCATCCCGCATTAATGCCGCGTCGCAGCGACTAAAGCGCTACCTTCATTACTATCACGAACTATATACGAACTGACGTTTAAGGAGGAACCAAAAAAAAAAAAGGAAAATTATAATTATACCAACGGAATTGTTACATTATATTATTCCCACTCTAGAATTTCGAAGTGATTCCCTTCTGGTGCCTAGTCCCATAGCGCTAAATGTCGATATTATTGAAATTAATGGTTCGGGCGTGATTTGTTGTTAAGAGAGAAGGTAATTCCGTTTAATTTGTACGCTCTCTCGCGCACCGAATACCTACGCCGACGAAAAGGTTAGGAGGTGTACCGTCGGAAAGGTTACTCGTGAAGTTCCCGTGAAATATTACCGCGGTATATATCCTATTATATATAATTTCAGCGTTATAAACGCGTTTCTAATGATTCTAACCTCTATATCTCCGTAACCGTTAAGAATAAACATTATGTTTATATGAACTTTTTTGTTTAGAATCACCCATATTATCATTCCTGAAAATATCGTCCATCATTCCTGATACACCCTGTATATTACTCAACACGTATTATATAGGATATCTCTGAATGATGTTTACAAAATGATTCCTCCAGTCAAAATAAAGCGATCTAACGCAACTTATCTTAGTACAAAAGTTGATAGTTTCGAAGATACAGGGTGATAAAGTTATTTAGTTTTCGTTTTTCTTAAATAATTTCGTTAATAATTGTAGGATTTGATTGAAATTTAGTATTTGGGGTTATTATTAGATGAGAAATTAGAATCTGCTATCATTTTTGCTCTAAATTGCATATTTTGATTTCATTGTTATACATAATAGAGTAAAGATTTAAAAACAAAATTTTACCACCCTTCCAATACATAAAAAAGTGTTAAACTTATCTAATTCTAAGGTAAGTTTGTATAAAACAATTTTTGCGACATTTCCATTTTTTTTTTTATTATTATTTCAATAAATACAAAATATAATAATCTTTTGTTCTTTAATATTTACTATATTATGTGTAACAGCGTTTTATTTTTGTTTTAAAATAATTTTGTCGTAATATATTCATTTCCTAATTCATCCGATAATAGAAGTGCAACCTGGCGTCATCTAGTGTCGATTTTCAGAAGCTAAGTCGGTAACGTAGATTCGGAGTAAACGCTAGCGGATTCCTACATCATATTCTACCTTAACAGTAGCAGCGTTGCATCACAGATGGCGCCACTATAATTTCATTTTAAATTAAAATTTCTAGGATTTATAAAAATAATTTTTAACACTTTTATTATTTAAAAAAACTATATATTTAGTAGGCTATGATGTGTATTAATTGATGTTCACGCAGGCTTGGATTAGAGATTGAAAACGATCGACTTAGGGCCCGTCCCGTTTTGTTTGTTACGTCAGTCACCTGTTGCCGGTTCCCAGGCCTATCCGATCGTCGATTACGGATCTCTAAACGCTTATTTAAATGCGACCATGCGAGATATTATGTACGTTTTTATGCATAGATATCTTTGATTTTAGATTTTATTTTTTTAAACGTGGTATTATTGCAAAATCTATCCATCTATATAGTTGAAATAATGATTATAATAATGTAGGTTGATCGTGTGGGCTAACTTGATTTTTATATGCTTGTATTAAGAAAAAAAAAACAAACGAGTAGCAGGTCTATTCGATCAGAGTTCCACGGTGTGCGTTTAGCGTTTGTTATTTCAAATTTTTTTTCGTCTTCGTTTTTGTGGTTTTACTTAATTTATTTCTGTTATAAAATGAATTATTAAATTATTTTGCGGTTATTTAATGTACAGGAAGCGTTATTCTTTTGAAGGTGAGTTATAATTGTAGAAACGTACGATTTTAACCTATAAAAATTAATGGGACACAATTGTCCCACCGTAAAATTCTATAAATTACGCTTATTTTGACTCCAAAACGTAAATTATTTAAAATCTGATGATTTTTGGGGGTGGGACAAAATTGTCCCACCTTAAAAATCAACGATTTACGCCTATTTTCACTCCAATAAGTACGCTGTTTAAGATCTAATAAATTTTTGGGGTGGGACAAAAATGTCCCACTAATAAATTTGAAGTTTAAGTGTATTTTTACTTATATTATGCTGATTTAACAATAATTAAGTAGAAATTTCAATGTTATATATCGAATTATAGTTTAGGTGGGACAAAAATTGTCCCGAAAATCCAAAACCGATTCTGCTAGATAATTGTGTATTGCCATGAAACGAAATAGAAATACTTTCTCCGGAAATAATAGTGTTTGGATTTCGTTGAATAGCAGTGGGACAGAAATTCTAGAAATAACGTCCCAGCATTAGCAGTGATTTTAGTGTCAAATTAAGCTAAGAAATTGAGTTAAAATTCTTATGTTTGGTGCGACTAAATATAAAACATTAAAATTAGATTAGTTTGACTACTATTTTTACTGGGACAAGAATGTCCCAGCGTTATAAATTGTTATTTGCTGCAATTGACGTTTCGGTATTTAAAAGCAAGTAAACAATTCGTTGCATGCGGGTTTCGACCTTTTCAAAGTGTACTTGATGATGAGGACTCGTACGCTGAAAACACATGCTACCCATATCTGGTACAAATCGTTAAATTCGTACGATTCATTACCATAAAGTTAACCTTGGAAATATATAGTATGTACGTGAACAATAAAATGGACGTATACAAGGGCAACACTAATAAATAATAAACCAATAAAAACAACTAACTATCTCTCGTACAATACAAAACAATATGACTGATAATGTTCCTACATAATATTTAGAGAGAAGTCTAACTCTAAAATATTAAACCCTTAAATTGGAGGGTGTTGTACGAACAGATGGTCGTATAATAGGCAGGAAACTGAAAATTGGACAGGAGGAAATCAGGATTAACGATCTCAGAAGGGAAGTGGCTGAATTGCGACCCTTGAAATTAGATTTTTTTTTCCTCATCATAATATAATTTCATATATTGCTTGATCTATTATTTCTAATACATATAAGTTCGTTATCAAACGGTTCCGATTAAAACGAGCTTCGCAAAACACACGAATTAATTTTAGATTAACAGGAAACATGTGCGGTTATTACACCAGAACACACCAGATTCGAATCATCGAATAAAATGAGAGAAATATCTAATATGTACATTTATTAAAAGCAAAGCTTCTACAAAAAAGTTTGAAAGCCGTCAAAAATATTTTAATAATTACAAATGTCAAAATAGGAAAAATTATTTGTTTTATCATTTGACAGATATATTTTGACAGCTACATGTTTTATAACTGTCAAAAAATAAAGACCGTTTCTACATTAAAAAACATCATTTTTATAACTTGAAAGCTATGAGAAATATTTTAATAATTACAAGTGTTCAAATGGGAAAACATAATTCCTTTCACAATTTGACAGGTGTCAGAATTTTTTTTACAGTTCCGACACTTAAGATGTAGTTTGACAGTTATAATCCTCAAATTTGAAAAAAAAAATCATTTTTATAATGTGAAAGCTGTCAGAAATGTTTTAATAATTACAAGTGTCAAAATAGGAAAAGATAATTCCTTTTACAATTTGACAGGTGACAGAAATTTGTTTACAGTTCCGACGCTCAAATTTTACAGGTGTTAGATGTATATAATTTGACAGTTACAATCTTCAAATTCAAAAAAAAACAATTTTATAATTTCGACAGCTCGCAGAAATATTTTGACAGTTACACGTTTTAGAACTGTCAAAAAATGAAGACCGTTTCTACATAAAAAAATCATTTTTATAACTTGAAAGCTATGAGAAATATTTTAATAATTACAAGTGCCAAAATAGGAAACATAATTCCTTTCACAACTTGACAGGTGTCAGATTTTTTTTTACAGTTCCGCCACACAAGATGTAGTTTGGCAGTTATAATCCTCAAATTTGAGACAAAAAATAATTTCGACAGCTCACAGAAATATTTTGACAGCTCTAGAACTGTCAAAAGATTAAAACCGTTCGTACACAAACAAAAAAATAAGAATCCCTGCGTTAATTGAAATTGCGAAAAAATAATCATTTTTATATCTTGAAAGCTGTCAGAAATATTTTAATAATTACAAGTGTCAAAATAGGAAACATAATTCCTTTTACAATTTGACAGGTGTTAGAATTTTTTTTACAATTCGGACACTCGAGATTTTACAGGTGTCAGATGTATATAGTAGGTATGACAGTCACAATCCTGAAATTAAAAAAAAAGCTATTTTATAATTTCGACAGCTCACAGAAATATTTTGACAGCTACCTGCTTTAGAACTGTCAAAAAAATGGAACCTCTTTCTACAATAAAAGATAATAATCCTTGTACGTAATGAAATTGTGAAAAAAAAAACAATAATTTGAAAGCTGTCAGAAATGTTTTAATAATTACAAGTGTCAAAATAGGAGGATTCAATTTGACAGCCGTCAGAAATTTTTTTACAGTTCCGACACTCCAGATTTTACAGGTATAGTTTGACAGTTACAATCCTCAAATTTGAAAAAAAGCACAAGTTTGTAATTTCGACAGCCATGTTTTGTTACTGTCAAAAAATGAAAACGCTTTCTACAATAAAACATATCAATCCCTGCATGTATTGAAATTGTGAAAAAAGAATGATAAAAATGAATACAAATATCAAAATAGAAAAATTATTTCTTTTACAATCTGACAACTGTCAAAAAAATTTCAACGGTTACGATACTCTACATTTAACAGCTGTTAAACTTATGTATTATGACGGTTATAAATACTCAAACCTGAAAAGTGCAATTTTATAAATGCGACAGCTGACAGATATATTTTGACAGTTTAAACCGTAAAAAATTACTGTCGCAACAATTTAAAAACCGTCAAAAATATTTTAATTACTGTAGCCGCAAAAATCGGCAAGAAAGTAGTATTTTTATATTTTGACAGCTGTCAGAAAAATCGTAACCCCCCGCATACATTAAAATTGGAAGGAAAAATGACTATTTTTATAAATTGAAAAAAAAAACTCAGAAATATGTCAAAATATGAAATTCACAATTCAACATTGACTAGCATCCTAAGAACAAGTATTTCTTGACAGCTGTCAGACATATTTTTATGATTAAATGAGACGTTGTAAGGACAAACCACAATAGTTTCTATAATTCGACGACTACAATTGTCAAATCTGAGAAAATGCTGTTTTTACAATTTGACAGGTGTCAGAAATATAGTACTCGTTAATTTGAACTTATTGAAATGTGAACATTTTTTATCATTTGAGAGCTGTTAGATCTATTGTGTCAGTTGCGTTGGTCGAAACTTGACAGCTGTCAGAAATACTGTACTTCTTAGAATTTGACAGCTACCATAGACAAATCTGTAAAATGCTTTTTTTCTTTACTCTTCTTTAATTTGTCGGCGTTCAGAAATAACTCAATAGTTACATCTATCTGTGACAATCGCAGATTAATTGCGCTTGCAGTTTAACAGCTATCATAAGTATTGTCACCGTTGACGAGTACAATTGTCAAATCTGAGAAAATGCTGTTTTTACAATTTGACAGGTGTCAGAAATATAGTACTCGTTAATTTGAACTTATTGAAATGTGAAATATCTTTTTCAATTTGACAGCTGACATATATTTGTTGACTCGTCAGTTGTCACGTCGTGTTGTAATTCTTACATCCGCCAAAATAAGAGGGAACTTGTTGAAATGCAATAAATTTTTATAATTTGAGAGCTGTCTGATCTATTGTGTCAGTTGTATTAGTCGAATTTAAACAAAAGTACTAGTTTAGAAATTTGACAGCTGTCAGAAATACTGTAATTCTTACAATTCGACAGCTACAATAGACAAATTTGTAAAATGCTTTTTTCCTTTACAATTTGACGGCGTTCGGATATAACTTGATAGTTATATCTGTGACAATCGTGGATTAATTGCGTTTCCACTTTGACAGCTCAGTCGTAAGTATTATCACTGTTGCCTTGTCGCCGAACGAGACGGAAATAACTGTCATCACGTAAAGCTATTATTTTATAATTTGAAGGTGTGGAAAAGTGTTTTTTTTTTCGATTTTTGACACCTGTCAAATCTATGTAATACATCGTTACGTCACTCAAAATATGGAGGGAAAAAAAATATGACCGATTTAACAAAATTTACAGCTGAAAGACTGCCCGGAATATTATAAAGAAATAACCGATTTTCAAAGTTGTATTTGACAATTTGACAGCTGTCAGAAATATTTTGGTAAAATCCTACAAAATAACCGCCGAAAATGAACACTTTTGTACAATTTGGCATCTATCAGATATATTGCGATAGCTATAATTTCCGAATCTGAATGAGTGTTTTTACAGTTTGACACTAGTATTTGACAGCTGTCACAAATATTTTAAACTAATCTAACTACGGTGGCACTACATTAGGCGATGATTAAACGTAACAAATATGTACTTGCATAATTTTTTTCGTTTTTCCTTAAAAAACTAACACCGATATTCTTTTGTTTGAAATAGTGAAAGTAGAAAATGACATGTGATCTAGATGTTACGGGCTCATGTAACGCATGTTAAGCTCGGAATTATTATGTGGAATACAACACTTGCCTCGTCGTTTCCTAGTCAAAGGAATCCGGCAATTTCTCCGCTTTTAATTTAATATTCCACTGACAATAAGTCAAATTTACATGTACCTATGTAATCAGTTTTTTTTTTCGTTTTATTTTAAATCGTTTCTAACAACAATTTCCTTTGTTTACAGGTGAGAGACCATAGATGCTTTCTATTTTAATCCGACGCTTTAAGAGATGTGGTAAGGAATTTAGCTTGCTTTTACTTCTTGTGTGGTAGTATATTTAGTAGTAAGTATTGGCGTAATTTTATTCTCGCATCTTAAGAAGTTGATATTCGAGCTGATGCTAACCCGTTTAGTCCTACGCAGTTTTTTTTTTGTTTTGACGCATAATAGAGGTAGTACAACTACGCTGCATTACCGTCTTGTTTTCGCCTTCACTAGGGGGATTGTAAACACGATACATCCCATCGTATAATAATAAAAGAGAATGAATAACAGGTGCGTCCTTTGCTGCTGCTCTTCAACAACGTGAAATCACGTTTATTTAGATCTTCCCACGCTAAAAGAACTGAACAAATATCGGCCGTACGTACTTCTAGTTTACTAAGGGATATATCTAAGAGGGATTGAATAGGTGGGTGTACAGCTTGAATTAGGTCGTTTGTTAAAATATAAAAATTGCATTTTTTTTATTACGCGGTTGTTCGATGACGTTTGTATGAGTATATTTATACATTAGTAATACATAGTTGATTCATAGATTCTTTTGCGTAGTTTTATGTTTGCTCAAGATATCGGTTTTATCATTTTTCGAGTGAAATTTATTACCGCTACTGATGAGTATGTTTAGGTTATTCTGATCTGTTAAGATATTGAAATGGGAGTGCACTATCACCTAACGAATTGGCGACATATTTTTTTTTATTGGAGGTCCTGTATAGAGAAAATAATATTCTAAATAATAGATTAAAATATGCCTTTCAAATCTGTTAAAACATCGAAACTAATCTATACACGGTGCTCAGCAATTGGTATCGGAATTTTGTCTCTAATACAAAACATGAACTAGAAACGATTAAAAATACTAGCCAACGGTCGAAATGTCATCAAATTAACACTCAATTAGCTTCATTTTAAATTTTAATTTTTGCGTTTACCATGAAGTGTTAGTCACGTTTTTGGAACAAAACCCTAGCTAAAATATGCAATTTAAGGGACGTATTGGATCCAACAACAACAAACAATTATGATCTCCTGTTTTGCCATTAAAGGCTCACGGTGGCACCGATAGTTCACAATTAAGATTACCTGGAATAAGTCTTGTTTTCTTCTTGGTTCTTCTGCTGAATAAACCCATTGTCGTTTTCAAAAACTACATTGAGATCAAAACAATTTTCGGTTCAAAAAAAAAGAAATTTTTAATTGAAACAGCTTCGTTTGTAGTAAAATTTTTCATTGCCCTGAACGCACCTTTTTTGAAAATAGAACCTTTAGAAGGATTTTAAAAATCGCTCCAAAATATGGCGCCCATTTTTTGAAAAATTAAATCGTTTAGATTTGCAACATAATTGAGAAAAATAAAATGCCACCGCCCCCTTCTTCCCTCTCCCACCGGTTCCAGGCTCCGTTACACCTGTGAGATTCCACGTGATCTGAATAAAGAGCAGAATATTTTGAAACGTTGACACCATTTTTTTGGTTCTGTCCTTTTCTACCACCTTTTTTTTTAAAAAATCAAATCTTAAAGCTGTAAAAATGACTGCTTGTTCTAAGGTGGTGTTCCAAGTTGTTCTACACGAACAAAAAATAATCGTTTTTCCAGTTTTGACAGCTGTCAGAAATATGTTAACTATTCCATTCGTCGAAACCAGATTTTTTTCTGAACACAAAAAATGCCAAAACAAGTAGGGAATAGCGGTTTTTTTTTAATAGTTTGACAGCTGTCAAAAATAAATTAGCCGCTGCACTCGCCAAAACAGGGCAGAAATAACTGTTTTTATTGTTTTGTAATTTTCCAAAAAGCGATCGCGCATGCAACAGTTGAAATCATCAAAACCAGCAATTGACAGCCGTTAACCATGTTTTGACAGGCGCAACGTTGACGGTTTGACAGCTATTAGAAATATTTTTATTTTATATTTTAAAAAACCATAGAAAATAAACGTTTGACAGCTGTCAGATGCGTTCTCGCAGATACAACGATGACGTATTAATAGCAAATACTTATGTAGATATTTATAGTTTGACAGCTACGACAATTATTTTTACTTTTATACATGTGTCAAAACGGTAGAAAATAAATAATTGTTCCAGTTTGACAGCTGTCAGAAATATATTAATTAGTGCTCCGACCATATAATAAAAAGGAACTCTTTTGTTTTAAAATAATTCTATAACTTTTCAGAACGTTACGACGCCTGCAATTATTGTGGAAATTGTTTAAACGTGAATATTTTTCCAATTTGACAGCTGTCAGATGTCATGTGTTATGGTGTTCTTCTGGTGGTTCATTTGCTGAATAAAGCTTTCGTCTTTTTGAAGAATCATATTGACATCAACTCAATTTTTGGTTCAAAAAAAAACTGTTAATTCAAGGAAACGCCACCATCACTCCAATTTTGAAATTGACAAGATTGAAAACAAAATTAAATTGTTACCCTCCTCCCCTCCCCAACATTTCTTCCTAGAAAATTAAACTTTTGTTACAGGATGTTCTAGATATGTTCTATGAGGTTCTCGGCTACTTCACACTTGTCTTTTTTAATCAAACGTTTACCACCAGATTCCACGTCATCTGAATAAACAGCAGAATATTTTGAATCGTTGGCACAATTGTTTTGCTGTCTTTTTTTCTTAAATATGGAAATTTCTTTTTTTTGAGGTCTTGCCTGCCTTTGTTTTTTTGACACTTACGAATTTTCTTTCATTTTTCAGTTTGTAGTTCCCATATTTTTCTTCCCTCCTGTCACTTTTTAGAAATTTGTTCAAATTTTTCGGAAAATTACAGTTTTAAAGATTCAATAAATGAAATTTTGCTGTGAGGTGCTCCATGTTCATCTACATTGTCTCACAGCTAAGTAAGATATTAAATGTAGAATAATATAAAAACTTAGCCCTTTCTACACCCCCTCCCCCCTTCCTAATAAAATTGACCTAATCGAACGCAAAAACAAATTGACGTGCCCCTCCACATTTTTTCCTAGAAAATGGAACTTTTGCTGCCGGATGATCGAGATTTGTTCTTCGATTTGTTCCTTCTATTCACTCCTCATTCCATCCTCAGACAAATCTAACTTTTGTGAGGTGTTTCAGGTCATCGACATAGTCCCAGAGCTTGTATAGAATACTGGAAAAATTTGATTTAACTTTGGCTATCCCTGGCTTTCAGAAATGTAATAAAATAGAATTTAAAAAAAAATTTGAAAATTTCTCCTTGGCAATTGAGAAAAATTAAATTTTGCCGCCTCCCCCCTCCTTTCACGTTTTTACAAGTCTCACCTTTGTGAGGTATTCCAAATTGTTCTACATAGTCCGATAGCTCAGACCCACGATATTAAAAAATTCTGGGAAAAAAATGTTTTTTTTTGGTTCTGTCTGCTCTTTTGTAGAAATCTAGCTTGCTGTTTGTCTTGAAATTTTCCTGCCCCTCTCCTCCCTCGCCCGCTGCTCCCTTTTTTCAAAATATAACTTTTATTAAGTGGTACACAAATTGCTTTACATAATCCCATAGTTAATAAACTAAGATTAAAAAAAAACTCTGCTTGCCTTTCATTAGAAATCAATCTGTTCAAAATTTTCGAAAAATTATCTTTCTGAAAGTTGCAATTAGTTGCTTCCTTTTTTTTTTTAATTTGATTGTTTCAAGGTTTAAGCTTTCTACCTGCGTAACATTTTACAAAAAAATTTGGGAAAAAATCAACGACCAAATTTATTTGGCTGGCAGTTCTAGTCCTTCAAACATGTTAAATCTCAAAAAGCTATCAATAAAATAATTAAGCGTCGTAAGTCCTTCATTTATTCGAGTTCCTTACTATAATATTTTGACATATTGACCTTGTACCAAATCAACGACCAAATTAATTGGGTTGGCAGTTCAAGTCCCTCAAAAATGTTAAAACCCACAAATTCATGAACGATTCACAATTACATTATTTTTTCAAATTCCTCAGTACCGACCACGACTAGTATTTTGACATATTGGCTTCGTACCAAATCAGGAACCAAACAAATTCGAGCTGCCTTCTTAAATCCCTTAAAAATGAATGAAGATAATAAAAAAATATTTGGAAGCATCATAGTCTCTGTATTTATTCGAGTTCCTCAGTATCGATCACTAAAAATGTTTTATATTATTGGCCTCGTACCAAATCCACGATCAAATTCATTTGATGGCTAATTTGAGTCCTAAAATTTTGACCGTACTGGCCTTCTACCAAATTAACAACCATATTTATTTGACGGCCAATTTGAGCCTTAAAAAGAGTACCAAATCAACAACCAAATAAATTGAGTTGGCATTCCCTTAAAACTATTAAAATTCGAAAAATCGTAGATGTTATTGTTAAGCATCACAATTTCGTTATTTATTCGAACCTCTCACTACCGATCACGATTAATATTTTGACATATTAGTCTGGTACCAAATCAACAACCAAATAAATTAGGTTGGCGGTTAAAGTTCCTCAAAACGGTTAAAACAAGAGAAATCATGGAATCATCGACGTATTGAACTCGTACCAAATCAGCAACCAAATCCCATTTACTTGAATCCTTCAAGTACCAAACAAAGCGATGAGATAATTAGAGCGTTACGGTTGGCTGAATTATTCAAGTGCGACGATACCAACCACAGATAATATTTTGAAATGTTGGCCTCGTACGAAATCAACAACCAAATCCGTTTAATTAACGATTTGACTTCATTAAAATCGAATGTTTGGAATATCAACTACAGATAACACTTTAATATGTGATGTGGTACCAAATTTATTTAATTGGCCAGTTAGAGTCCCACAAAGAAAGTTAAAATCCAAAAAACTTTCTAGATGGAACAATTAATCATCATAATTTCTTCATTTATTCGAATTCTTCCTTACCGACCGTAAATAATATTTTGGCACATTGATATTGTACCAAATTAGCAACCAAATAAATTGGGTTGCAGTTTAAGATCTTAAAAATAAACATTAATACCCGGAAAATCATGCGAGCATCATGATTTTTTTTATTTATTCTAGTCTCACCAATCACATTTTGACGTATTGGCTTAGTACCAAATCAACGACCAAATTTCAGTTGGTCAGCGATTAGAGCCTTTCAAAATAATGAAATACGAATGAGATATTTAAACTATTTCGTTTATTTAGTCGAAGGCTTCAAGATTAATCATTGATATTTTGGTATGAGACCCTCCTTGTACCAAATCCAAAACCACAAAATCAAAGTTAAAGATCGTCGATGAAATTATTATTCTAGAAATTTCACAATTCTCTTATTTATTTACCTAACTGACTCGTGTTGTTGGAACATATTAGGTTTGTACCAAATTGACGAACGATCTAGTTCCTGTGATTTCGAGTTTCATACCTGGTCCTTGTACCAAATTAGCAACCAAATAAATTGGGTTGCGGTTTAAGATCTTAAAAATAAACATTAATACCCGGAAAATCATGCGAGCATCATGATTTTTTTTATTTATTCTAGTCTCACCAATCACATTTTGACATATTGGCTTAGTACCAAATCAACGACCAAATTTCAGTTGGTCAGCGATTAGAGCCTTTCAAAATAATGAAATACGAATGAGATATTTAAACTATTTCGTTTATTTAGTCGAAGGCTTCAAGATTAATCATTGATATTTTGGTATGGGACCCTCCTTGTACCAAATCAGCGACCAAATCCGTTTGCCTGCCAAATAAATTAGAAAAAATCGAGGATTTTATATAATTAAGCATAATAATTTTCGCCATTTATTCTAGTCTAATATATTGTGACGTGTTGGCATTGTACCAAATCAGAAACCAAATTTATTTGGTTGTTTTGAGCATCTCAAATCCGAAAAATAAAATTTAGAGGCAATGGATAACATTATTGGAAGGTCTTGATCTTTTTATTTTATTTATTTGAATATCTCTCATGTGGTGCTTGTACCAAATTAATAACCAAGTTAATTTGGTTTTGCAGATTGAGTCGCATAAGAAGAATTAAAACTCGAAAAAACATGAATAAGATAATTTAGTGTCGGTATTTCCCTCAATGATATTTTGACATATTGGCCTAGTACCAAATCAACGACCAAATTAAATTGGTTAGCGGTTCAAATCCTTAAAAAAAACACCAAAAGAAGTGTTGGTGAATTACTTAAGGTTCGGTGCCTGTACATCATTCACAGATAATATAATATTTTGACATATTTATGATTGTACCAAATCGACGACCAAATTCATTTAATCGGCAGTTTGAACCCCTCAAAAGCGTTGATTGATAGAAGTGATTTTGATAATTTAAATGTCATTTATAATAATTTAATTCACGTCTAAAAATTTTATAAAATTAAGCTCTTGATTAGACCCATTTTTGTCATTGTTTTTGGACATTTTTTTTGTTGATAATCATGGCTACAAATTGGTAACTTATTTCGTTCAACCCGTATGAGCACGACCTTAAAAACTATACTAGTTTTAAATCGTGCACTCACACAATTCAAGTGCTCTCTCTGCGTGCGTGTTAGAGACCGCAGGAAAGATTCGAAACGTTTTAAGCCGAGTATAAACCGAAGTAGAGGTTAGTTGTATTACCTCCGTGCCGTGGCCAGAGCAAGAGGCAACAACCAAACAACTAGTTCCGAGCAGTTACGTTCGTGACACGGCCATGTTGCATTATGTATAACTCGCTCTAAATACCTCTTCCGTTTTAATTTGAATTCTCGCTCTATCTAATCCTATTTCGTGTTAAATAAAGAAGTGTTTTTAAAAATGTTTTTTTAAAAAAATATTTTACGTCTAATTTAATTTAATTTTTTTTGTTTTGTTAATTGTTAATCTAATCTGTGATAATAGTGGTTGAAACAAATAACAATAAATAATAACAGGATATCATTAAATGCCCAAATGGAAAATGGACGATATGAGAACCGGAGTCGTTCTGATAAAATGTGAGTATGCATTTTTTAAAATTAAAATCGAAACGAACCCCACGCTGCGTTCAATTGTTTTGTCGCTAATTACGATGATATCTTACGCTGAGGAATTCGTAACCATAAACACCTTACCTCGTATACTGTTCTTGTGTTAATAAAATAAATAATCGGAGATTTATTAATAATTTCGTCGGTGAAAATACGAATTTAACTTTCGCTATTTTCGCTGTACAATTTTAAAATATACTCGACGCGTTTATCTTAGGAACGTCGTCGTATTCGAAGTCGGTTGGTTGTGACTGCTAAAGATAGCGAATTTGTTTATGTTTGATCGATATGCGTATTAGGGTTTTTACTATCTATCGTAAAATATGAGCTTTATCACGATTCTATTTTTAGTTTTTTTATTGTTATTAGGGTGGAAGCTATCCGGTTTCATGTAAAAAGAAAAAATCTATTAATATTTAATAGACGATTCAAATTCGACGATTGCCTAGTTGAATTTTAAATTTTGATGTTTTAAACGTCAAATATTTGACGTTTTAAACGTCAAATTTGTCAAATTGATCCTGTATGCATCATTTTCCCTACAACTTTGGTACCTATGCAGGTTTGTACTCGGTAAATGGTTCCAGCACATTTTATTAAGGCCAAAATGAGCATGAAATAGGAGAAAGGCATATTTTTCTAAAAAGTAAGGGAAATGCAAAATGAAATGAAAAAATATTTCAAGGTCATCTCATTTTAAACGCAAACATTGCTATTTTCTTTTTTTTTAATATTTAAGTCAAAAATAATTAGTTAAGAATTCGATTTTTTTCGACTAATTTTTGTTATTATTTTACAAAATTCGGGAGCAATGTGGAATTGAATTTTAAATTTTGAAAAACAACTAACTTCTGTTTTTTTTGTCTAATATTATTTAGGAAAACTTTCGAACAATTTCGAACCAATTTTAATAAATTATTAAAGAAAATTATTAAAAGTAGGGGAAGGGGGCAAGTTAAAAATGAGTGGCATTTTTTTTTCAGTTAATTAATTTTTAATATTTTATTTAAAAACTCTAGAACGATTTTATTATTTTTTTTAATTAATAATAAATAGTCCGATTGAATATTCAGGTCAAAAATATTCAGTTAAAAATTCGACTTTTTTACTAGTTTTTATTTTTTTTTAATTCGGGAGCAATGTGGAACTGAATTTTAAATTTTGCAAAACGAGAGATAACTTCTGTTTTTTTTTTGTCTAATATTATTTTGGAAAACTTTCGAACAATTTCGAACCAATTTTAATAAATTATTAAAGAAAATTATTAAAAGTGGGCGTGGGGGCAAGTTAAAAATGAGTGACATTCGTTTTTTTTTCAGTCAATTAATTTTTTATATTTTATTTAAAAACTCTAGAACGATTTTTTTTGAATGGATAATAAATAGTCCGATTGAATATTCAGGTCAAAAATATTCAGTTAAAAATTCGACTTTTTTACTAATTTTTATTATTTTTCTTTAATTCGGGATCAATGTGGAACTGAATTTTAAATTTTGCAAAACGAGAGATAACTTCTGTTTTTTTTTGTCTAATATTATTTTGGAAAACTTTCGAACAATTTCGAATCAATTTTAATAAATTATTAAAGAAAATTATTGAAAGTGGGGGGAGGAGGCAAGTTAAAAATGAGTGGTATTTTTTTTTCAGTTAATTAATTTTTAATATTTTATTTAAAAACTCTAGAACGATTTTATTTTTCTTTTTTTAATGAATAATAAATAGTCCGATTTAATATTCAGGTCAAAAATATTCAGTTAAAAATTCGACTTTTTTACTAATTTTTATTATTTTTTTTTAATTCGGGAGCAATGTAGAACTGAATTTTAAATTTTGCAATCTCGAACCAATTTTAATAAATTATTAAAGAAAATTATTAAAAGTGGGGGTGAAGGCAAGTTAAAAATGAGTGGCATTTGTTTTTTTTTTCGGTTAATTAATTTTTAATATTTTATTTAAAAACTTTAGAACGATTTTTTTGAATGAATGATTTTAATATTTAAGTCAAAAATAATTAGTTAAAAATTCGATTTTTTTTACTAATTTTTGTTATTATTTTACAAAATTCGGGAGCAATGAGGAATTGAATTTCAAATTTTGTTAAGCAGGAACTAACTTCTGGCTTTTTTTTTCTAATATTACTTTGGAAAACTTTCGAACAATATCGAACAATAAATTTTAATAAAATTTTAAAGAAAATTATTAAAGGTGGGGGAGCGAGATAAAAATGAGGCATTTGTTTTTTTTTTACTAATTTTTATTATTATTTTTTTTTATTCGGGAGCAATGTGGAACTGAATTTTAAATTTTGCAAAACGAGAGATAACTTCTGTTTTTTTTTTGTCTAATATTATTTAGGAAAACTTTCGAATAATTTCTAACCAATTTTAATAAATTATTAAAGAAAATTATTAAAAGTGGGGGGTGGGAGCAAGTTAAAAATGAGTGGCATTTGTTTTTTTTTTCGGTTAATTAATTTTTAATATTTTATTTAAAAACTTTAGAACGATTTTTTGAATGAATGATTTTAATATTTAAGTCAAAAATAATTAGTTAAAAATTCGATTTTTTTTACTAATTTTTGTTATTATTTTACAAAATTCGGGAGCAATGAGGAATTGAATTTCAAATTTTGTTAAGCAGGAACTAACTTCTGGCTTTTTTTTCTAATATTACTTTGGAAAACTTTCGAACAATATCGAACAATAAGTTTTAATAAAATTTTAAAGAAAATTATTAAAGGTGGGGGAGCGAGATAAAAATGAGGCATTTGTTTTTTTTTACTAATTTTTATTATTTTTTTTTTTTAATTCGGGAGCAATGTGGAACTGAATTTTAAATTTTGCAAAACGAGAGATAACTTCTGTTTTCTTTTGTCTAATATTATTTAGGAAAACTTTCGAACAATTTCGAACCAATTTTAATAAATTATTAAAGAAAATTATTAAAAGTGGAGGGGTGGGAGCAAGTTAAAAATGAGTGGCATTTGTTTTTTTTTCGGTTAATTAATTTTTAATATTTTATTTAAAAACTTTAGAACGATTTTTTTGAATGAATGATTTTAATATTTAAGTCAAAAATAATTAGTTAAAAATTCGATGTTTTTTACTAATTTTTGTTATTATTTTACAAAATTCGGGAGCAATGAGGAATTGAATTTCAAATTTTGTTAAGCAGGAACTAACTTCTGGCTTTTTTTCTAATATTACTTTGGAAAACTTTCGAACAATATCGAACAATAAGTTTTAATAAAATTTTAAAGAAAATTATTAAAGGTGGGGGAGCGAGATAAAAATGAGGCATTTTGTTTTTTTACTAATTTTTATTATTTTTTTTTTTAATTCGGGAGCAATGTGGAACTGAATTTTAAATTTTGCAAAACGAGAGATAACTTCTGTTTTCTTTTGTCTAATATTATTTAGGAAAACTTTCGAACAATTTCAAACCAATTTTAATAAATTATTAAAGAAAATTATTAAAAGTGGGGGGTGGGAGCAAGTTAAAAATGAGTGGCATTTGTTTTTTTTTCGGTTAATTAATTTTTAATATTTTATTTAAAAACTTTAGAACGATTTTTTTGAATGAATGATTTTAATATTTAAGTCAAAAATAATTAGTTAAAAATTCGATGTTTTTTACTAATTTTTGTTATTATTTTACAAAATTCGGGAGCAATGAGGAATTGAATTTCAAATTTTGTTAAGCAGGAACTAACTTCTGGCTTTTTTTTCTAATATTACTTTGGAAAACTTTCGAACAATATCGAACAATAAATTTTAATAAAATTTTAAAGAAAATTATTAAAGGTGGGGGAGCGAGATAAAAATGAGGCATTTTTTTTTTTTTTACTAATTTTTATTATTATTTTTTTTATTCGGGAGCAATGTGGAACTGAATTTTAAATTTTGCAAAACGAGAGATAACTTCTGTTTTTTTTTTGTCTAATATTATTTAGGAAAACTTTCGAATAATTTCTAACCAATTTTAATAAATTATTAAAGAAAATTATTAAAAGTGGGGGGTGGGAGCAAGTTAAAAATGAGTGGCATTTGTTTTTTTTTTCGGTTAATTAATTTTTAATATTTTATTTAAAAACTTTAGAACGATTTTTTTGAATGAATGATTTTAATATTTAAGTCAAAAATAATTAGTTAAAAATTCGATTTTTTTTACTAATTTTTGTTATTATTTTACAAAATTCGGGAGCAATGAGGAATTGAATTTCAAATTTTGTTAAGCAGGAACTAACTTCTGGCTTTTTTTTCTAATATTACTTTGGAAAACTTTCGAACAATATCGAACAATAAGTTTTAATAAAATTTTAAAGAAAATTATTAAAGGTGGGGGAGCGAGATAAAAATGAGGCATTTGTTTTTTTTTACTAATTTTTATTATTTTTTTTTTAATTCGGGAGCAATGTGGAACTGAATTTTAAATTTTGCAAAACGAGAGATAACTTCTGTTTTCTTTTGTCTAATATTATTTAGGAAAACTTTCGAACAATTTCGAACCAATTTTAATAAATTATTAAAGAAAATTATTAAAAGTGGAGGGTGGGAGCAAGTTAAAAATGAGTGGCATTTGTTTTTTTTTCGGTTAATTAATTTTTAATATTTTATTTAAAAACTTTAGAACGATTTTTTTGAATGAATGATTTTAATATTTAAGTCAAAAATAATTAGTTAAAAATTCGATGTTTTTTACTAATTTTTGTTATTATTTTACAAAATTCGGGAGCAATGAGGAATTGAATTTCAAATTTTGTTAAGCAGGAACTAACTTCTGGCTTTTTTTTCTAATATTACTTTGGAAAACTTTCGAACAATATCGAACAATAAGTTTTAATAAAATTTTAAAGAAAATTATTAAAGGTGGGGGAGCGAGATAAAAATGAGGCATTTGTTTTTTTTTACTAATTTTTATTATTTTTTTTTTTAATTCGGGAGCAATGTGGAACTGAATTTTAAATTTTGCAAAACGAGAGATAACTTCTGTTTTCTTTTGTCTAATATTATTTAGGAAAACTTTCGAACAATTTCAAACCAATTTTAATAAATTATTAAAGAAAATTATTAAAAGTGGGGGGGGTGGGAGCAAGTTAAAAATGAGTGGCATTTGTTTTTTTTTCGGTTAATTAATTTTTAATATTTTATTTAAAAACTTTAGAACGATTTTTTTGAATGAATGATTTTAATATTTAAGTCAAAAATAATTAGTTAAAAATTCGATGTTTTTTACTAATTTTTGTTATTATTTTACAAAATTCGGGAGCAATGAGGAATTGAATTTCAAATTTTGTTAAGCAGGAACTAACTTCTGGCTTTTTTTTTTTCTAATATTACTTTGGAAAACTTTCGAACAATATCGAACAATAAATTTTAATAAAATTTTAAAGAAAATTATTAAAGGTGGGGGAGCGAGATAAAAATGAGGCATTTGTTTTTTTTTTACTAATTTTTATTATTATTTTTTTTTATTCGGGAGCAATGTGGAACTGAATTTTAAATTTTGCAAAACGAGAGATAACTTCTGTTTTTTTTTTTGTCTAATATTATTTAGGAAAACTTTCGAATAATTTCTAACCAATTTTAATAAATTATTAAAGAAAATTATTAAAAGTGGGGGTGGGAGCAAGTTAAAAATGAGTGGCATTTGTTTTTTTTTTCGGTTAATTAATTTTTAATATTTTATTTAAAAACTTTAGAACGATTTTTTTGAATGAATGATTTTAATATTTAAGTCAAAAATAATTAGTTAAAAATTCGATTTTTTTTACTAATTTTTGTTATTATTTTACAAAATTCGGGAGCAATGAGGAATTGAATTTCAAATTTTGTTAAGCAGGAACTAACTTCTGGCTTTTTTTTCTAATATTACTTTGGAAAACTTTCGAACAATATCGAACAATAAGTTTTAATAAAATTTTAAAGAAAATTATTAAAGGTGGGGGAGCGAGATAAAAATGAGGCATTTGTTTTTTTTTACTAATTTTTATTATTTTTTTTTTTAATTCGGGAGCAATGTGGAACTGAATTTTAAATTTTGCAAAACGAGAGATAACTTCTGTTTTCTTTTGTCTAATATTATTTAGGAAAACTTTCGAACAATTTCGAACCAATTTTAATAAATTATTAAAGAAAATTATTAAAAGTGGAGGGGTGGGAGCAAGTTAAAAATGAGTGGCATTTGTTTTTTTTTTCGGTTAATTAATTTTTAATATTTTATTTAAAAACTTTAGAACGATTTTTTTGAATGAATGATTTTAATATTTAAGTCAAAAATAATTAGTTAAAAATTCGATGTTTTTTACTAATTTTTGTTATTATTTTACAAAATTCGGGAGCAATGAGGAATTGAATTTCAAATTTTGTTAAGCAGGAACTAACTTCTGGCTTTTTTTTTCTAATATTACTTTGGAAAACTTTCGAACAATATCGAACAATAAGTTTTAATAAAATTTTAAAGAAAATTATTAAAGGTGGGGGAGCGAGATAAAAATGAGGCATTTGTTTTTTTTTTCGGTTAATTAATTTTTAATATTTTATTTAAAAACTCTAGAACGATTTTATTTATTTTTATTATTTTTTTAATAAATGATAGTCCGAATTTAATATTCAGGTAGGCAGTTAAAAATTCGACTTTTTTAAACTAATTTCTATTAGGAGTATTATTTTATTTCAAATTCGGGAGCAATGTGGAATTGAATTTCAAATTTTTAAAAACGAAAGATAACTTCTGTTTTTTTTTGTCTAATATTATATTGGAAAACTGTCGAACAATTCGAACAAATTTTAATAAAATATTAAAGAAATTTATTAAAAGTGGGAGGGGGCGGACAAGTTAAAACTGAGTGGCATTTGTTTCTTTTCCGGTTAATTATTCAACAACATACTTAGAACCAAAATTTTAATAAAACGGATTTTTCCTTTTTCAAGTAATTTTTAAGGGTTTGAATTATTAGAAAGTGGAGAGGAACAGCGAAGGGCGAAGGGGAGGGAGTGAAGGGGCTTGGTTAAAAATGAGAAGTATCTGTTTGGTTTTGTCGTGATTTAATTTTTAATATTTGTTAATAAAGTTCTGGAACAAGCGAGGGGATGGTGTTTGATTTTTTGACAAATTTTTAATATCATCTTGCTAAATTCTAGAACAATGTAGAACAAGTCAACTTCAAATTTTGATTTTTTTTTATTAATATTTTGCTTACAATTTTTAATCAAATTTCGAAGTGAATTTTTAAAAGTTAAAATCATGAAACATTGCCTGCTTTGGCGTTGTTTCGAACAGTTTCGAACAAATTTTAATAAAATATTTAAAAAAATTATTAAAAGTGGGGGACCGAGCTAAAAATGAGTGGCACTTGTTTTTTTTTCGGTTAATTAATTTTTAATATTATTTTAAAACACTAGAACAACCTTAGAAGACAAATTTTAATAAACTTTCCAAGGGAACGAATTTTTCCCTTTTGAAGTAAGTTTTAAAAGTTTGAATTATTATTAAAGAGTGGAGAGGGGGTAGCGAAAAGGGGGCTGAGTTAAAAATTAGAAGGATTTCTTTTGTTTTTTTAATGAATTAATTTTTAATATTTGTTAGCAAAAACTAGAACATTTTTAGAATTTTGAAAGCGAGGGGGTGGTGTTTAATTTTTTGACTAATTTTTTAATATTATTTTGCTAAAGCCTAGAACAATATAGAACAAGTCAATTTCAAATTTTGAATTTTTTTTGATTAATATTTTGCTTGCAATTTTTAATCAAATTTCGAAGTGATTTTTTAAAAGTTAAAATCATGAAACATTGTCTGCTTTGGCGTTGTTTCGAACACTTTCGAACAAATTTTAATAAAATATTAAAGAAAATTATTAAAAGTGGGGGACCGAGCTAAAAATGAGTGACATAGGTTTTTTTTTCGGTTAATTAATTTTTAATATTATTTTAAAAACACTAGAACAAACTTAGAACACAAATTTAATAAACTTTCCAAAGAGTGGAGAGGGGTGGCCAAAGGGGGGCTAAGTTAAAAATTAGAAGAATTTGTTTTATTTTTTTAATGAATTAATATTTAATATTTGTTAGCAAAAACTAGAACATTTTTAGAATTTTGAAAGCGAGGGGGTGGTGTTTAATTTTTTGACTAATTTTTTAATATCATCTTGTTAAATTCTAGCACAATGTAGTCAACTTCAAATTTATTTTGCTTGAAAATTTTAATAAAATTTTGAAGTGAACTTTTAAA
The DNA here is from genome assembly GCA_023690525.1 of Holotrichia oblita. NCBI lineage: Eukaryota > Metazoa > Arthropoda > Insecta > Coleoptera > Scarabaeidae > Holotrichia > Holotrichia oblita. The sequence continues at coordinate 2,329,319 of CM043019.1, forward strand.
AGTTTAAATCATGAAAATATGGGGGGTGGGAGAGCAAGCTAAAAATGAGTAGTATTTTTTTTCTTTTTTTATCCGGTTAATTAATTCTTAATATTATTTTTTTTTACCTGGAACGATATAGAACAAATCATCATTAGACAGTCCACTCCCCTTCAAAAACTGAGCTAAAAAATTGGGCTTTTGTTTCTTTGTTAACTTAAATTGCATTTATTATTTTTTTGAATCAATGGTAGCAAAATAAACAAAAAGATAATATAAAGGAGTCCAATTTCAATATTTAAATAAAAAACAGTCAATTCCTGAAGGGTCCGTGTAGGACTTTTAAAATTTTGAAATTCGGAAAAGGGGATGCTGAATTAAAAATGAATTTTCTATTTTTTTTTTATTTCGTTCTGTTTCTATTAATTTTAAATATTATTTAACGAAAGTTTGGAACAATATAAAATAAATTTTAAGGTTTTAAATTTAGAAAAAAAAAAATGGAAAGCCGACCTAAAAATAAGTTTTTATTCCGATTAATTTTTAACACTCTGGAATAATCTAATACAACCTCAAATAAATTTTAATTAAATTTTGAAAAGCCACCAACCCCCTTCTTTAGGCAAAAAAAAAATCGTAAAAATCGTAAAAGCAAATTTTTGTTCTGAACTACAAACTGTTCCTTTTTCTACTAATTTTAAATATTATTTTGCAAAATTTGGGAACAATATAAAACAACTTTTAATATTTTTAATTAAAGTTATTTTGCAAAACTCGGAAACACCCCCTTTTAACGGTTTAGTTTACAAAAAAGGTGGTTTAATTTTTTTCCCAATTCATTTCTATATAATTAATTAATTTGCAAAATTTTGAAACAATGTAGGAAACAAAACTCCTTGAACAAACAAAAATAGAGACGAGGAAAATATTATATTATTCAAAAATACATTGCGATCATTTTGGAGTGTCCTGAGTTGGCAACAAAAAAGTCCCTAGATCCATAAAGATTGGGAAATATTTACTTTCGTGAATTGTCCATACTGGATTTATATGTGAAATGTCAAAACGATACTGTCAACATTTATCTATTAGCTGTCATTTGTGTGTATTGTCTTGTTGTAGTCTCTTTATTTTCAAGATTCAAGACAATATACGATTTATAATAATAAATAAGGTAGATACAATTAAGTACATACTATATTTTTACAAAAATTCATTCAAATATTTCTCCAACTTCTCCAACAATATTTCTAACTTTACTAAATTGACATTCGTTAGAAGTAAAATGTAAATAATAAACCTAACCACAAAATATAGATAAACAGGTTCGCCAATTACACGGTGTTACCACATTAAAATCAGTATGACTCAGGACAGTTTAAAATGATCGCAGAAAAGTAAATCTTATTGTCATTCATTTATTGAGTAATTAAAAAAAATATTTAACACGATTTTATGTTTCTTGTATAACATGCATTTAATGTCTATGTTGTGATATTACAAAAATTGCATTTAATTGTTGTGGAGAAGGACTTTGACATTTAAACGTCAAATTTGACATCTAAACGTCAAACTTGACATTTAAATGTTTGCGAGCCCTCCCATCAGAGGAATCACTTTTTAGTCACTGATAGTGCTGTTTTTCCTCAATTCTACTCAAGCTATTTCGATTGATTCAATTCCACCTACAATGCATGCATACGCGACAACACACACACACAATAACTCCAACTAAATACTCGACAGAAACGTAACAAATTAATCGCGTGCACGTTCATTAATTTTGTAGGACACAAATTACGAGGTAACCATTAACCATTAAAGTATATAATGTATTTGTACATACATCTATATTAGCGTGTACGTGTGTGTGTATGTATGTATATAAATAATAGATCTGAGGTGTGCAATGTACTCTCGCCACTTAATTAATAGACGGCAACAGCGTTCGCTGTTGTTACGCAATTCTGACAGCCGAACAGCTGTCGTGTCGATGAATATTATAACGAGTCTCGCAACCACCTGTTGTTGTTAATTCCTTGCTGCGGTCGTACCTATGTATTGTCCAGATCTATTGTGCACCTCGCTTTTTTTTTTTTTTTTTTTTTTGTTGGGGTACAATCGATTTGAACCACATGGTATTACAATATTAATATATGTATATTTAGGACTTCCCTAGAAAATAGAATTACGTAGAATAATCACAATTCATCATATCGGTATGAATAAAATTCCAACGTTGGTCGGTCGCGGATGCGCGAACGGTGAGTCATCCGTGCATTCCTGTTATTGTTGTGCTGTTAAAGAACAGAAGAAGGAGAAGAAATACCGTACACTCTAGTCTACCATCATCATCATCATCTTGGTGCTGGGTCCCGCAGCGGCTAGCGTGGTAAACCAGCTTGTGTTTTTTTTTTTTTTTTTTTTTTTCGTTTCTCCTTTTCGCGCTTGCCGAGTATATAGTGAGTAACAGGTTTCGTTTTTCTCGGAAACTCGTTTGTATCGCGACAAGTTGAAGACCTCAGATAAAATGCGTTCAATGAATTCGTACATCTTGTTCTATTTATATACGATAAACAAGTGGAAAAAAATCTTCACGTAACAGAATCGAATTATGTAGTTAATTTTGAAAGGAATTTTTGCATTTTTTAACACAACCTGCATGGATCTATTGTAACATACCCCTTTTAGCTGTTAAACTAGTCGGAGGCTTTGTATGAACCTTAGAATTAAGGATTTTCGTCCTGGATGTCAGTAGGCGTTAAAAACGGTCTTCAGGACCACATGACCTGTCAGAAACCCTGCCACCAGTCCAAAAGTCCCCTTTGATGAAAGATAGATATAAACGACTGTGCTGTCTTAGGCGATCCTGATAACAGTGCCTTCGCCTGGCGTATTCTGCCTTTCTGTTGACCTCCCATTTGTTAACTGCTTGTTTTAGGTGGCTCTTTTGCAACCCACAATAGGGATGAGGTCCAATGAAAAGCATTTTCGCAGCTTCTTTGTCAAGCTTATCTGCCTTTTTAGTTTCCTTCGATCCCTTGATGGCTTGAGATAGTGGTTAGGCCCACTGACCCCAATGCCCTCGGGTCGGCGTTCACCCTAAGGCGTCGACCCTTAAAACTCTGCGGCTGCACTACCCAATCCCTTGTCTCATAACTCCAGGGCAACGGGCGTGGCGGGAGTAGACTTCGTATATAGGGGAGGAAGCTTGGGCGTAGGCATGGGCATACGCTCCGGTGACCGGCCGCTAACCGTCGGAATATACGGTGGGTAAGTGAGGCGCCCTACGGCGCTTACCTAGAGAACTCTGCAGCTGCACTACCCCATCCTTGGTGGCCACACTCAGGGAAACGGGCGTGGCGAGAGAATTTGCCGAAGATAGTAGAGGAGGACAAGAGTCGGTTCGCCGAGGAGTAGTCCGCCCGCTGGTTGTCTGATTGGGGAAACCTTTGGTTTCATCCTAAAACAACTCGGTGATTCTGGGACCCTACGGTTTCACTGTAGCTGCCGCGGATACTTGATCGCCGGAGGGGCGAAAGAGTTGGCGCGGTTGGCATTTTGGGGTAGGGCTTTTGCCCGGCCGTCCCCGTAGTTCAGGCTTAATTCGCGGGCGGGCTGGTTGTACCTCGCGGCCAGATTCCGTTTCCCACGCTTGGCCGATAGTAGCCATCCGCAAGGAGGCCTAGGCCCCGTGGGATTAGATGTGAGGTAGGAGTTCGCTAAAGCGTCTCCAACGGTGAGCCGTCCAACGTTGACAAGAAAACTTGTCTAACATGTGTAGCACGGGGGAGAGGAGCACACCGGTTCGCCGGGCCCCTCCGACAGGTGTTGGACTCGTGCGGGCAACTGGTTTCGTGCCTCTTTGTCCTGAGGAGTGTGTGCATTTTCCTTGACGCCGCATACCTAACGGGCGGTCGGCAGCTGGGTGCCCCTTTGGGGTCCAGCAACTACATTCGTGACCCCAATGCCCGTCCCCCGCTTCTTCTATTTTCACCGGAAGCCCACGTAGTACGGCTTTCGATGACCACTTTGTAAGGGTTGGTCGAAATTGTATTGCATAGGGATCTTGTCCTTTGTAATATGAATTAGGTAGCCGATGTTGGGATCTTCAGGGTTTTTAAGGTGGTTTTAATCCCTTAAGTCTGTCCAGAAATATGGCACTTGACTTAGCCTGTTTTTGGATGTAAATATGCAACGGCGTCATTCCCAGCAGTAAAGAAAATAGAAGACTTAAGGAGAGATATAGTTGTACTGTCAGGAGGACTTGAAATACTCAAACAGCAGCATCAGAGTGTGGGCTAAAATCATAATTAAAAATAAGAACGAAGAAAACGAAACTCATATTGAAGCTAGGCTATAGCTCAAACAAAAATTAACAGTCAAATCCAACAGAGACAAAGAAACTATATTGCGAATGCCAGTTCGAAGAAAACAGAAACCAGAAAGCATTGTACAGGAACGCATAAAGCAGGCGATAGTCGTGGAAAGAACCTACCAACTGATGAAGAAGAAGCAACAATCCACTGGAAAAACAAACGGAAAAACGAAATTCCTCCTCAGACCAAAGCCAAGTCAGGCGAAATTGCACACTTGGCTTCTGACTCGATAATGCTCAAGCAAATACAGACCCGTAACCTGTCTACCCACAATATGCAAGCTACTGATTTTCATTCAAGTATTTAGTAGAGCAAAAAGTCGTTTTTTTTTTTTGGTTTTGGAGTAATGTTCAGAAGACCACAGGGAGGAAAAGGGGGGTGGTAATTTTTTTTTTCCATATCGATTCGAGTTTTGATTTTTAAATCTTGGAACAACTATAACAATTGGGGACAACTTTATTTCGGAGAATTGTGGTAAGGGGGAATCTCTTTTTCTACTGGTATTTTATTAATTTAGAACAATCTCGATAACTATCACAAGTTTGAATTAAGAGTGAACAATTAACGACATAATTTTTGTCCCCCTCCCCTCCATCTCTACTATGTAATTAAAAACCAAATTCGAAAAATGGGTGGTACTTTGGAAATTTCTGGAACAAACTTCCAAATATCTTCCAAACAATTTGAATAAGTGAGAATTATTTTTAAAATTTCAAATAATAAAACTTCTGAAACTTGATAACAAAACTGACGAACTATTATTTTTTCCAGGTCCGCGAAGTTGGCACCACAAGGTGGTCAAAAATCCTAGCAAGGATTGACCACTATTGACCATCAATGATTTCGATTGACCACATTTTGTTCATCGGATACGATTGACATTTTTAAAATTTTCAAAATAAAGTTTTTTCGATTTTTTCGTTTACTGCAAACACAAAAATTTTGTTGCAGTATAGGATTGACCAACGTTTGACCATGATTGATCACCAACTAAGTTCTTCGAAAACTTAACAAACATCAGTCGTAGAAAATGAAAAAAACAAGTTCATATCACCAATAAAATAATGTCAAACCCAGAAAATGTCACAACCTCTTGCGTTGAATTTTTCACAAATTTTGAGAGGTGGTCAAACGCTGAAAATAATTAGACTTATTGTCTAGTGTCTCTAGATCACAGAAAACTGAAAATTTTCGTTTGACCACCCCCCGGTTAAATTTTATCCATTACATCCATACATTATTTACGAACTTGTTTTTTTTCATTTTTTTTTCGACTATTGTTAAGTTTTCAAAAAAATATTTGGTGGTCAATCCTATTCTGCAACAAAATTTTTGTATTTGCAGTAAGAGAATTCGAAAAAACTTGGCTAATTTTAGCATTTTCGCCATTAGACCCCAAAATATGGGTATCGAGGTTGTAGCCTAAACAAAATGTGGTCAATGGAAATCGCTGATGATTAATACTGGTCATTAAATGGTCAATCCTTTCTAGTATTTTTTTTTTTCGATTTTTGACCACCTTGTGGTGCCAACTTGCAGTAAATTGTTAAAATTTTGAAGTTGTAGTAAAAAAAAAATCGAAAAAAAACTTTTTTTTTGAAAATTTTGTAAATGTGAAAGGTGGTCAAACGATGGTCAATGGTAGCCGATAACCAAAATGTCCATATTAGCTAATTTTAGCAATTTCACTATTAGACCCCAAAGTATGGGTACAGCGGCTGTAGCCTAAACAAAATGTGGTCAATCGAAATGGCTGATTGTCAATAGTTTTTTGACCACTTTGTGGTGCCAACTTCGCCGATATTTTTTTTCCATATCTTTTGAGGAGGGAGAATTTATTTTTCTCATTTATATATTTCGTGGTGAAAGGCTAAAATATTAGAAAAGAAATGGGGGGAGAAGGTGGTAAAATTTTCTTTTTCTTTTTTACTTTATCGATACAAGTTTTGATTTCGAAATCTTGGCCCAGTTAGAATAATCTAAAATTATTATTAATTAATTAAATTTAATTATTTATTTGATTTAATTATTTATTTTGATTTCGAAATCTTTGCCCAGTTAGAATAATCTAAAATTATTATTAATTAATTAAATTTAATTATTTAATTAAGTTAGAATAATCTAACATTATTATTAATTAATTAAATTTAATTATTTAATTAATTAATAATAATTTTAGATTATTCTAACTGGGCTAAGATTTCGAAATAAAAACCTGTATCGATAAGGTAAAAAAGAAAAAGAAAATTTTACTACCCTCTCTCCCCATTTTACCTTATCAATACAAGTTTTGATTTCGAAATCTTGGCCCAGTTAGAATAATCTAAAATTATTATTAATTAATTAAATTTAATTATTTATTTGATTTAATTATTTATTTTGATTTCGAAATCTTTGCCCAGTTAGAATAATCTAAAATTATTATTAATTAATTAAATTTAATTATTTTAATTAAGTTAGAATAATCTAACATTATTATTAATTAATTAAATTTAATTATTTAATTAATTAATAATAATTTTAGATTATTCTAACTGGGCTAAGATTTCAAAATCAAAACCTGTATCGATAAGGTAAAAAAGAAAAAGAAAATTTTACCACCCTCTCTCCCCATTTTACCTTATCAATACAAGTTTTGATTTCGAAATCTTGGCCCAGTTAGAATAATCTAAAATTATTATTAATTAATTAAATTTAATTATTTATTTGATTTAATTATTTATTTTGATTTCGAAATCTTTGCCCAGTTAGAATAATCTAAAATTATTATTAATTAATTAAATTTAATTATTTAATTAAGTTAGAATAATCTAACATTATTATTAATCAATTAAATTTAATTATTTAATTAATTAATAATAATTTTAGATTATTCTAACTTGGCTAAGATTTCGAAATCAAAACCTGTATCGATAAGGTAAAAAAGAAAAAGAAAATTTTACCACCCTCTCTCCCCATTTTACCTTATCAATACAAGTTTTGATTTCGAAATCTTGGCCCAGTTAGAATAATCTAAAATTATTATTAATTAATTAAATTTAATTATTTATTTGATTTAATTATTTATTTTGATTTCGAAATCTTGGCCCAGTTAGAATAATCTAAAATTATTATTAATTAATTAAATTTAATTATTTATTTGATTTAATTATTTATTTTGATTTCGAAATCTTGGCCCAGTTAGAATAGTCTAACATTATTATTAAATAATTAAATTTAATTATTTATTTGATTTAATTATTTATTTTGATTTCGAAATCTTGGCCCAGTTAGAATAATCTAACATTATTATTAAATAATCAAATGTAATTATTTAATTAATCAATAATAATTAAATTTAATTATTTAATTAATTAATAATAATTTTAGATTATTCTAACTGGCCCAAGATTTCGAAATCAAAACTTGTATCGATAAGGTAAAAAAGAAAAAGAAAATTTTACCACCCTCTCTCCCCATTTCTTTTCTAATATTTTAATAATAATAATTAAATTAATTATATATAAATTAATAAATAATAATAATTAAATTTAATTATTTAATTAATTAATAATAATTTTAGATTATTCTAACTGGGCCAAAATTTCGAAATCAAAATTTGTATCGATAAGGTAAAAAAGAAAAAGAAAATTTTACCACCCTCTCTCCCCATTTCTTTTCTAATATTTTAGCCTTTCACCACGAAATATATAAATGAGAAAAACAAATTCTCAAATAGTGTTGGTGTTGTTTCTAAAGACTTATTTGGGAGTTCTTTACCAAAATCCCAAAAATAGAAATTTTAAAATTTAATTAATTGGACATTAAATTTTTCTTGCACGATAGGACATTAAAATGTGATCAAAGAAATTGAAGAAGCATTTTATTACATCTATGCGCATACTTACCTAGCTTTTATTATTACTCACGCAAAATCTTAAGCGTGATGTCATCAGAATTTTCAGTTTGCAGGTGTTCAAAATATTATCGACATCAGGTACTTATTAATACCTACCTGTGTAGATTTAAAAATCAGGAGATCCTGTTTTATATTTTAATTTTTCTTTTTATTTTCGTAAATATTTCTCCTGTACTTTATATCGAAATGTTATAAAATTTTATCGATCGTTAAGATCTAAAATAAAATCGAACGCGTATTTGCGAAAAGCGTAAGGATACATAAAGTAGAAGCTGTTGAAACCTATAATTTTGTGCGAATTTAAAAAATGTGCCAACATCTAAATTCGACGAAAGCTCGTTAAATAGAAACATCTTATTCACACTTCGTATTATAATGTATGTATATTACACAGTCTGTCCCAGATCGAATGAGACTGGTCTAAAAAAAATTATACAAAACAAAATATATTTTTTAGACTCATCGATTTTGCTCTTCTCTTTTGGCTTCCATGGTGCACTTTGATGGTTGGACTGATGTGCATTTAACACATTTTTCTATTTTAATTCCTCCACTATTAAAAAGAGGACATCGTTGTTCTAAATACTTATGTTACATATCCTTAAAATAAGTACATAACATTCACGTAAGAGAAAAAAAATTAAAATTAGTAAATATACTTTTTCGGCCAGCTCAAACGCCAATCAATCTTTAGAACGAGTTCAAGGTGTTAACGCGCATACTTCCACTTTAAATATAAACCATAGATTTCGAGCAAACGTAAAAGGAGCTCTCCTTTGTGTGCACACTACATGAAAGAATTTCATTTGAAACTGCTGTTCCTCTTTATTTCTTTTCGCGTCATTTAACTTGCAATAAAATTTACGAAAGGTATTATTATTTTAGTCGTCGTCGTCGTCGGGGTTGAGAGGAATTCCTCCTCGTCCTCCTCAAACGAAATCTGTTTATGGAAGTCGAAAAATTAAAAATTAATCTAACTCTGTTCTGTTAGCTGAGAGAGTATACAATAATGCAGCATTTAACACGCATGTGGCTTGATGTGGTATAGATGAAGGACCAACTCATTGTACTCACCCGATGTGTATTATAGTTCGTTAACCTCTTTTTATCTTTACGAGCCCAATAGAGAACCGCCTGTTTCATAACACGAAAGATTCGAATCGCATCGGAAATCTTTTGTTGTCGGATATGAGCTGATTCATTTAGGGAAATCGGGTTCGTTTCAAAGCCGATTACGATTGCGAGGAATTTAATCAAAATATTTGTTTGTTTTTATAATATTTTTTTTTAATATCGCTTCAAGTTTATTAACTGTCAAAATATAACAAAAAATGATGCATGATGGAATGCACTCTTGCAAAATGCTATTCTGTATTAGTTGTATTGTTATCTCACATTACCTCATATGACCTATTGAACTAGTTTAAACCAATGCCTTAGCTCATGTTAGTATGTCATATAGATAGTCAATAAATACTCAATAGTGTAAAATATTAAAAAGAAATTACTTAAAGAGTGTACAAAATTATTCAAAAATGTAAAACAAAAATCAAATCTTCGTAAATACTCGAACAAAAAAAAACTTGTTTTTAATTTTATTTGCTCGTTCGGTATTCGGTTAATGATTAAAAAGTAAAATACAAAAGTATTAAAAAATGTAAAAGACGTTTAGAGAATAAAAAAAATATCTTCAAAATATAATACACTATTTAGGGTTTGTTTATCAAAGGGAAGATAAATAAATTAACTTGCGCATAAAATTTTATTCGTAAGATAATTACAATTGAGTATTAAATAGAAGTTATCTGCAAGATAAAGCATTGTAGTTGCTAAATTTTATCTGCCAGTTACTTAACTAACACTTTTATCCTTACATTGATAAACCCACCCTTAATTGTTTAAAACATGTTAGAAAATGTAAAAAAATTCAAACGTTTGTAAAAAAACTTAAAATTTTCAAACAAGTTGAAAATGTTTAAACGTTTCAAAAATGCAAAGTGTCTAAAAATATACTAATGTTCAAAATATTCAAAAATGTTCGAAACCATTTAGAAATATTCAAAAAGAGTTCAAAACAATTAGCAATGATCAAAACTATTCAAAAAAATTAAAAAAAATTTCAAAATTATTCAAATTTTTTTTTTAAATGTTCGATAAATGTTAAAGACTATTCAAAAATATTGAAAAAATGTTGAAAATTATTCAAAATGATTAAAACTATTCAAATAATGTTCAAAACTATTCAAAAATTTGTAAAAGTATTAAAAAATGATCAAACTATTCCAAAATTTGTACAAAAGTATTAAAAATTGTTCAAAATTGTTCCAAAATAGCCAAACTGGTTCAAAAACTTTCAAAAAATGTTAAAAAGTATTCAAAAAATATCAGAGCTATTCAAAAATTTAAAAAAATTATTAAAACTATTCAAAAATGTTCAAAAAAATATTAAGAACTATTCAAATATGATCAGAACTATTCAAAAAAGTTCAAAACTATTTAGAAATATTCAAAAAGCGTTTCAAACAATTAAAACATGATCAAAACTATTAAAAAAATGTTCGATAAATGTCAAAAACTATTCAAAAACATTAAGAAATGTTGATAATTATTCAAAATGATCAGAACTATTCAAATAATTTTCAAAACTATTCAAAAATTTGTAAAAGTATTCAAAAATGATCAAACTATTTAAAAAGTTCCAAAAATGTTCCAAGCTATTCAAATATTTTAAAAAATGATTAAAACTATTCAAAAATGTTCAAAAAAATCTTAAGAATTATCCAAATATGATCAGAACTATTCAAAAAAGTTCAAAACTATTTAGAAATATTCAAAAAGCGTTTCAAACGATTAAAAAATGATCAAAACTATTAAAAAAATGTTCGATAAATGTCAAAAACTATTCAAAAACATTAAGAAATGTTGATTATTATTCAAAATGATCAGAACTATTCAAATAATGTTCAAAACTATTCAAAAATTTGTAAAAGTATTCAAAAATGATCAAACTATTTAAAAAGTTCCAAAAATGTTCCAAGCTATTCAAATATTTTAAAAAATGATTAAAACTATTCAAAAATGTTCAAAAAAATCTTAAGAACTATCCAAATATGATCAGAACTATTCAAAAAAGTTCAAAACTATTTAGAAATATTCAAAAAGCGTTTCAAACAATTAAAAAATGATCAAAACTATTAAAAAAATGTTCGATAAATGTCAAAAACTATTCAAAAACATTAAGAAATGTTGATTATTATTCAAAATGATCAGAACTATTCAAATAATGTTAAAAACTATTCAAAAATTTGTAAAAGTATTCAAAAATGATCAAACTATTTAAAAAGTTCCAAAAATGTTCCAAGCTATTCAAATATTTAAAAAAATGATTAAAACTATTCAAAAATGTTCAAAAAAATCTTAAGAACTATCCAAATATGATCAGAACTATTCAAAAAAGTTCAAAACTATTTAGAAATATTCAAAAAGCGTTTCAAACAATTAAAAAATGATCGAAACTATTAAAAAAATGTTCGATAAATGTCAAAAACTATTCAAAAACATTAAGAAATGTTGATTATTATTCAAAATGATCAGAACTATTCAAATAATGTTAAAAACTATTCAAAAATTTGTAAAAGTATTCAAAAATGATCAAACTATTTAAAAAGTTCCAAAAATGTTCCAAGCTATTCAAATATTTAAAAAAATGATTAAAACTATTCAAAAATGTTCAAAAAAATCTTAAGAACTATCCAAATATGATCAGAACTATTCAAAAAAGTTCAAAACTATTTAGAAATATTCAAAAAGCGTTTCAAACAATTACAAATTGATCAAAACTATTAAAAAAATGTTCGATAAATGTCAAAAACATTAAGAAATGTTGATTATTATTCAAAATGATCAGAACTATTCAAATAATGTTCAAAACTATTCAAAAATTTGTAAAAGTATTCAAAAATGATCAAACTATTTAAAAAGTTCCAAAAATGTTCCAAGCTATTCAAATATTTTAAAAAATGATTAAAACTATTCAAAAATGTTCAAAAAAATCTTAAGAACTATTCAAATATGATCAGAACTATTCAAAAAAGTTCAAAACTATTTAGAAATATTCAAAAAGCGTTTCAAACAATTAAAAAATGATCAAAACTATTAAAAAAATGTTCGATAAATGTCAAAAACTATTCAAAAACATTAAGAAATGTTGATTATTATTCAAAATGATCAGAACTATTCAAATAATGTTCAAAACTATTCAAAAATTTGTAAAAGTATTCAAAAATGATCAAACTATTCCAAAATTTGTACAAAAGTATTAAAAATTGTTCAAAATTGTTCCAAAATAGCCAAACTGGTTCAAAAACTTTCAAAAACTGTTAAAAAGTATTCAAAGAATATCAGAGCTATTCAAAAATTTAAAAAAATTATTAAAACTATTCAAAAATGTTCAAAAAAATCTTAAGAACTATTCAAATATGATCAGAACTATTCAAAAAAGTTCAAAACTATTTAGAAATATTCAAAAAGCGTTTCAAACAATTAAAAAATGATCAAAACTATTAAAAAAATGTTCGATAAATGTCAAAAACTATTCAAAAACATTAAGAAATGTTGATTATTATTCAAAATGATCAGAACTATTCAAATAATGTTCAAAACTATTCAAAACTTTATAAAAGTATTCGAAAATGATCAAACTATTTAAAAAGTTCCAAAAATGTTCCAAGCTATTCAAATATTTAAAAAAATGATTAAAACTATTGAAAAATGTTCAAAAAAATCTTAAGAACTATCCAAATATGATCAGGACTATTCAAAAAAGTTCAAAACTATTTAGAAATATTCAAAAAGCGTTTCTGAGAATTAAAAAATGTCAAAAACTATTCAGAAACATTAAGAAATGTGGATCATTATTCAAAATGATCAGAACTATTCAAATAATGTTCAAAACTATTCAAAAATTTGTAAAAGTATTCAAAACTGATCAAACTATTTAAAAATGCAAATAAAACTCCAAAATTTGTACAAAAGTATTCGGAAATGGTCAAAATTGTTCAAAACTATTCAAAAATGTTAAAAACTATTCAAAAATATTGATAAAATGTTAAAAATTATTCAGACGAGATCAAAGCTATTCAAAAAAGTTCAACAAATGTTTCAAATTATTGGAAAGTGTTTAAATCTGTTAAAAATGTTCCAAACCATCTAAAAATGCTACAAAAATGTCCAAAACTGTTCAAAAATAGCCAAAATGATTCAAAACTATTCAAAAAATGTTAAGAAGTATTCAAAAAAGATCAAAGCTATTTAAAAAATGTTCTAAACTATTCGAAAATTTTCAAAAATGTACAAAAAAAATGTTAAGAACTGTTCAAATATGATCAAAACTATTCAAAAAAGTTAAAAAATATTCCAAGCTATTTAAAATGATCAAAACTATTTAAAAAAGTTTATAAAATGTTTCAAGCTATTTAAAACTATTAAAAAAAGTTCTAAACTACTATATGTCCAAGAATTATTCAAAACTGTTCAAAAATAGCCAAAACTATTCGAAATGTTTAAATAAGTCTACAAAACTATTAAAAAGCTAAAAATGTAAAAAAAACTATTCAAAAAAGTTTTAAAAATGTTCCAAACTATTGAAAAATGTTCAAATCTATTACAAAATGTTGTAAACTATTCAAAAATACTAAAAAGATGTCCAAAAATTATTCAAAACTATTCAAAAATAGCCAAAACTATTCAAAATGTTTAAATAAGTGTACAAAAAACTAAAAATGTAAAAAAAACTATTCAAAAATGATCAAAACTGTTCAAAAAAGTTTTAAAAATGTTCCAAACTATTGAAAAATGTTCAAATCTATTACAAAATGTTCTAAACTATTCAAAAATACTAAAAATATGTCCAAGAATTATTCAAAACTGTTCAAAAATAGCCAAAACTATTCAAAATGTTTAAATAAGTGTACAAAACTATTAAAAATCTAAAAATGTAAAAATACTATTCAAAGATGATCAAAACTATTCAAAAAAGTTTTAAAAATGTTCCAAACTATTGAAAATGCATAAATCTATTAAAAAATGATCAAAATTATTTTAAAAAGTTTTAAAAAATGTTCCAAACTATTGAAAAATGTTCAAAACTATTCAAAAATAAGCCGAAACTATTCAAAATGTTTAAATAAGTGTACAAAACTATTAAAAATCTAAAAATGTAAAAAAACTATTCAAAAATGATCAGAACTATTCAAAAAAGTTTAAAAAGTGTTCCAAACTATTGAAAAATGTGAAACATTTGAAACATCTGCATAATGTTGAAAGCTGTTAAAAATTCTTTTAAGTTTCGAATTTTTTAAGTGCTCAAACAACCAAAATAATAAAAAAAATCTAAACCGTTGAAAATAGTGTAAAGAATGGACAAAACCATTCAAAAAATGTAAAAAAAAATTTCAACCATTTTCAAAAAGCGCCCAAAAATATTAAAAAAAAAATCAAAAAAAAATTAATAAATGCTGAAATGCGAAAAATATGGGGAAAAATAGTTCTCGTAACGTTTTGCCCCCTTTAAATAAAAAAAAAATAATAAGTCTTGTGTTTTTAAAGAAGATGTTCAAGTCTAGCCGAAAATGTCCAGGAAGTTCTGGAAACTATTTAAAAAGATGTTTTTTTAACATTTCGTTTAAATTGTGCCCAAATCAATAATATATTATGTAGATGTAACATTTTCAAGAATGTCAAGGGAAGTAAATAGGATTAGACGGCCTAGCGCTGAGGACGAAATCAGCAAGCAAAGCATCCATAGACCTTTCTCCAATTCTACAAAAATATATGAATATTGAAAGAAAAAAAAACCTTGAAAACTATCCATACAATCTAAAAATAACCACAACACCTAATGCCATGCTATATTTAACAACGCGATTATAAACAGAAACATTTCACTGTTTCTGCTGCTGTTGCTGCTGCTACGAAAATGGAATCATAAATAATGCTGCAGCTAGAAAATAAATAATCTAACGTGTCTGTCAATGGTGTTGCCGTCGAGATATCTGAAAGCGAAAGTTATGCAATGGAATTTGCAGTCGTTTTATAACAATAGTTTCGCCTACTATGAAACCTTGAAGTTAATTCTCTCAATGCTACTTTAACAATATTTCTTTTGTTTTCGTTTTAAAGTTGGAAATAACTAGTAATGCGTCATTTAACGTTTACTGCATCGATCCAGGAAAAAGGAAGAAACCAACCGAGCAGATGTTACAAATCTTGTAAAGTAGGTAGTAGCAGAGACGTCACTAACAAATTCAACGCCCTTTATCTCCCTCTCTCTCTCTCTCTCTCTCGTTCTCTGTACGTATATATCTCAGAAGAAAAAGGAAATTATTACCCCAGGTAGCAGGTAGCGAGGACCTCTTCTTCTTCCCCATTTTCGAATTATTCACAATTCTATTAACTTCGTTTCCGTGGGCTAAATTCTCTAAGTGACAATAACGCTGAAAAGAAACTCGAGATATTCCTACCTTGCTCTCGTTTAAATGAATTTCGTTTGTTTCCCCCTTCGAAATAACATAGCGAGAGGAAGGAAAGGGGGAGCTCATTTTATATAAATTAATTTTAATTAATTCCTTTAAAGCTCCTTTAAAATTTGTAATTTCATCATGTGTTCCGATTATGTATTCTGAACTGGCGTTCCGAAAAAGGGACAGCACGACGTGATAAACCAGTATGTGTAGGAAAAAAAAAATTACACCAAACACATATGTTTATCGTGTGTAACAATGTAATTTATTTGTGTGAAAACCTTGGACGTTTTTTGAATCGTAAATTGTAGCCTAGGGTTCGCCAATTTTTTTTTCTGTACTTCATTTTTTAATCGGTAATGTAATGTCATCTGCTGTGAAATATTGTTAAAATATGACGTTTATAAATCGGTCCCCTTTGGGGGAACCTTGCGATGCACGCAAATAACCACTGAATGAAACAGTTTAAACAGATTATTGTATAAAATTGTGGAAAGAAGGTGGGTGGGGTAAAGGGCAATGTTTTTCGCGGGTGGGATGGGTAATTGAAAAATTTTACTCTTTCACCATTTTTTTTAATAATATAAAAACAAAATAAGGGGTTGGGCAGAGAGCTTATGGATGCATAACAAAAGCACAATTTCGAAAAAAGAATTGCAACTTTAAAACAATGCAGAACAAACATAGAACGACTCTCAAAAATTTGATTTTCAACAATTAATCATAGCGAAGCGTATTGGAACAATTGGGAGTAACTAAAAACTTTTGACCAATTTCCAAAATTTCCGAAAAGAGGACATCAAAAATTTTATATTTTCAATTTTTTTTTCCATGATAGGAGGTAAAAATTTCGAGGTAACATTCAGAAGACCATGTTTCGATTTCGAAATTTCGGAACAGATTCAAGAATGTGAATTCCGTGTACATTCGGAGTTGCGCTGATGAGACCTGAGAGGTCGAAACCGCGTGATCTACTTCTAATGCTTGATCTATTTTTATTGCATTCGTCCGCAATATACTGTGAGCGCCTATTACAGGTATTTTTTTGGTTCTTAATAATTCTAGTTTAAAAAATCAAAGTTTTTTTAATAGTACCTTGTAAAATTTTGAAAAAATGCAGAAGAAATTGCATTAGGACAACTTTCAAAAGCTAACACCATAGAACAATCCGGAATAACCATTAAAATTTTCAATTTTCCGAAAAGGGGGGTGCAAACGTTTGATTTTTTTAATTATCTATTAAAGTATTCAAGTTTTGATTTCGAAATCTTGAAAAAAAAACAGTAGAATAAAAGTAGAATAAACTTGGAACAAACAACTCTTGAAGGTTTAATTTTAATCCCCCCTTTTTTGCAAAGGGGGTATCTTTGCAAAAAAATGTTTGCATCCCACATTGATTTTATTAAAAAAAGATAAAATACCACCCCCGTTCATTTTATTTTTAAAATTAAATCTTCAAGAGAAAGATTTTGTATTAAAAAAAATGAATGTGGGGTGGTAACATTTTTTGCAAAGATCCCCCCTTTACAAAAAAATGTTACCACCCCACATTCATTTTATTTTTTTTTAATAAAATGAATGGGGTGGTAACATTTTTTTGTAAAATGTTACCACCCCCCATTCATTTTATTTAAAAAAATAATTAATAAAATGAATTATTTAAAAAAATAATTAATAAACCACCCCCCATTCATTTTATTAATTTTTTTTTTTTAATAAAATGAATGGGGGGTGGTAACATTTTACAAAAAAATGTTACCACCCCACATTCATTTTATTAAAAAAATAATAAAATGAATGGGGGGTGGTAACATTTTTTTGTAAAGGGGGGATTTTTGCAAAAAAATGTTACCACCCCCCCATTCATCATTTTATTTAAAAAAATAAAATTAATGTGAGGTGGTAACATTTGTTTGCAAAGGGGGATCTTTGCAAAAAAATGTTTCCATCCCACATTGATTTTATTAAAAAAAGATAAAATACCACCCCCCGTTCATTTTATTTTTAAAATTAAATCTTCAAGAGAAAGATTTTATATAAAAAAAAATGAATAACATAAAAATGAATGGGGGGTGGTAACATTTTTTTGTAAAGGGGGGATCTTTGCAAAAAAATGTTACCACCCCACATTCATTTTATTTTTTTTAAATAAAATGAATGTGGGGTGGTAACATTTTTTTGTAAAATGTTACCACCCCCCATTCATTTTATTAATTATTTTTTTAAATAATTCATTTTATTAATTATTTTTTTAAATAAAATGAATGGGGGGTGGTAACATTTTACAAAAAAATGTTACCACCCCACATTCATTTTATTAAAAAAAAATAAAATTAATGTGAGGTGGTAACATTTGTTTGCAAAGGAGGATCTTTGCAAAAAAATGTTACCACCCCACATTCATTTTATAATTTTTTTAATAAAATGAATGGGGGTTGGTAAATATTTTTTTGCAAAGGGGGATCTTTGCAAAAAAATGTTACCACCCCACATTCATTTTATAATTTTTTTAATAAAATGAATGGGGGTTGGTCAACATTTTTTTGCAAAAAAATGTTACCACCCTCCATTCATTTTATTTGTTTAAATAAAATGAATGGAGGGTGGTAACATTTGTTGGCAAAGATCCCCCTTTGCAAAAAAATGTTACCACCCCACATTCACTTTATTTTTTTTTAATAAAATGAATGGGGGTGGTAACAATTTTTTTGCAAACATCCCCCTTTGAAAAAAAAATGTTACCACCTCACATTAATTTTATTTTTGTTAATAAAATGAATGGGGGGTGGTAACATTTTTCTGCAAACATCCCCCCTTTGAAAAAAAATGTTACCACCTCACATTAATTTTATTTTTGTTAATAAAATGAATGGGGGGTGGTAACATTTTTCTGCAAACATCCCCCCTTTGCAAAAAAATGTTACCAGCCCACATTCATTTCATTTGTTTTTTAATAAAATGAATGGGGGGTGGTAACACTTTTTTGCAAACATTCCCCCTTTGCAAAAAAATGTTACCACCATTCATTTTATTTTTTCATCTTCAAAATTGTGAAAAAAGAAGCTGGGGGAGAAGGGCAGTAGAAAGGGAAAACGACTTTCACCACAGTTTGACCTTTGACCCAGCGAAGGAATTTACTTTCATGTGCAAATTATCTCGTTATTAAGGAGGTTGTTCTTGGAAAAAATTAATTCCATTTCACTGTTGGCTATTTAAAGAATGTGATCAACTTTTTTAAATATTTAAAATGTCGTCCCCTCCCTCGGAATTAATTGTTTTAGTGGAGGCTTTTGGAGAAACTATATTTTTCGTCACATCTTTTGAAAGGAAAAATTTGATGACGAATTTTTTGTTTACCACATCGATTCAAGTTTCGATTTTTTATAATTACTTCATGAACTGTCACCATAAGAACATTTACAATAATCTGGAACAATCTTCAAACTAAAATTAGTGGGAATTTTTTCTCAAGCTCTCAAAAATAGGAGGAGGGAGGAGGGTTGGCAAATTTTTGTACAATATCTATTCAAGTTTCGATTATGACATCTCCGCGCAATTAGAACAAGTTGGAACAACTTTAAAATTAAATAGTCGAAGGCTAATACTGTTCAGAACAAGCAGAACAATTTGGACCGTTCGAGTTTTGTTTTGCGTGCTGGTTTTTTTAATATTATTCTGCAAAACAATTGAAAACCAATGCAGAGCAAACTAGAGAAATGCTTCAGACGTTTCCAAACAAAAAACAAATCTCTGAGGGAGCGTTCCACGTTTGTTTTATTTCTTACTTCCGAAAACCTATCTAAATATTTTCGCAATTGTGAAGCAGGGATTCCCACACAATCATACATCCCTGACCCAACGCAATAAGACATCGATCGGTACTATTTCGAAATCTTGGCAGCAGTCTACCGATATATAAACGTTTCAACAAGCAACGTATAAATACATACTTTGCACCGTAAATATACAAATTAAAGGTGTATTCAACTCGTTTAGCACGATCGAATTAAAAAAAAAACCGTTGTATAAAGTCCCAAGATACTCACTCCAGGCTATAGTTATATCCAGGCACGTTCAATTCAATTATATTGTAACAATAATCCGCTCACGCATGCATTTATACGGCTACAAACACACACACGCACACACACATAATACCAAACGATATGTCATTATAAGCTAATACACATATTTTCGCATCGCAACTCCGGGGAATTGAGGTTGAGGAGTTCCAGTGAATCACGTGAAGTTATTCCATCGACCGGTATTTTAACATTTTCTGTCCAACAGGTGGTTCGTCGCGAATTAAGATCACAGTCGCCGTATTATAATACGTCGAAAATGAAATTAAACGTCAAAAAACTGTCAACTGTCAACTGTCACTTTTTTTTTGACGTTTGTGATAGAAATGTACAAAACTCAGATATTTAAATAAAGTTTAAATAAATAAGATTTTTAATTTGTCGTAGATGCAATGAGACTAGTTCTATCAAAGTTCTTAGCGCAACGACATCTATGAGTGAATGATGGTAAGTGAGTGTTCTACCCTTCATCGACTTGGCTCGTCAAGGCCTTTCATAGGAGCGGTCCCTTCCTTAGGCACTACCAAATCGCAAATTAAAAGGTCCATCTACGAATGGTCACAAAACAAGTCCAAGGAATGGTGGGAAAGATCGCCATGACAAAGACAGGCTAAGGAGTTCCTAAGGGAATTATTGAAGACCTACTGAGTAAAGACAGGAAGACTGTCGAAATGATAGTAAATCTGATGACCGGTCATTGCAGACTGAATAGGCATATGTTTAACATAGGCATGGCAGATAGTGCTCTCTGCAGATTCTGTCAAGAGGAAGAAGAAACCCCAGTTCATGTTTTGTGCCATTGTGACGGCCTAGCGAGGACAAAAGAGCCGCTCTCAAAAATGATAAGTCTGATTAAGAAGGCGAAACTAGGGAGCGTTCTCTAAGGTAAAGGGGATCACAATAGACCTGTAAAGGTCGCGGTGAAACAGGCCCGCATGCCACCCCACTCCTAACCTAACCTAACCTAACCCTTCATCGACTTAACCTCAAAATTTGAGCGAATTCTCCGTGACGGTCGTGAGGACCTTCTGAAGACGATTACCGAGAGGCGACGCCAAAAACCACTCGCAATGAAGAAAACATCCTGAAAATTAAAGAAATTCTTCCTCATTGAAGAGGAAACTGGGATACCGAAATTTTGACCCGGAAGATTTGGACAAACGGAAAGGACTGTGCGAGCTTCGTGACAGACGATCAAAAATTTTGAAGAGAATTGAAGAGTTGAGCATTGCAAAGATGTGTTCAAAAGGAATCCAAAAGAACTTTTAGTTCGACGAACAGTTTAGCTTCCACAAAAACTTGTAGTATCATGGAAGAACTTGGCAACGCTCTGGGGTTGAGTCACTCGATTGATTTTGTCTCGACCTTAATCGAGTCCCCTAAATCGCTGGTAAGATTTTTTTTTGTCAATTCCCTTGACCATTGTAGCTATCATAAAGGAAAAAAAAAGGAGAATTTTTTAAAATAAACGAAAAACATTATTTTTCAGAAGAAGATGTTTGAAGAAGGGTTTGAAGCAAACATGACAGTTAATGTGTCTATTAGGGACATAATGTGACTGTTGGTTTGGGTTTGGTCGATTTCGTGGCAGTCGTGAGGACCTTGTGACGACGATTATCGAACAGCGACGCCAAAAACTTCAAGTGTTTCGGAAGCCTGATAGCCACTGCATCCGTAGTACTATTCGATCACACTAAATTTCCCCAAAATCTGACGCCATTACGTCTAAAACCATGCTGGCTAGAAGTAAGAACACTTCTGTGTTCCAAATCCTTTCGTAATCTAGAAAGCATAGCAGACTCAAATCTCGATGTTAGTGAAAGGAGGACGATAGTTGGATACCTCAAAGCGAGAGATTCGTTTTCCTACTATCAGGACATGTTAAATATGTCCTAAAGGAATCGGGCAAGCATTTCAGCTAAAATAAAAGGTCACAGTGCAGTATCGAAATCACCAGAAGAACTAAGAGAGAAGATCAAAATCAAGAGACAATGTTGACCGTTTTCTTCGATTCAAAGGGAATTGTTCATAACAGTGAATTCGTCCCAGAAGATCAGACAGTGATTCCCCTCGCACGAAGCCATTATGGTACGTGAATTCTTAACCAAAAAAAGGGCCATCATTGTTATCGATCATCGATCGCATTCAGCTGATTTGGTTCAGTGCGATTAAACTGAAATTGGCGATGAGATGACATCGTTTCGGTCATCCAATAGACTTCGATCCACATAGTAATGCCGATGAGTATAAAAAATGTTTGGAAAAATTTCTTAAACGTTTCCTGCGTTGTATCGACTCAGAAGGAAAATAAAAAAAATTGAAATAATAAACGCTTTGTAGTTGCCAAGTTAGTTAAGAATTCCCTGATATCTACATAACATGACTCATTTCCTTCAAATTCGACCTTTTTCTGATTCGCATTGTGTCAGCCTGCTACAGAAAAAATAACTGGTTCTAAGGTTATTATTATTCTTATTATTATTATTATGTTAAAATGATTAATAAAAACATCAAAAGCTACATATTATAATGTTTATAAAAGCGTAAACATGGCATATAATCGCCTCGAGTTTTTAGCGGTCATTTGCTCGTATTCGACGTGTTTAATTTGCACATTAATAACGTCTTAATTTATATATAGATATATAGGATGTCATCGTCTGCATTTATGCGCATAAAATTACCATAAAAATGAATGTTTTTTTTCCCCCTTTCTTTCTTTTATAGTACAGAGTTAGTAATGTCAAAATTTTGACAGATCGAATAAAATGTCAAATTTGACGTTTAACCAAGAACACATACAGGGTGTTAGTAAATAAGTGCGACAAACTTCAGGGGGTGATTCTGCATGCAAAAATAATGACAGTTTGCTATATAAACGTCCGTCCGCAAATGCTTAGTGTCGGAGTTATAGGGTGTTAAAGTTTTTCTTAAAAACTGACGATTTATTTATTGCTCTGAAACCGGTCGAGATAGGCAAATGAAATTTGGTGGGTTTTAAGAGATGGTTATTGCGCATTTCTTGACATCCAACCAAGAATTTTATATTCATCATTGGCGTGGGTACGGGTAATGATCTTAATTTTTTAAAGAAAAAAAATGGTACGCCACTGAGATATTTCAAATTAGAAATCATTTTTGAATTTGCCATTCAATTTGTGATAGAAAACCTCTCTTGCCTTTTTTTCGTGTGAGGCGCCGTTTTTATGCAAAAAAAATAAAACATCTTAACGTGTATTTTTCATTTCTTTAACACATTATCTAGTAGGCAACTGAACTACTGAACTCTTTAATACAATAACATTAAAGTAGAACAATAACAGAAAATAAAACTAAAAAAATGTTAAGTAAGCGCAAAGCTACAACAAATGTTGAAAATGACCTCCCTTAGACATGACTCAACTTTCAACTCTTCGCCTCATTGATTGTTGTATTCGCGCAAAAATTCCTGGTGTATTTCTTATTGTCTCACAGCCGGCTATAATTCGATTCCTAAGGTCATCAACATTATCGACGGGAGTGGAATAAACTAATGACTTAAGAAAACCCCAAATGCAAAAATCTAAAGGATCGAGCAGGCCAATGTTCCGTACCTCCCCTACCTATCCAACGATTTGTCTATGATGATATCTAAGTGATTACGTACATTAATGCTAAAATGAACTGGTGCGCCATCATGCATGAACTATAAGTGTTGTCTCAGCTGTAGAGGAATATCTTCAAGAAGGCCAGGTAACTCTTGCTGTAGGAAATTAAGGTAAGATTCGCCTGTTAGTCATAGTGGGAGGAAATATGGACCGATTAAATGAGCATCAATTACCCCAAGCCATTACATTGACTGAAAAGTGATGCTGAAAATGAGCTTCAAAAATTCCATGTGGATTTTCCTCAGCCCATAAATGATTATTATGGAAATTTCGTATACACTGTCGTCCAAAATTAGCCTCGTCAGTAAACAAAACGCCATTTAAAAAATTAGGAATTTGAGCGATTTGATGAAAGATCCATTGGGAAAAAAATAGGCGGGGAAAAAAGTCTCTAAGTAGTAGAGCTTGCACACGTTGAATATGAAACGGATACAATTGCTGTTCTTTAAGAATTTTGAATTCAATATGTTGGCAATTTTTCGAGTACTTGTTTCAGGTGACTTCGCTGTTAACTCGAGAACTTCTTCTTCTAGTTGCACAGTTCGTACTTCTCGAGGGCGCCCGCAGTCAGCTAATTGTTTCCTAAATGTACCATTTTTGCGCAAGCGTTGGTGAAGACGAGCAAATATTGTGTGATGAGGTACCCTACGTCCTGGATACAACTCAGCATACAATCGTCTAGCTCGTCTAGCCGACCATTTCCATTACTTCGACCATAGACAAAATGCATGTCTGTTAATTCTGTATTTGAAAAATCTTCCATTATTTTCAATAAACGAAAAATTGATTACTTATTAACAATAATTTTATAACTAACTAAAAGCTTAATAATGATGAGTTGCTATTTTGACACTTCGTTAATATATTTGTATTTAACAATGCATTGATATTGAATGTCGACAGTAGCCTACTAGATAATGTATTAAAGAAATGAAAAATACACGTTAAGATGTTTTATTTTTTGCATAAAAACGGCGCCTCACACGAAAAAAAGGCAAGAGAGGTTTTCTATCACAAATTGAATAGCAAATTCAAAAATGATTTTTAATTTGAAATATCTCAGTGGCGTACCATTTTTTTTCTTTAAAAAATTAAGATCATTACCCGTACGCACGCCAATGATGAATATAAAATTCTTGGTTGGATGTCAAGAAATGCGCAATAACCATCTCTTAAAACCCACCAAATTTCATTTGCCTATCTCGACCGGTTTCAGAGCAATAAATAAATCGTCAGTTTTTAAGAAAAACTTTAAAACCCTGTAACTCTGAAACTAAGCATTTGCGGACGGACGTTTATATAGCAAACTGTCATTATTTTTGCATGCAGAATCACCCCCTGAACTTTGTCGCACTTATTTACTAACACCCTGTATGTGTGTTCTTGGTTAAACGTCAAATCTGACATTTCATTCGATCTGTCAAAATTTTGACATTACTAACTCTGTACTATAAAAGAAAGAAAGGGGAAAAAAAACATTCATTTTTATGGTAATTTTATGCGCATAAATGCAGACGATGACATCCTATATATCTATATATAAATTAAGACGTTATTAATGTGCAAATTAAACACGAGGAATACGAGCAAATGACCGCTAAAAACTCGAGGCGATTATATGCCATGTTTACGCTTTTATAAACATTATAATATGTAGCTTTTGATGTTTTTATTAATCATTTTAACATAATAATAATAATAAGAATAATAATAACCTTAGAACCAGTTATTTTTTCTGTAGCAGGCTGACACAATGCGAATCAGAAAAAGGTCGAATTTGAAGGAAATGAGTCATGTTATGTAGATATCAGGGAATTCTTAACTAACTTGGCAACTACAAAGCGTTTATTATTTCAATTTTTTTATTTTCCTTCTGAGTCGATACAACGCAGGAAACGTTTAAGAAATTTTTCCAAACATTTTTTATACTCATCGGCATTACTATGTGGATCGAAGTCTATTGGATGACCGAAACGATGTCATCTCATCGCCAATTTCAGTTTAATCGCACTGAACCAAATCAGCTGAATGCGATCGATGATCGATAACAATGATGGCCCTTTTTTTGGTTAAGAATTCACGTACCATAATGGCTTCGTGCGAGGGGAATCACTGTCTGATCTTCTGGGACGAATTCACTGTTATGAACAATTCCCTTTGAATCGAAGAAAACGGTCAACATTGTCTCTTGATTTTGATCTTCTCTCTTGGTTCTTCTGGTGATTTCGATACTGCACAGTGACCTTTTATTTTAGCTGATATGCTTGCCCGATTCCTTTAGGACATGTTTAACATGTCCTGATAGTAGGAAAACGAATCTCTCGCTTTGATGTTTCCAACTATCGTCCTCGTTTCACTAACATCGAGATTTGAGTCTGCTATGCTTTCTAGATTACGAAAGCATTTCGAACACAGAAGTGTTCTTACTTCTAGCCAGCATGGTTTTAGACGTAATGGCGTCAGATTTTGGGGAAATTTAGTGTGATCGAATAGTACTACGGATGCAGTGGCTATCAGGCTTCCGAAACACTTGAAGTTTTTGGCGTCGCTGTTCGATAATCGTCGTCACAAGGTCCTCACGACTGCCACGAAATCGACCAAACCCAAACCAACAGTCACATTATGTCCCTAATAGACACATTAACTGTCATGTTTACTTCAAACCCTTCTTCAAACATCTTCTTCTGAAAAATAATGTTTTTCGTTTATTTTAAAAAATTCTCCTTTTTTTTCCTTTATGATAGCTACGATGGTCAAGGGAATTGACAAAAAAAAATCCTACCAGCGATGTAAGGGACTCGATTAAGGTCGAGGCAAAATCGATCGAGTGACTCAACCCCAGAGCGTTACCAATTTCTTCCATGATACTACAAGTTTTTGTGGAAGCCAAACTGTTCGTCGAACTAAAAGTTCTTTTGGACTCCTTTGGGACACATCTTTGCAATGCTCAATTCTCTTCAAAATTTTTGATCGTCTGTCACGAAGCTCGCACAGTACTTTCCGTTTGTCCAAATCTTCCGGGTCAAAATTTCGGTATCCCAGTTTCCTCTTCAATGAGGAAGAATTTCTTTAATTTTCAGGATGTTTTCTTCATTGCGAGTGGTTTTTGGCGCCGCCTCTCGGTAATTGTCTTCAGAAGGTCCTCACGACCGTCACGGAGAATTCGCTCAAATTTTGAGGTTAAGTCGATGAAGGGTTAGGTTAGGTTGCGAATTTTTCAGGGAGGAATTTCGATTTACTAAATAAAGGCTATACTTTGAAGTAAATTTAATTTCTCTAAAAGAGAGTACTGCTTTGATGAACTTCTTTAGAGCAATTAAATTCACTTTAAAGCAAAGCCTTTATTTACAAAATCAACATTCCCCGATAAAAAAAAAATCGCATTTAATTTGCCAAAGATGGTACATACATAGGAGGAGTCGCATTCGAAAAATATTTTTAACGGCTTCGTGCGTCGCGTAATTTCCACGTTGACGTCGATCTTAATCGTTCGATCCGGCGGTTTTAATCTCGTAAATGCGACTTAATAATATCCCGAACGTGCTCCGAACTCGATTCGTGAGTATCAACAAATTCCCTAATAAAACGTTATTAAATTGAGCGGATAACATTAAACCAGCTAATACATACATTTATATGTACCTACGTAACGCTTAATTACGCCGCGTATGGGGTCATGTGCTTATTGCGTTTTATTCGAAATTTATCATTAAATTGAGACGTACGCAGATGTAAGTAGAGGTAGCCAGGATATGGAGGAGTCAATGGATGGGGCCTCGGAAACGAACTACATGGCAGCCAAAGAAATTGTTTCGAAAGAGGAGAAGATACGTCCAATGTTAGACATGATTCAAAAGGATTGCAGGGAAAACTTCTGATCACAAGAGATATCGATTAACGAGCAAATGGTACCATTTAATGAAAAAAGTAGCCATGAAAGAGTGGTAAAACGAATCTCGTTGGTCTAAAAAACTTTGTAATAACCACTCCAGGAGGTCTGCTTTGATTCCCACACCTGAAAAATTAGATATTGGTGGTCGAATGGTCCTAAATTTGACAGATACCCTACCCCATGGAATATCAGTGTACACAGATTTGGTACTTTAGGTCAATTTCGCTTATTGACACACTACTTCTATGTTCTGTTACCTTAGTTGGGACAATAATGAACAACCATATCCCGAAGGAAATTGTCTTCAACAAAGATAATGAACTCAAAAAAGCTGGAAGAGATTCCTTCGATCTCCTAATCAGAGAAGATAAAAATATATGTGCTATTATAAAATGGTTTGATTCAAAACCAGTCCATTTTACATCTTCTATATTTGGAGCAGAACCTTTAGGCTCTTGTCTTCAGTGGTCTAAAATTGAACGTAAATATATTGAAGTGAAACAATCGGCAGTTGTGAAGAGTTACAAGGCCAATAAGGGTGGCGTAGATTTGCTCGACCGCACAAGAGAGATTTTGCCACTGCAGCTAGTTGGCTTGAATATCGTGAGGATGCTTCTGACGCAAATATGCAGCGCAAAAAAAAATTAGATTATTTTAATTTCAAATTTTCGAGGGATTTGCTTCTTGCTGGTACGTCCAATGACAGTGACAGTTCTGATTCTGATTTTGAGAGTAATGAAGATGATGTGCGACCTCGAAAAGGAAGAAGGATAAGGTCACTTCCAGATCGTAGCCTCCAGAAGAAAAAATGCGAAAAATATGCCAATAAATATGATGGAAGCCTTTGGGTTTACTTCAAGGAAAAAGCAGACAGAGACAAATACATCAAAGAACTCTTTGAGAAGAGCAATTTTTGCGCTTTCACGGCTCGTAGATAAAAAGTCTACTAACTTAGAGAGACGGTGACATTTTTCTCGGAGAATTGAGATCCGGATCGACTTACCAGAGGACACACTTCAGTTATAATAACACTGTCAGTCCATAACAATACAAGTGTATCAAATATGAAAACCGAACAGCGGCAGAACCGCACTCAGGACGAACGTCTCTCATCCAGAAATCCGTGGTCCAAACACCAAACATCAGTCACGTAATCAAGCACACAAACTTTTCTCGCTAACCGTCCCACCCTCCCCAATTAAACATCGTTGTATGGGACGACCTGTGGTGTCAACCCTACAGCTACTCGCAAGGATTGACATCAGAATGAGCTACTCGAGCAATTTAAAATATTCTACGCCAAGATTAATGGATCAAACTTTGTGACTATTGAAGATAACAAAAAAGCTACAACAACAATACCAATGACAAACAATTCGCACCGCCTGACCCCTAGATATATTGTATTGTATGCAACCACAATTACAGCTTTGCTTAATGTTCTGCCTAACTTCAATATCACGCAAATTACGGAATAATTAAATTCATTAACAACGTGTCCTTGATTCGGCGAGATATTATATTTTAATTCTAACCGCAATGCAAATCGCTAATAACTCATGCATCGCTCGTTCTCTTTAAAGTAATAAATATTTACGATGATGTAATAGTATCCGCGATATTTGTTAAGCTCAAGATTTTAAATATTTAAACACCTCCGAACACACATCGAATTCGAACTTCAACTCTAACCAAAATAAGAAGAAGAAAAAATGAAGAGGACCGATGGGCAATATTTGTTCAAGCCCGGCTTTCGAACGATGTGAAGAATATAAATGACGTTGACGTTTCTACACACGTTGACTTTTCTCTAAATAAACACAAGCAGGCGTTGGTTAGTAAATACGAAAATAAAAAGAAAACTGAATATAATTAATCGATTTGACAGCTTCAGTCACTTGAAATATTCATGTATAGACTTTCCAAAAATATATTAAAATCTACATACATACAGGGTGTGCTAAACGAAGTTGTTTAAATTGGCATATTGGTTATATTTTTTTTATTACGCTTGATATGGTGAAAACAAAAATAATATTAGATAGGTTAAGTGCTTTTTATTCGTTTATTTTTAAGTTTACGCTAGTGATGTGTTAATAAGTTTTTGTTCAGAATATCGTTCTCTTTAAGAATCTCGTAAAATATATAGGGTGTCCCATTTAAAAAATTGATATTTTCGTGAATATCTCGAAAACGAATTATTCAATTGTTTTTCTGTTTTCACCATCTTAAGCACAATAAAAAATATCACCGATTTCCTCATTTAACCGAGTACGTAGCTGCAATAATAAGGAAGTTTAGCAATGATGAACATTTAACTTGGACACGGTGTATATACAGGGTGACGAGTTACAAAGTTTGTTAAATTAGCAAATTGGTTATATTTTTTATTGCGCTTGAGATGGTGAAAACAGAAAAACAATTGAACGTTTCGTTTGCGAGATATTCACAAAAATATTGATTTTTTTAAATGAGACACCCTGTATATTTTTCGATATTCTGAAATAAAACGATATTTTAAACAAAAGCTTATTATTACATCGCTATTATAATAATATAAACATAAATCCTAGATAGCCATGACAGTTATTAGATAGGTTAAGTGCTTTTTATTCGTTTATTTTTAATTTTACACTAGTGATGTGTTAATAAGTTTTTGTTCAGAATATCGTTTTCTTTAATAATCCCAAAAAATATACAGGATGTCCCATTAAAAAAATTAATATTTTCGCGAATGTCTCAGAAACGAATTATTCAATTGTTTTTCTGTTTTCACCATCGCAAGCACAATAAAAAATATCACCGATTTCCTCATTTAACCGAGTACGTAGCTGCAATAATAAGGAAGTTTAGCAATGATGAACAATTAACTTGGACACGATGTATATACAGGGTGACGAGTTACGTAGTTGGTTAAATTAGCAAATTGGTTATATTTTTTATTGCGCTTGAGATGGTGAAAACAGAAAAACAATTGAATAATTCCTTTGCGAGATATGCACAAAAATTTTAATTTTTTTAATGAGACGCCCTGTATATTTTACGATATTCTGAAAGAAAACGATATTTTAAACAAAAGCTTATTATTACATCGCTATTGTAATAATATAAAAATAAATCCTAGATAGCCATGACAGTTATTAGATCGGTTAAGTCGTTTTTATTCGTTTATTTTTAAGTTTACGCTAGTGATGTGTTAATAATTTTTTGTTCAGAATATCGTCCTCTTTAAGAATCTCCAAAAATATACAGGGTGTCCCTTTAAAAAAATTGATATTCTCGTGAATATCTCGGAAACGAATTATTCAATTGTTTTTCTGTTTTCACCATCTTAAGCGCAATAAAAAATATAACCAATTTGCTAATTTAAACAACTTCGTATCTGCAATAATAAATAAATAAAAAAAATAAATAAATTTTACTACACCCTATATATTAAATTAATGCGATACACACACACACACGCAATCCGTTTGGACTCTTTTTGGTAAACCGCCTCCTACACACGACCAGAATATTGCGTTATATCGACTCGAGCCATATCTACTAGCTTATGTATTATATGTTCATATAGGCCATGCATATATGCTTGGTAACCATTACGGACGAATACGAGTTGTATCACAACAGTTCCAAGTGGCAGACATACAAACAATGTCTGGGGACGCGACGTAATATCTTAACATTGTAGTGTACCGACTGTACTGTAGTTTTAATGAGATATAAAAGTGTTAAAATGATTGTTGTCGGTGAAATTGGAACCCCAAAATTATCGAGACGAAACTCCAAACGTAACTCTTTCAGATTCACTTGCTATAGAGAGGATTGTAATTGTCTTTCGCAACGTAAGTAGATTTTAAAATGTGTTTATTATTGACGAACTTAATATTTTTGCGCGAGTTTTAATTAATCGAGAATGTTTTTATAAACTATTTATTAGTTTTCGGTTAATAAATCATCAGATTATCGCTTTTTTTTTCGGGTTTATTTCGCAATAAACCCTAAGCACATATATTCCATTGGTTACGTATTGAATCTGTGAACACAAATGTATATCTTATCTCTTCAATAATGTATAAAAATGTTGACATATGCATACACACGTTCTGTTTGCTTTCGCGTCTTATCTGGTTAATTTAAACATCGCATTCAAATTCTTTTTTTTTGTTTGTATAAAACTACTTTGATATAATCTTATATTTAATTATTATTTAACGATTTTTCCACTGTATACAGGCTGTTACAAATTCGCGAGTCACCATTGGGATCTCGAAAACGGAAAGAGATACAAAGTCGGTTAAATTAGGGCAAAGTTGCGGTTTTTGCTGCTGAACAATAATCCGTTTTTAAAAGTTTTCTATGATTTGTAGTTTTTGAAATATTTCCGAAAAACACACTTTTCTTTTTTCTTCTGTTCTGAAGTTATTATTGCAGGGATCAAAACAAGATTAATACATTCTACAGGCACTTTTCTGATCTCTTTACGAAGACAAAACAAAAAAAAATTCACAGTATTAAAATAAGAAACGAAAAAATTTATTTCTATTTAAGTAGCAATTGTAAAAACTTAAGATAAGTTAGTGAGATCTGAAAGATCTGTGCTGAAGCCTATCATATCTTTATAACGCGCTGAACTAAGACTTTTAATCGGCTTGGACAATTTACGAATAATTTCTCAATTTGCAATTAACGATTCATCATCCGTTTCTATAAATTTTAATGTTTGTTGATGCCGTTTAAAAAATCTACCAACGAATCCATCAGTTTCTTTTGAAATTATTTTAGCCACATAAAGTCTGAAAACTGCAGCCTTTTTTCCACAAACTTTAACTACGCAGAAGTCATCTATATTAACGCAGTTATTACCATCTATCTCATTTTCATCTTCTGAAGACCATAATTTCGAGTCATTGTCGCTTTCTTGAAGTGAAAAAGAATCGCTTGTATCCGTTGCGTCATTGTCAATAATTGTTTCTTGCTTTTTATTTTGCTTTTTTATTTTCTTAGAAACTGCGTCTTTTTTCTTTTGTATAGCTTCTTCTTTTTCTTTTTTTTGTAAATATTCTTTTGAGGTAATTATTTCGCAGTTAGTTACTAATCTTCGCCTTTTAGCCTGAGGTTGTGATTTTGATTCTTTTTTTAAGACGTCCAAAAGAATTTCTTCAAATGTCTTGTGCGCGTTAATTTTCTGAGATTCGCTGTTAGATGTACTTGCAACTGCTGGTTGGACCATTATGAAATTGGATGACGTGCTACCCAGTGCTGGGACTGGCTGGACATTTTTCGAGCTTGATATCATGGTGTCTTTTAACGGATCTGCTACATTACTGTGATCGATATCCAACTCATTCTGATCAAGTACCTTATCGGCAAAATTAAACGTTTCGTTGGTTAAAGCAGAGGTAGTCACAGTGGGTGGATCTAATACCGAATTGGGTTCTGTAAAATTGTTATTATAACGTCTAAGGTCTTCAGGTTTGAAAACGCTCGGCGAAATTGCATTTTTGTTTGGTCCTTCCAGATGTGGGTCATATATACCAGTGGTAGCAAAGCCATTAATAATATTTTGAGCAGGCATCTCTTGTGTAGCTTTTGTAAGGATTGATACAAATTCTGCTTTGGGAATTTTCTTTCTTGGGTTCTGGCGTTGCCACTTACATAGTTCTTTGTCCCACTTAGTTTTTAGGCTTTTAAATACTGCAACGTCGAACGGTTGGAGTAGATGTGTAGTATGTGGTGGCAATTTCATAATAGTCACCTCATTTTCTTGTGCTAATTTAATTAATTTTGTTGACACGTGGGTAACGTGACCATCGTAAATTAAAAGCACTGGTCTTTCAGGACCAATGTGTTTTAAAAAAAACATTTTGGAACCAATTATAAAAAAGTGTCGTTTCCATCCAGCCACGTTCGCTGGCAGATATTGCTGTTTGCGACACATCGTCATCAAACCAATTCTCCATTAGGTAGTTTGTTTCCATCGGCAGAACAACACAGCAACACCGTTGTATTTTCTCGGCCTGAAGAACTTGTTTTACGTTGACTCTTTACTCCAATGGCACCTACGATCTTTGTTTTAGATGGATCGTGGCAAAACGATGTTTGTGATGGTTTTCCATTTAATTTCAGCTCCTTCACATGGTCTGTTAGTTTTGTGAAATAGTCATAAATCACCCAGGGATTAACCTGAACAAATAAATAAAAATAATCTACTTAGATTTGCTTCTATTTCTTTTTGGCAATACTTAACTTAATACATAAGTATAACAAACCTGATCACATCTGATGTGCTCTATGCTTTGAGGTTTTTTGATGGACAGTGCATGTCGACGTCTAAAAGATGTAAACCAGTCAGAACCGGGGCGACTGTTCTTAAATCGTGTTGATATATTGTTTTGGTTTATATAGAGCTCAACCATATCCAAAACTTCCTCACGACAGAGCCCGAAGCCATTTTTGTCCATTATTTTTAAACAATTCGCTATCTCTTGTTCTTCGTCTTTCGAAAGATATGAAGATACTCCTCCTCCTCCTTTACCGTCCGCAGAAGTATTTCCTTTACCCCGTGTTCCTAATACATAGTGTTTTAATGTTGTCCTCGGTATATTATAAAAAGAAGCTGCTCCACGAGTCGTTTTGTTGCCATTTTTAACATCATCTAACGCTTTTAGTAAGTCTTCTCTGCTATATGAACTACCGGCACCCTTCTGCGTTTTTCTAATGTACTTGCGCACCATTGTCTACAATATATTAAACATGTCAAATTTTGTTTGGGGTAACTGGGCCACCCATTGTATACTCGCATCGTTAAAAATGAATAAGCTTTTAGACACGTAAAAACTTTGAATAATGTGTAAATATACCACAAAAAATAAATATTATTGTTTATTACTTACCTGAAGGTAGATGTGGTTAATAATAACACTAGTTGCAGCACGATGTATTAAGATAATTACGAGCAAAATTTGTTATCACTCTGAAATGCTAAATTTAACAGATTTATAGGTTATGTGCGTTGTTGTGTTTTGTCAGTACTGTACTTAACCACTGCCAACTGTGTAAAATAAGATAACCTAAACAGTTTGATAGGAAATATGCCGTGGCCCAGTTACCCCGTGGGCCCAGAAACCCCGACAGACCTTA
The DNA here is from genome assembly GCA_023690525.1 of Holotrichia oblita. Classification (NCBI taxonomy): domain Eukaryota; kingdom Metazoa; phylum Arthropoda; class Insecta; order Coleoptera; family Scarabaeidae; genus Holotrichia; species Holotrichia oblita. The sequence goes on from CM043019.1 coordinate 2,363,859, forward strand.
AATGGCTATAAATGCAGAAAATGTTAAAAATAACAGTACTAAGAAAAATATGGTGTGCTGTGACGACAAAAAGTAAACGTTTTGACATATCTCCGCATAGTTTAGTTTGTTTACTGTTCAACTCGAATGCAATTCGTTTTAAACTTATTCAAATGATGAAAACAACGCATAACAACGCGACATGTTACAACTTTATTATAATAATAACAACACAGTAACAGCGAACGAAATTTACTTCCAACAGTATCCATAAAGACGTCAACCAAATAGAACATTGTTTGGTAAATTAGATAGAAACGTTGTTCATTATGGATCTTTTAGTAAAATTCGAAGGAAGTAGGAATTTCAGAATTTTAATATAAATTCAGAAAACAACAGTCATATTAACAACTTTTAATATCCAGCTAATTGCTGAAAAATTAAGAAGGTATTATAACATTCACAAAAAGAAAAAAACCCAAAATATGTATTACAATGTCGATACTGTAGTCTGTTTCTTTGAAATTCTGAATAAGTTATATTTTACAATACTCGTCACATTGCATTGATACCAAACGTGACCAACACGAACGAATTAAACTAGAAAAAATAATGGTGTACTCGACAGTTCTGAAAGTACCTACTTGATAGACATATTCATAATTATTATAGTCTACAAATAGCCCACAAAAAAATCTAATGGCGAGAGATCCGGTGACCTTGCAGGCCAACGTACTACTCCACTATTCCCAATCCACTAATTTGGAAATTGTTCGTTTAAATGATCACACACCGCCCTTGCATTGTGCGCTGGTGCACCATCATGTTGTAACCATAATTCTGGAAGTCTCCTTAAATTTATATTGTCCAAATATTCGGCAAATGTACTTCTAAAAAAATGTAGGTATCGTTCTGAGTTTAGGTTTTCCTCATAAATAAATGGGCCAATTACTTGTTCTCCCACAATTCCCGCCCAAACATTGAAGCCAAATCTAACTTCATTTCGAACTGGTCTATTGACTCTTGGATTTTCAAGCGACCAGACGTGCTCGTTATTTCGATTAAATAATCCACAATTTGTAAATTTACTTTCATCCGTTCAAATAATGTTTTTTAAAAAATTGCGGTCTCTGTTGCTAAGCCAATGACACCATTCTAAACGTCTTTCGGTATCCCCAGGAAGTAAAGCGTGCGCAACGTGTATTTTGTAGCATTTGTAATTTATTGTTCTTTCTCAAGAGTTTCCAAATTTCAACATGATGCGCGGCATCGATAGTGTTTGCAACTTGTCGGGTAGAATTGAAAGCGTTATTGTTAATCTAAAAGAAGAAATTATAAAAGAAAATTGAAACTGTTAAAACAGCTCTTGACTGGACTTTTATTTAAATTATACGTTTTTATAAATAAAGTAACAATTAAGAGAATATTATGTATTTAAAAAATAAAAAACTATTAATTACCTCTTCTAAAATTTGTTCATTCTCATTATTATTAGAGCGATCTCCATACTTCTTTCGAGTTTTATGAAAAGATCCATAAAGAGAAATGTTCCTATCTAATTTACTAAAGAATGTTCTATGTGGTTGTTGTCTTTCTGGATATTGTTGAAAGTAAATTGCGCTCGCTATTACTGAATTGCTGTAATTAGCATAATAACACTTTAACAAGTCGCGTTTTTCTTCATCGGAAAAATCCGTTGTAATAAGTAAAACGATTTTCAGTATAGGATTAAACAGTAAACAAACTAAACTATACGGAGAAATGTCAAAACGTTTACTTTTTGTCGTCACAGCACACCATATTTTTCTTAGTACTGTTATTTTTAACATTTTCTGCATTTATAGCCATTTAACTTTCTTTAATGAGGATACGTGATATATGAAAAAATATCAGAAAAAATTGATCTATTTAATGATGCCAAGATCTAATATGGCGGCCATAAGAAAAAATGAAGTTGATGGTGGTCAAAGCGGGACGAAACGCTTTAAGCAAAATCTAATAACACCTTCGTAAAAAGATCAAAAAAGTGCCTGTAGAATGTATTAATCTTGTTTTGATCCCTGCAATAATAACTTCAGAACAGAAGAAAAAAGAAAAGTGTGTTTTTCGGAAATATTTCAAAAACTACAAATCATAGAAAACTTTTAAAACGGATTATTGTTCAGCAACAAAAATCGCAAATTTGCCCCAATTTAACCGACTTTGTATCTCTGACCGTTTTCGAAATCCCAATGGTGACCCGCGAATTTGTAACAGCCTGTATACAGTGGAAAAATCGTTAAATAATAATTAAATATAAGATTATAAAGCTGTCAAACTAATTATAAAAACAACAGATAAAATATTTCCAACCTCTGTATATAAGAGTAAAAAAAAAAGATAATTTTTCAGATAGGAAGTGTCACGATACTCACAATCGCCACACAAATCTCTGACAGCTGTCAAATTGTAAAAATAAACAATTACATCACAATTAAAATATTTTTGACAGCTGTTATATTATCAAAAAAAGCCACTTTTGCAATTACAATACACTTACATGTACTCGTTACAATTTTGTTTTTTGTTCCGACAGTGGTTTCTTACAGTATGGAGTGTCGCAACGCACACACTCACCAAACGGGAAATTTCTGACAGCTGTCAAACTATAAAAAAAACAATTCTGTCTGCTGATTTTGACAAACTATTACAATATTTTTGACAGCTGTCAAATTGTAAAAATAATCGTGTCTATGTATTTTGACAATTGTTACGATTAAAATATTTTTGACAGGTGGTTAATTATCAAAAAAGGCCACTTTTGCGATTACAATAGACTTATAGTCGTTACAATTTTGTTTTTTGTTTCTGGAAGCTGTCAAAGTCACACTAAACACTAAGCAGGAAATTTCTGGCGGCTGTCAAATTGTAAAAAACGCAATTCTGTCTTCATATTGTGACAGTTCTAACTACTAAAATATTTTGACAGCTTTCAAATTCTAAAAATAATTGTTTTCCTATTTTGACAATTCTAACAATTAAAATATTTTTCACAACTGTCAAGTTAGCTAATAGACTAGTCCTTACAGTTGTTTTTTTTCTGTTTCTGGAAATTGTCGAAGTAATAAATTATAAAACTATAAAGTTATATTTTACGGTTTTAACTGTCAAAATATTTCGAACGCCTGCCGAATTATAAAAACGGTAATTTTTCGGATTTGACGAGTAAATTATCGCTCAAAAAAAACTACTCGCCACAGTTGTTTCCCACGATATGAAGTGTCGCCCCCGCTTACACTCACCAAACGAGAAAGACATTTCTGACAGCTGTCAAACTGCAACAAAAAACGCAATTTTATCTTCTGATTTTGACAATTTGAACGATTAAAATATGTTTTGACATCTGTCAGATTGTTTTTACTATTTCAATAGACTTCTAGTCGTTGTACTTTTTCCGAAAGCTGTCAAAATAATTATAAAAGCACTTATTTCTTTAATGTTTTGGTGTGTGTGGCTGCAAAAAAATTTGAAAATATTTGTGACAGCTGTCAAATTATAAAAAACAATTATATCTACATATTTTGACAATTCTAACGATTCAAATATTTTTGACAGCTGTCAGATTGTTTTTTACTATTTCAATAGACTAGTAGTCGTTGTACTTTTTCCGAAAGCTGTCAAAATAATTATAAAAGAGCTTATTTCTTTAATGTTTCGGTGTGTAGCTGCAAAAAAAATTTAAAAAAATTGTTGACAGCTGTCACATAAAAGAACAATTATGTCTACATGTTTTCACCATTTTAACAATTAAAATATTTTTGATAGCTGACAGATTATGAAAATGACCGTTTTTTGAAATATCAACAGATTTATAGTCGTTATAGTTTTTCTTTTCCGAAGGCTTGTCAAACTAATTATAAAAGCATTTGTTTCTTTAATATTTTGACAGGTGTAAAATTTAAAAACAATCATATTTTCCTGCTGGATAGGGTGTAACTGTCGAAATATTACGGAAACTACCAAATTGTACCTAGTAAAATCTTTTTGACAGCTGTCAAATCGTAAAAAACAATTATGTCTACGTATTTTTACAATTTGAACAATTAACATATTTTTAACAGTTGTCATAGTAGTTGTTATATTTTTGACATCTGTCGAATTGTAAAAACAATTGTCTGCATGTTTTGAAAATTAAAATATTTTTGACAGCTGTCAGATTGTTTTTTTACTATTTCAACAGACTTGTAGTCGTTGTACTTTTTCCGAAAGCTGTCAAAATAATTATAAATTTGACAGCTACCACATTATAAAAAATCAATATTATGTCTGCATGTTTTGACAATTTTGACAATTAAAATGTTTTTGACAGCTGTCAGATGATTATCAAAACGATCGTTTTTGAAATTTCAATAGATTTATATAGTCGTTATAATTTTTCTTTTCCGAAAGCTTGTCAAATGAATTATAGAAGCACTTGTTTCTTTAATATTTTGACAGGTCGTGTAGAATTTAAAAAGCAGTTAGATGTATTTTACGGCTTGATAGGGTGTAACTGTCGAAATACATATTTCGGAAACTCATCATCAAATTGTAACTATTAAAATATTTTTGACAGCTGTCAAATTGCTAAAAACGATAATTGGGGATGTAGTTAACAAAATATTTCTAACTGTTATAAAACTGTAAAGATAGTTATATTTTACGATTTTAATCATGTGTAACTGCCAAAATATTTCGGACACTACCAAATTCTAACTATTAAAATAGTTTTGACAGCTGTCACATTATAAAAAAACGGTCATTTTTTAATATTTTGGCAGGTGTAGCTGATAAAATAGTTCCAACAGCTTTAAAACTGTGCTAAAATATTCCTGACATCTGTCAAATTGTAAAAATAGATTTGACAGCTGTCAAATATTCTAAGAGCTTTTAAATTGCGAAAACAGTTGAACAGAATGGGGAATGGAAAAGTTTGTATAAGAAATAATATTGTTACGATCAAATTTATTTGAAAGTTTGTCTGCACGATACATAATTAAAAAAAAAATTGCGAATCAAATGAATTAAAACAACGTATTCATGAAATCCTGTTATCCGTTGTATTTATCACAAATATGTTTATGTATATACAATGTCTGGTGGTGGTAGAAAACCGATAAATTAAATTTTATTATTGTCGTCGAAACGATACTCAGGGACAAAGAACTTTGCTACCAGAAGATAGCTAAAGTGTATTCGATTATGTTACGACCTTGGATTTCAATTTTAATATAACATTCTCTTATTTCCGAAAGGGAATAACCCGATTATCAAAGCTGCGCTGCATGATTTGCACAATCGCAACGTTATTTTGTTTCTATCCACTCAACTCAATATATATTCAGGAATACATGCGTAAGCTTTATGTGAGGATGAAGCTCTCGACTTCCTTGTTGTCTCGTTTTTTTTTTATTATTATTGTCTTGCTAGTCTTGTTTACGTAGGCAGATGCGTTTCGATTAAGTAGACTACCTCATCTACATGCATACGTAGCTTAGAACAACACCATTGCCTTGTAGCCTTGTAAAATACAGCACAATGTTTGTATAGTTTTGTCTGGGAAGGGACAGACGACGCAAACGTTCTCTCCGGTCCTGTAGTTTGAACACACAACACATGCTACGAAACACACACAAGAAAGTCACCTTGCTAACTATGTAGGTAAGCATGGCGCCATTAGTCTAGGATTTGATCCACGCACGCACACATTTACCTTATGTTTCTTCGCCATAAAAAGAGAGTGGGAGACTTCTTACGTGTATCTCGGGTAACCGTATTGTGTCGAGGCAAGATTCAAGGTATATACCTTCATCCCAACTGTTACCTATACAGTCACGTGTAAAATTAACATATAATCGTATATAACTTCCTTATTATTGCAGCTACGAAGTCGATTAAATTAGTAAATTGGTCATATTTTTTATTGCGCTTGAGATGGTGAAAACAGAAAAACAATTGAACGTTTCGTTTGCGAGATATTCACAAAAATATTAATTTTTTTAACGAGACACCCTATATATTTTTCGATATTCTGAAATAAAACGATATTTTAAACAAAAACTCATTATTACATCGCTATTATAATAATATAAAAATAAATCCTAGATAGCCATGACAGTTATTAGACAGGTTAAGTGCTTTTTATTCGTTTATTTTTAAGTTTACGCTAGTGATGTATTAATAAGTTTTTGTTCAGAATATCGTTCTCTTTGAGAATCTCGAAAAATATACAGGGTGTCCCATTAAAAAAATTGATATTTTCGTGAATATCTCGGAAACGAATTATTCAATTGTTTTTCTGTTTTCACCATCTTAAGCGCAATAAAAAATATCACCGATTTCCTCATTTAACCGACTGCGTAGCTGCAATAATAAGGAAGTTTAGCAATGATGAACATTTAACTTGGACACGGTGTATATACAAGTTGACGAGTTACAAAGTTGGTTAAATTAGTAAATTGGTAATATTTTTTATTGCGCTTGAGATGGTGAAAACAAAAAAGCAATTGAACGTTTCGTTCGCGGGATATCCACAAAAATATTAATTTTTTAAATGAGACACCCTGTATATTTTTCGATATTCTGAAATAAAACGATATTTTAAACAAAAATTTATTATTACATCGCTATTATAATAATATAAAAATAAATCGTAGATAGCCATGACAGTTATTAGATAGGTTAAGTGCTTTTTATTCGTTTATTTTTAAGTTTACACTAGTGATGTATTAATAAGTTTTTGTTCGGAATATCGTTCTCTTTAAGAATCTCGAAAAATATACAGGGTGTCCCATTTAAAAAATTAATATTTTTGTGAATATCTCGGAAACGAATTATTCAATTGTTTTTCTGTTTTCACCATCGCAAGCGCAATAAAAAATATCACCGATTTGCTCATTTAACCGAGTGCGTAGCTGCAATAATAAGGAAGTTTAGCAATGATGAACATTTAACTTTGACACGGTGTATATACAGGGTGACGAGGTACTAAGTTGGTTAAATTAGCAAATTGGATATATTTTTTATTGCGTTTGAAATGGTGAAAACAAAAAAACAATTGAACGTTTCGTTCGCGAGATATTCACAAAAATATTAATTTTTTAAATGAGACACCCTGTATATTTTTCGATATTCTGAAATAAAACGATATTTTAAACAAAATCTTATTATTACATCGCTATTATAATAATACAAAAATAAATCCTAGATAGCCATGACAGTTATTAGATAGGTTAAGTGCTTTTTATTCGTTTATTTTTAAGTTTACGCTAGTGATGTGTTAATAAGTTTTTGTTCGGAATATCGTTCTCTTTAAGAATCTCGAAAAATATACAGGGTGTCCCGTTTAAAAAATCGCTATTTTCGTGAATATCTCGGAAACGAATTATTCAATTGTTTTTCTGTTTTCACCATCTCAAGCGCAATACAAAATATCACCGATTTCCTCATTTAACCGAGTGCGTACCTGCAATAATAAGGAAGTTTAGCAATGATGAACATTTAACTTGGACACGGTGTATATACAGGGTGACGAGTTACGAAGTTGGTTAAATTAGTAAATTGGTAATATTTTTTATTGCGCTTGAGATGGTGAAAACAGAAAAACAATTGAACGTTTAATTCGCGAGATATTCACAAAAATATTAATTTTTTAAATGAGACACCCCGTATATTTTTCTATATTCTGAAAGAAAACGATATTTTAAACAAAAACTTGTTATTACATCGCTATTATAATAATATAAAAATAAATCCTAGATAGCCATGACAGTTATTAGATAGGTTAAGTGCTTTTTATTCGTTTATTTTTAAGTTTACACTAGTGATGTGTTTATAAGTTTTTGTTCAGAATATCGTTCTCTTTAAGAATCTCGAAAAATATACAGGGTGTCCCATTAAAAAAAATTGATATTTTCGTGAATATCTCGGAAACGAATTATTCAATTGTTTTTCTCTTTTCACCGTCGCAAGCGCAATAAAAAATATCACCGATTTGCTCATTTAACCGACTGCGTAGCTGCAATAATAAGGAAGTTTAGCAATGATGAACATTTAACTTGGACACGGTGTATATACAGGGGGTGACAAATTACGAAGTTTGTTAAATTAGCAAGTTGGTAATATTTTTTATTGCGCTTGAGATGGTGAAAACAGAAAAACAAATACTGTCGATCTGATCTAACCGACTAGGAAATTTTACACGTGACTGTATACAAGAAAAACACACACACAAAGACAGAATCGGAGAGAGAACGAGTCTCTGCGTCTTTATCGTGTCGCGGATGCTGCAGACATGGAGCCTGGCTTGTTGTATGTATACGAAGTTTAGTCGGTATTCAGACTTCCAGTGAGTGAAGTGAAGCGAAGCAGCTGCGTTTGCAGTTATCTCTGTTACTGTCGCGACTCTTGATATCGCGTCTCTCGTGAATGTCTCTCTGCTTTAAAGTGCGTCTTGTTTGTTCTTGTATATATAATTTTTTTTTTTAGTTTAAAAGATAATTAAGGGTGCATTTTAAAATCTTTTAAAATTTGTTTTTCCCTCGTGTGTGACATGACTTGATTATCGTGTGAGAAACTGTTTTTTTTTCTCTCGTTTAAATCTGGTTTTTATTTTGGGAAAGAAGTGTTAAACAAGTGTTTTTTTAATGCAATCATTTTTTATTAGGAAAACAAACGTTACAAGTGAGTACACACAATATTGTAGGGCTGTTAGTAGGCGACAGGCTGATGTGATAAGCTTCCTTAACATGCGTTTATCAACTTCAACGATTTGCATAGAATATCGTTTGTTCTTGTTTAACAATTATTGATATATTTACATGAGAATTAAAACTCTGTTGATTCCCTCTATTGTTTGTATTAGATTCAACGTTAACATAACAGTTTTTTTTTTTTGTATTAGGTATAATAAGATGGGAAATTAGATTGTAATTGCCTCATTAATAAAACCTGACCTACAACTAAACTTAAACGAGATACATAGAGGTACAAGCTTTTAAAAATAAACCTTATCCAATCAATATAAAGATATGTGCATCGAAACTTTCACATTCCATCTTCCAAAACCCCATTCGATATTTACACAACGTACGAAACCGACGTGTTAATTATAATCCTTCAATAGCCGTCCCCTCTTAACGCTAAAATTTAATATTTTCCTTTTGTGCGCTTCTTATAGAGAAAAAAAAATCGTCGTGGATGTTGAAAGAACGCGTATTACTACCCTTCTCTCTATCGCCTTTGCCCGACAGGCAAATAACGATTGGGCGATAAATAAAATTCTCATGAATAATGTATGGGGTGATTGACGTACTTACATTGAAAGTGGGAAATTAAAAAAAGAATGTTCCGAGTCGGACGTAATTTTTTTTTTTTTTGCGAAAAGGTGGCACGCTTAGCGATTCATTTTTTTTTCTATTAAATTACTTAATTTCGTGTTTTGTTTCTTCGTAATTTGAATACTGACAAATTACTTTTTAGAATTAATTTGACAGCTGTCAAAATTTTTATATCGTTACAGCAATATTCGATAGATATACTTCGATGTTTAAAAAAACCATAAAAAAACCAAACTAATATACGAAAAAAATGTTTTTTTTTTAACAATTTTGACAGATGTCAAGATATTTTAGCTACCGCACTGGTCGAAAACAAGAAGGAAATAACCGCCCTCATAGTTTAACAGTTTTCTGGAAAGTTATAGACGGCTGCGAAACGAAAATTTGACAGTTTTAACAATTTAACGGCTGTCAAATATATTTTGACAGTTACAATAGTATCACATCTGCCTCAAGCAAATACTGCGTTTATAATTCGAGAGCTCTTAGCGATATTTTTACATTTACACCTGTCAATACCATGAATATTAACCATTTTTACAGTTTGACAGTTATTAGAAATATTTTAATCACTGGTGCAGCCAAATGCTAAAAACCAGAAGGAAAAATAATTACTTTTTATATCTTCGTAGTCATCTAAAGCATCACAACCACCGTAATTATGGAAATTGTGCAAACATGACTATTTTTTTACAATTTGACAGGTGCTAGATATGTCCCGGATAAATATTAAAAATGTATTGATATTTCTATCTGACAAAACCATAACAAGTAATTATAATTTGACAGGTTTCAGATAGAAGAAAATACTGTATTTATAGTTTGATATAAACTAATATCATATGTTTTTAAGGTTTGACAGCTGTCAGAAATATTCGATTACAATTTACCGTTACCAAGTGTGTTTTGACAGCTACAATTCCGAAAAACAAATTCTGTATTCATAGTTTGCCAGCTATTATATATATTTTGACATTTACGCCCGTCAAACACACGAATAGTAACCGTTTTTACAGTTTGACAGTTATTAGAAAAATTACTTTTTTTACAGCTTCATAGTTTTCTAAAACGTTACAACGCCCGCAATTATGGAAATTGTGAAAACGTGACTATTTTTTTACAATTTGACATATGTCAAATGTGTCTCGAAATATATTAAAAATATATTTATATATATACCTTACAAAGCCATAAAAAATGAGAAATATTTTAATTAATGCAGCGATCAAAACAAGGAAAAAATAATTCTGTATAATTTGACAGATTTCGGATGTATTTTTGACAATTGCATTGGTATCAAATTTCTCAAGCTGTAAATACTGTATTTTACGGTTTGACAGCTGTCAGCAGTACTTTAACTATTACACCGTGCATTTTGACAGCTACAATCCCGAAAAACAAATTCTGCATTCCTAGTTTGACAGTTATTATAAATATTTTGACATTTACAGGAATAGTAACTGTTTTTACAGTTTGACAGTTATCAGCAAAATATTTTAATCACTCCACCGGCCAAAACGAGAAGAAAATAATTACTTTTTTTATAGCTTCATAGTTTTCTAAAACGTTACAACGCCTGTAGTTATGGAAATTGTGAAAACGTGACTATTTTTTTTTTACAATTTGACATATGTCAGATGTGTCTCGAAATATATTAAAAATATATTTATATATATATATAAATTATGACAGGTTTCGGATGTATTTTTGACAATTGCATTGGTATCAAATTTCTCAAACTGTAGATACTGTATTTTACGGTTTGACAGCTGTCAGCAGTACTTTAACTATTACACCGTGCATTTTGACGGCTACAATCCCGAAAAACAAATTCTGCATTCGTAATTTGACAGCGATTATAAATATTTTGACATTTATACCCGTCAATTATCTATAACTGTTGAAATTGTTAAAACGTTACCGTTTTTTACGATTTAACGAGTGTTAGATGTGTTTTGACAGCTACAATAGTGGCGAATTCGTAAAACGAACGTCGCATTTGTTGAATTGATATTTATATCAATTTGGCAACTGTCAGAAATAAATTTGACGTGTGTCACGTGTGTTTTAGCAGCTGACACATGTCAAACGAATTCTGTATTTATAGTTTGACAACTATTACGAATATTTTGACATTTATACGTCTCAAATTTACCTGCAACTGTTGAAATTGTTAAAACGTTTCTATTTTTACAATCTAAAAGGTGTCACATGAGGTTTGGAAGTTGTTGACTTCATATGTATACCTGATAAAACGTTGTGTGTTTTGACAGCTGAAACATGTCAAACAAATTCTGTATTTATAGTTTCACGACTATTACGAATATGTTGACATTTATACGTGACGAACTTACGTGCAACTGTTGAAATTGTTCAAACGTTACTGTTTTTACGATCTAACGAGTGTTAGATGTGTTTTGACAGTTAGAGTGGTACAAGCAAATAAACAATAATTTCTTTCGTAGTTTTGTAGCTGTCAGAAATATTTTAAGTATTAAAAAGAACTTAACACCCCGCAGCCGTTAAAATTATAAACAATGTAATTGTTTCTATAATTTGACAGGTGTCAAATGTGTTTTGACAGACATAATAGTGTCGAATTTGTAAAACAAATACCGCGTTTAAAGTTCGATTGACGAACTAAAACTGAATTGATATTTATACCCGATAAAACTATGTTTTTGTAGTTTGGCAACTGTCAGAAATAAATTTGACATTTGTCACGTGTGTTTTGACAGCTGATACATGTCAAACAAATTTTGTATTTATAGTTTGACAATTGTACTACAATTGTTGAAATTTTTAAAACGTTCCTATTTTTACAATCTAACAGGTGTCATATGGGGTTTGGCAGCTACAATAGTGTCGAATTTGTAAAACAGATGTCGCATCTGTTGGATTGATATTTAAACCTGATTAAAATATGTTTTTGCGCGGTTTGGCAGCTGTCAGAAATAAATTTGACATTTGTCACGTGTGTTTTGACAGCTGATACATGTCAAACAAATTCTATATTTATAGTTTCGCAACTATTACGAATATTTTCACATTTACATTTGCCGAACTTACTTGGAACTGTTAAAAATTTTCAAACACGATCTAATTGGTGTCAGATATGTTTTGACAGATACAATAGTACAACCAAATAAACAATAATTTCTTTTGTGTTTTGATAGTTGTCTGGAATATTTTAAATATTTCAACGGCCCAAAGCAAGAATAAAACAACAGTTTTTTTTTTATTGAATTGATATTTATACCCAATAAAACTATATTTTTGCAGTTTGACAGCTGTCAGAAATATTTGAATTAATGCACCGGACCAAAACGAGGAAGCAATAACTGCAATTGTGGCACAGGTTGGGGAAAGATGACCAGTTTTTTTTTTTTTGTAATTTGACATGTATCGGGTATGTTTTGACAGCTGACACATATCAAATAAAGTCCGTATTTATAGTTTGACAAATATTAGACATATTTTGACATTTACACCACTGTTTTTCCAATTTAACCAGGTGTTAGATGTATTTTGACAGTTACAATTGCGTCAAATTTTCGACGGCTGCAAGTTTCGTAGTTTCACAGCTTTGACAGCTACGATAGTGTCAAATTCGTAAAACAAATACCGTATTTATTTAAAATTTGATCACTATTACGATTATTTTGACCTTATTATACCTGTCAAAATTATAAACTGTTTTTTTTTTTTTTAATAAGTTGACAGCTTATTTGGCAGGTGTCAAACTTATTTATATCTGTCAAATTTGACGTTTAAAGATAAGGTTAGAAACTAGCATATTTTTTTAAATCGATTGACCTTGATTTCTGGAGCACTACCTAATAACATCCCCTACAATAATTCTAATCAATTTTTAATTAATCGTCCCGGCATCATCGATCACGTTCCGAATTAATAACCTCGTTTAAAATCGAGCAACACTTCGGTTAGATATGATACAGACACACCTACAGCTTTTGCACAAACGTTTATCTCAGGTGATTCTATCTTCTATCATTCTAAACCAGATTTGGCGCCCACGCGATCTCGTTTCCCGAATAGCAGGGATTTGCTTGCTATACGGATTCTTCCTAAAGGACTAAACAACAATGACATAATCCCTTCTTTGTGATAAATGGTTACGTCGAATACTATAGCTAGTTTTTCTTTTCCCTCCTCGGTTAAATGTCAAGCCTTCTATTGCAGCGTTTTAGCGTAACAATGCAATTCCGTTGAGCGTGGGCTCGTGTTATGTAGCATCGGAAAATTTTAATCCTTCCTTCATCATTATCGACACAAACAGATGGAAGGAAGTTAACCTTGTCGATTACCAAATGTTTGTTAAGTTTGTTAATTTCTACTCATCATCATCATCATCGTTTAATATTTACAAAATCTCGGCATGCTTTGATGTTTATACGCGCAACTGGTTAACGTTTAAAGTTTAAAGGTCATCGCTAATGCGTCTACAAACTTCTGATCTGATCTGTGCTAAGCGTCTGCAAGTGAAGATGTTATATCTACTACCTACCGGTGTGTGTGTGTGTGTGTGTGTTATTTAGCCTGTGCCTCTGTATATACCGATCAAACTTCCCCAGACAATTTCGACACAAAGGAACCCAACAATTAACTGCTGGGTCTGTATTGAAACAGTGCGTGGTCCGTGTACCTATATTACTTCCGTTCATTGTTGTCGAGGTATATTTTTTTATTATTTCTTTTTAAATTCGTTTTAGCCGGCGTGGAAATCGCTCGCTGTGCGAGAGGGGCTCTTGATAATTCCGGCGCTTATAACGTTGTTTAATTTGTGTATCAGTCACGCGAAAACTATCTCCATAATGTCGACAAATATTTGGTTTATTTACGCGTTTCTCCCGATAAAACTCGAATTTTGCTATCGATTCGTATTCAATAATAGTGTAAACAGAATACCGTATCATCGCATGTGTACACACTATCAGTTGATAAGTACGCTCCTATTCGATGATGTCATGTTGTGTTCGTCGGGAAAGGAAAAACTACTCCGTCGGAGGGTGCTTCTGCACTTGAACTTCGACTTTCTTTTTTTTGCACTTCATTTAAAAATAAAAACGAACCAGACACGTGGAAACATGATCATTACATTAAATAGTTATTCTGCACCAAATCAAATTTGTATCTATCAAAAAAAGTATAAAAAATAATTGTTTTTTCCAGTTTTGACAGCTGTCAGAACAACAGACATTTAAACCTACAACATAATTGTTTTCCTAGTTTTGACAGCTATTAGAACAATTTTGACATTTAAACATATGAAACAAAAACCAATAATAATTGTTTTTACAGTTTTGACAGCTGTCAGAACAATTTTGACATTTAAACCTATAAAAAAGACAAAAAATAATTGTTTCTCCAGTTTTTACAGCTGTCAGAAAAATTTTGACATTTAAACCTACAAAACAAAAGCAAAAAATTATTGTTTTTACAGTTTTGACACCTGTCAGAACAATTTTGACATTTAAACCTATAAAAAAGACAAAAAATTATTGTTTTTACAGTTTTGACAGTTGTCAGAACAATTTTGACATTTAAACCTATAAAACAAGAACTAGAAATAATTGTTTTTCCAGTTTTGACAGCTGCCAGAACAAATTTGCATTGAAACCTATAAAACAAGAACAAGAAATAATTGTTTTTCCAGTTTTGATAGCTGCCAGAACAATTTTGACATTTAAGACTACAAAACAAAAACAAAAAATAATTGTTTTTGCAATTTGACAGCTATCAGAACAATTTTGCATTTTAAGCTACAACACAGGAACAAACAACTGCTGTTTTTTTCCAGTTTTGACAGTTGTCAAAACAATTTTGATGTTGAAACCTATAAAACAAAAACAAAAAATAATTCCTTTTTCAGTTCTGACAGCTGTCTTAACAATTTTGCATTTAAATCTACAAAACAAAAGCAAAAAAAAATATTGTTTTTACAGTTTTGACATTTAAACCTATAAAAAAGACAAAAAATTATTGTTTTTACAGTTTTGACAGTTGTCAGAACAATTTTGACATTTAAACCTATAAAACAAGAACTAGAAATAATTGTTTTTCCAGTTTTGACAGCTGCCAGAACAAATTTGCATTGAAACCTATAAAACAAAAACAAAAAATAATTCCTTTTTCAGTTCTGACAGCTGTCTTAACAATTTTGACGTTGAAACCTATAAAACAACAAAAACAAAAAATAATTCCTTTTCCAGTTCTGACAGCTGTCTTAACAATTTTGCATTTAAATCTACAAAACAGGAACAAAAAAATAATTCCTTTTCCAGTTTTGACAGCTGTCAGAACAATTTTGTATTTAAACCTACAAAAGAGGAACAAGAAATAATTGTTTTTCCACTTCTGACGGCTGTCAGAATAGTTTTGACATTTAAACCTATAAAACAACAACAAGAAATAATTGCTTTCATAATTTGACAGCTGTCAGAAATATGTTAACTATTCCACCCGTCGAAACCAGATTTGTTGTGACAACTAAAAATGTCAAAACAAGCAGGAAATAGCGGTTTATTCATGTGTAGTTTGACAGCTGTCAGAAATATATTAGCCGTTGCGGTCACCAAAACAGGACAGAATAACTGTTTTGATATTTTTGTAATTTTTCGAAAAGCGATATGGCCTGTAACAGTTGAAATGACCAAAACGTGATTATATTTGTAATTTGACAGCCATTAGCTGTATTTTGACAGCTGCAACGCTGGAATTTTAAAAACGATTGCACCGTATTTACGGTTTGACAGCTGTGAAATATTTACATTTTATATAGTTTTTTGAAACTATAAAAAATAAACAATTTTTACAGTTTGACAGCTGTCAGATGTGTCTTCACAGTTACGCCGGTGACGTTTTAAAAGCACCCACAACACATTTAAAAAAACCTATAAAACAGGAACAAAATATAATTGATTTTCCAGTTTTTTACAGCTATCCGAAATATGTTAACTATTCCATCCGCCGAAACCAGATTTTTTCTGAAAACTAAAAATGTCAAAACAATCATCAAATAGCGGTTTTTATAATATGTAGTCAAAAATATATTTAGCCGTTGCACTCGCCAAAGGAGAAATATTCATATTTTATATTTTTTAAGACTATCGAAAATTAATAATTTTTACAGTTTGACAGCTGTCAGATGTGCTTTGACAGATATAACGATAACGGTGAAAAACAAATATTTATAGTTTGGCAGCCATTGGCTAATATTTTGACTTTTATACTTATGTCAAAACCGTAGAAACTAAACAATTTTTACAGTTTGACAGCTGTCAGATGTGCTTTGACAGATATAACGATAACGGTGAAAAACAACTATTTATAGTTTGGCAGCCATTGGCTAATATTTTGACTTTTTTACTTGTGTCAAAACCGTAGAAACTAAACAATTTTTACAGTTTGACAGCTGTCAGAAGTATATTAATTAGTCCTCCGACCATATAATAAAAAGGAAACAACCAACTCTCTTTTTTTTTAATACATAATTCTATAACTTTTCAAGACGTTATGACGCCTGCAATTGTTGAAATTGTTAAAACGTGACTATTTTTACAATTTGACAGCTGTCAAGTTGTGTTTTCATCACAGCTACAACACAATAATACAATTTTAAACGCAAATACCATCAGACATATTTCGATATTTATACATGTCGGGGGAAAAAAAAACCATTAGATTAAATTTACTACTTTTATAATCTGACAGCTGTCAGAAATATGTTAACTATTGCATCCGTCGAAACCGGAAAAAGAGGGAACACAATTGCTTCATAAACTTCTCGTCCGTCTGAAAACTAAAAATGTCAAAACGAGCGGAGGAAATAGCGGATTTTTTATAGTTTGACATTTGTCAGAAATATATTAATTAGTCCTCCGATCATATAATAAAAAGGAAACAACCAACTCTTTTTTTTTAATATATAATTCTATAACTTTTCAAGACGTTACGACGCCTACAATTGTTGAAATTGCTAAAACGTAGATATTTTTACAATTTGACAGCTGTCAAGTTGTGTTTTCATCATAGCTACAACACAATAATACAATTTTAAACGCAAATATTATCAGAAATATTTCGATATTTGTACATGTCGGAGGGGAAAGGGGAGGGAGGGACCCGTTAGATTAAAATTACTGCTTTTATAATTTGACAGCTGTCAGAAATATGTTCCAAACCGTTGCATCCGTCGAAACCGGAAAAGAGCAAACACAACTGCTTCATAAACTCGTCGTCCGTTAGGGGTGTTTTGACAGCTGCAACGCCGCAATTTGAAAAACAATTATTGCATTTACATTTTGACAGCTATTAGAGATATTTTGACGTTTATGTTAAATGTGTTTTTTGACAGCCACAAAGATTAAAGTTGATAAAAGAATGCCTCTATTGAGTGGTATTATTTTAATTATTTATTTATTTTAATAATAGTTTTTTTTTTAACAATTCTATTCCAGTATATTTAAGCTTATTATGATGTTGCAACGCCGCACTTTTATTACAGCATTAACTCAGTAATAAACACTAATAGCGGCGACCATATTCGAAGTATAAACAAGGAAGTAATTAAACGTAATGAATGCACTGTATTCCTCCTGTTCTCTTTATCTAGTAAAACGTTGTATGCATAGTTTTACATGGACGCTAATTTGTACGAATTAATTGATGATAATATACATCTCAATTAAAGAAAGAAGAAACCCTTTCCTCGGGGGGTGAATTCACACTCTCGAAACAATCATTCAATCGAAACTAAACCAGTGTAAACCGGGCCTTATCACGAACGCAATAAACTCATACATGGAGTCGTCTCAGTATTACCAATATAGAAACAGGAAATGGTTCGTTTATTTACCGTGCATTCTATATATATTGTATATATATAGATATATATTTATATGCTTGTTCTAGACCGACTTATATGCCATGCACATAACGTTGATATATTCGGTTGGGTTGCATCAACTCGCGCAACGGCACAACATCCTCTTTTTCTCTGTCAGTCACTAGATCAAGAGTTTAATTGAACTCTGCTCTCGCTCGTCCCGCTAATATAATCAATTAACAAAAAGGGAAAAGTGGAGGGTCACCGTACGATACGACGATTCGAATCGAGTGGTCGGGAGAGTTTAGAATGTCGAAAAAACAAACCTAATTGAACGTCGTGTAATAACTCAAAAGAGAGAGAGAGAAAGATAAAACGTCTTAAGATTATTATAGAGGGAACCTGCTCTTTATGCGTGTCAGATCTTTTGTGTTATTACCAACGTGTCCGTTACACAATCTGTAATTTATATGCGGCGCGTGTTGCGACATTGAATTTTCATCAAGGTTTGCGCAGAAAAAATGGAAGTAAAATAAACGATTTCGTATCAACAGCAAGAACGCACGTGTGCGTTTTCGCGAACACGTAAAGCAGCTTGTTTCTTTTTTATCCGTATTAAGATCGCAGCGCTTCAGATCAATTCTAAGCTACAGCTCGTTGAGATGGTCCAGCGTCTCTAAGCGTCTCAGAAACTCGACCCATTCTCATCCAGCATTTTGGGGAGTTGGTTCCTGACAGGCCTCCTCTTTAACGATTCCCTGCTTGTCGTCGTTTTGTTCGTCTTCGATCTGGTCACTTCTGAGATCATAATTTCCGACCAAAACATTTGCAGCTGTCAAATTTTAATTCCTCGGCCATGACTCAGCAAATGTATAGATGGCATCTTTGATGTTGAGGGATGATTACATAGCTTCAAATATGTTACAACTTTCTTCGGGCATTCTAAAATTGAGAACCTCTTTCAGTTTTGACAGCTGTTAGAAAAATTTTGACATTTAAACCTACGAAACAAAAGCAGAAAAAATTGTTTTTCCAGTTTTGACAGCTGTCAGAACAATTTTAACATTAAAACCTATAAAAAAGACAGAAAATTATTGTTTTTACAGTTTTGACAGTTGTCAGAACAATTTTGCATTGAAACCTATTAAACAAGAACTAGAAATAATTGTTTTTCCAGTTTTGACAGCTGCCAGAACAATTTTGCATTGAAACCTATAAAACAAGAACAAGAAATAATTGTTTTTCCAGTTTTGACAGCTGCCAGAACAATTTTGACATTTAAGCCTACAAAGCAAAAACAAAAAATAATTGTTTTTGCAATTTGACAGCTATCAGAACAATTTTGCATTTTAAGCTACAACACAGGAACAAACAACGAAAAACAGGACAGAAACAACAGTTTTGACAGTTGTCAGAACAATTTTGACGTTGAAATCTATAAAACAAAAACAAAAAATAATTCCTTTTTCAGTTCTGACAGATGTCTTAACAATTTTGACGTTGAAACCTATAAAACAAAAACAAAAAATAATTGCTTTTCCAGTTCTGACAGCTGTCTTAACAATTTTGCATTTAAATCTACAAAACAGGAACAAGAAATAATTGTTTTTCCAGTTTTGACGGATGTCAGAATAGTTTTGACATTTATACCTATAAAACAGCAACAAGAAATAATTGCTTTCATAATTTAACAGTTGTCAGAAATATGTTAACTATCTCACCCGTCGAAACCAGATTTTTTTTTTAGGAAACTAAAAATGTCGAAACAAGAAGGAGATAGCGGTTTATTCATGTGTAGTTTGACAGCTGTCAGAAATATATTTAGTGTTACACTCGCCAAAAACAGGACAGAAACAACCGTTTTTATAGTCTTGTAATTTTCCCCAAAAGCGATTGCGCCTGCAACAGTTGAAATTACCAAAACGTGATTATATTTGCAATTTGACAGCCATTAACTGTATTTTGACAACTGCAACGCTGGAATTTTAAAAGCGATTACACCGTATTTACGGTTTGACAGCTATTAGAAATATTTTGTATATTTTATAAGTATATTTTTTAAAAACTATCGAAAATAAACAATTTTTACAGTTTGACAGCTGTCAAATGTGTTCTCGCAGATAGAACTGTGACGTTTTGAAAAACAAATACTTCGATATTTATAGTTTGTATTCAAAAATTGAAACTTGTGTCGAAACCGTAAGAAAATAAACAATTTTTCCAGTTTTGACAGCTGTCAGAACAATTTTGAAATTTAAACCTACAACGCAGGAACACGTAGGAACATATTTACGATTTGATAGCTATTTGAAATATTTATATTTTACGTTTTTAAAAACTATAAAAAAATAACAATTTTTTACTCTTGACAGCTGTCAGATGTGTTTTCGCAGATACAACGAAGCAAATACTTAGATATTTATAGTTTGACAGCTATTACAATTATTTTAACTATTATACTTGTGTCACAACCGTAGAAAATAAACAATTTTTCCAGTTTGACAGCTGTTAGAAATATATCTATTAATTAGTGCTCCGACCATATAATAAAAATAAAACAACCCTTTTTTAAATAATTCTATAACTTTTCAAGACGTTACGACGCCTGCAATTGTTTAAATTGCTAAAACGTGGATATTTTTACAATTTGACAGCTGTCAAGTTATGTTTTCATCACAGCTACAACACAATAATACAATTTTAAACGCAAATATTATCAGAATTATTTCGATATTTATACATGTCAGGAAGGGGGAGGGAGGGTACCATTAGATTAAAATTACTGCTTTTATAATTTGACAGCTGTCAGAAATATGTTGCAAACCATTGCATCCGTCGAAACCGGAAAAAAGCAAACACAACTGCTTCATAAACTCGTCGTCCGTTAGGGGTGTTTCGACAGCTGCAACGCCGCAATTTGAAAAGCAATTATTTTGCATTAACATTTTGACAGCTATTAGAGATATTTTGACGTTTATGTTAAATGTGGTTTTGACAGCCACAAAGATTAAAGTTGACAAAAGAATGCCTATTGAGTGGTATTATTTTAATTATTTATTTTAATACTAGTTTTTTTTTTAACAATTCTATTCCAGTATATTTAAGCTTATTATGATGTTGCAACGCCGCACTGTTTTTATGATTTGACAGGTGTCAGCACAATTTTGACATTTAAACCTATAAAACCAAAACAAGGAATAATTGTTTTTCCAGTTTGGACAGCGCTGTCAGAACAATATTGCAATTAAACCTACAAAACAGGAACAAAAAATAATTGTTTTTTCAATTTTGACAGCTGTACTTGAAAGTTGTGTCTCATTCCGATTTATTGGCAGGGATCATTGCTTTTCTCTTCACCTGCAGATACAGGGAATCAGGATACAGGTGCGAATTGCGCTAGCAAGTTGAGTCTCCCACAGTTGAAGCCTTTCCTCTCATCATGAATGGTACTATGGCTATTTTGCGTGGATTTAATTTAATATTTCTGTAGTATTCTACTTTTAAGGTTACCCATTTAAGTTAATTATTTCAATTAGGATAAATTACCACCGTACTCTTGTTAATTCCCTAACAAAACAGCATCATATTAAGCGGATGAACGTAATCTTTACGTTTATAATTATATTGCGCAAGATATCTAAATAAAAAAGGGACCTCCTTATCTCGATCTATCCCCGTTTTATCTCGGACGCAGCCGTTGTTTTCTTATTTAATTCCATTTTTCTTGTTTTCTTTTTTTTAATATAAAAGAGGGCATGCTTTGAACCTGATACCAGTTTCCATTCTTCTTTTTACGTTGTCATCGTCATAAAGGTTGCATTTAATAGTCTATTATACTAAAGAAATCCTGTTTAGGATTTAAATCGCATGATATTGTCGTAATAAAAAGGAATCCATGATCTACACCTATATTTAGTTATTACAATTGCGTATATACCTCGCCAAATCCGGAGACAACTCGTTCTCACGAACAAAAGCCCGTAATATAATTCGTAACGATCCGTACACATAGTATTCGTTCGCTCCATCATCAATATGGTATAATTGGATGTAATATTATACGCCGCTACCGTAAATGAATCTATTTATCCGATATGTACGCGTGTACGATTTGAAATACAATTAAACACTGATTGGAAACAGGTATGTAACGACATAGACATTTCTCACGATACGAAACGTCAAATTTGACGTTTCACGTGTTAAAACGTCAAATTTGACGTTTCACGTTTATAAAACGTCAAATTTGACAGCTCGGTTTTCGCGCGAAATTATCTACGATCGTAATTGCGTCGTCGCGATCAATGTGTGTACTAATTATCGTTACGCAATTTTAATCTCGATGTTGACTAATCACTCGCTAACTTAAATAATAAACGGTTCGGTGTAGAGTTATTTGCGTTTCTAAATCGTAATTTACGATTCAGCGAATGCACCTTCGTCCTTATATTCATTAATTGTGATGTCATGTTCTGTATACGTTAGCCCGTAGCGCTTTTTAATCTGTAATGTTTGCGTAGGTATACGATCGGTGTGTGTTTTGATTTTCTAACTACATAAATCTGAAAAGCTGTTGCCTAGAATTTGAATAGATGCAAGATGATAGATAATTTATCAGAAATTAGATTATTATTATTAATTTGTTATGCATCTACATTATTGCAAGAAAACAAAAGATATTTATTCTCATTTACTACTTCCATCCTTCAATTTATTCTACTGACAAAATTTCAAACACTAACCCTATATTACGTGTTCTAGAATAAATAAAATGATAAAGAATTTATAATTTGTCCTTTATTACTGTCAATTTATTCCACTCACGAAGTTTTTAACAAAAATACAGCTTTACGCGTTCTAAATTAGATATCATCGATTATTCAAACTAAAACACTATTTGATGTGTTCTAGAATAAATCGAATGATAAATAATATTATTACTTGTCACTTACTCTTGTCAATTTATTCTACTGATGAAATTTCAAACAAAAATAAAACATTATTGTATATGTTCTAGGATAAATAAGAACATCTAGTGATGATTTATTATTGTCAATTTATTCTACTAACGAAGTTTAATCATCATTTATTATCGTCAATTTGGTTCTACTGACAAAATTTCAAACACTAATCTTATATTACGTGTCCTGGAATAAATAAAACGACAAAGAATTTATAATTTATCATTTATTACTGTCAATTTATTCCACTGAAGCAACTTTAAGCAAAAACTTCAGTCTATCTTTTCTAGAATAGATAATATAACCATATTATGAATTATCTGTCGTTTTCTAACGAAGACATAATTTTATATTAAATAAATAAAATGGTTCTTCTCTCAAATATTTAATATTCTAAAATCTACCGGTTTCGGTCCTAAGCCATCTTCAGGAAATTCGCTATAATTTTATATGTTATATATCAAACAAAAATATTATTTTATATGTTCTAGAATAAATAAAAACAAATAACGATGACATTTATTATTGTTAGAAATTAAGTTTCCAAAGAAAATACAATCTATCTGTTCTAGAATAAATAAATGAACAAATGATTGATTATTTGCCATTTATTATTGTCAATTTGTTCTAATGACGAAATTTGATTGATGATGATTTTTTATTTATTGCTAACTAGCTTTACTGCCGAAATATCAAACAAAAACATCATTTTATATGTTCTGGAATAAATAAAAAGATAAAGAATTTAGCATTTGTCATTTATTACTGTCAATTTATTCCACTGAAGCAGTTTTAAGCGAAAAACCCCAGTTTACCTTTTCTCGAATAGATCAAATAACCATATAATGGATTATCTGTCGTTTACTATTGTCAATTTGTTCTACTAAAGAAATTTTAAACGAAGACATAATTTTATATGTTATAGATTAAATAAAATGACATATTAAAAAAACTTATTATTTTTTATTTATTGCTAATTTGTTTTACTGCTGAAATATCAAACAAAAACTTTATTTTATATGTTCTAGAATAAATAAAAAGATAAAGAATTTAGCATTTGTCATTTATTACTGTCAATTTATTCCACTGAAGCAGTTTTAAGCGAAAAACCCTAGTTTACCTTTTCTAGAATAGATCAAATAACCATATGATGGATTATCTGTCGTTTACTATTGTCAATTTGTTCTACTAAAGAAATTTTAAACGAAGGCATAATTTTAAATGTTATAGATTAAATAAAATTACTTAAAAAAAATGATAATTTTTTATTGATTGCTAACTTATTTTACTGCCATAATATCAAACAAAAATAGCATTTTATATGTTCTGGAATAAATAAAGAGATACAGAATTTAGCGTTTGTCATTTATTACTGTCAATTTATTCCATTGAAGCAGTTTTAAGCGAAAAACCCCAGTTTACCTTTTCTAGAATAGATCAAATAACCATGTGATGGATTATCTGTCGTTTACTATTGTCAATTTGTTCTACTAAAGAAATTTTAAACGAAGACATAATTTTAAATGTTATAGATTAAATAAAATTACTTAAAAAAAATGATAATTTTTTATTGATTGCTAACTTATTTTACTGCCAAAATATCAAACAAAAATAGCATTTTATATGTTCTGGAATAAATAAAGAGATACAGAATTTAGCGTTTGTCATTTATTACTGCCAATTTATTCCATTGAAGCAGTTTTAAGCGAAAAACCCCAGTTTACCTTTTCTAGAATAGATCAAATAACCATGTGATGGATTATCTGTCGTTTACTATTGTCAATTTGTTCTACTAAAGAAATTTTAAACGAAGACATAATTTTAAATGTTATAGATTAAATAAAATTACTTAAAAAAAATGATAATTTTTTATTGATTGCTAACTTATTTTACTGCCAAAATATCAAACAAAAATAGCATTTTATATGTTCTGGAATAAATAAAGAGATACAGAATTTAGCGTTTGTCATTTATTACTGCCAATTTATTCCACTGAAGCAGTTTTAAGCGAAAAACCCCAGTTTACCTTTTCTAGAATAGATCAAATAACCATGTGATGGATTATCTGTCGTTTACTATTGTCAATTTGTTCTACTAAAGAAATTTTAAACGAAGACATAATTTTATATGTTATAGATTAAATAAAATTACTAAAAAAAAATGATAATTTTTTATTGATTGGTAACTTATTTTACTGCCAAAATATCAAACAAAAATAGCATTTTATGTTTTGGAATAAATAAAAAGATAAAGAATTTAGCATTTGTCATTTATTACTGTCAATTTATTCCACTGAAGCAAATGATAAATAATAATTACTTGTCGCTTAATATAGTCAATTTATTCTACTGTCGTTGTTTCAAACGTGAACCGTGTTTTACGTATTCTGCAATAAATACATATTTGGTCAAAATACAATTTTATGTGTATTATAATGTATATTTGTCATTAATTATTGTAAATTTATTCCACTAACGAAGTTCGAAATAAAAATACTATTTTATGTGTTATAGATTAAATAATCAATTTATTCTACTATCGAAGTTTCAAACATTGAACCTTACATATATTACGTGTTCTAGAATAAATAAGAACAGATAATAATCATTTAATGTTGTCAATTTATTCTAGTAATGAAGTCTTAACAAGAACCGTCCAAGTTTTACTATTTGAAGTGTTATGGAATAAATAATTTAGTATTTATTTTGTATTATATGTGTTATAGATTGAATCAAATGAAAAATTATGCATTACTTGTCACTGTCACTTGTCAATTTATTCTATTGACGAAGCTCTCACGGAAACAGTCTTATTTTTACATGTTCTAGAATAAATAAAAGGGCGAATAATAGATTTGTCATTTATAATCGTCAATTTATTCTAAGTTTTAGTTTTGATAGGTGTTGCTTTCTTTCGCACGGTACTGTATGTATACTCGATGGAATAAACGAAGATGGGCGGAATTAAATTTTGTTCAGGAGAGTCTCCGAAGAAGAGGCGGTTACTGTTATAGCGTGCAGCGCCGTCTGTGGTCGTCGGACGGTAGAAATCTAATCAAGTCTTACCTCATTTATTCCGTGACATATTTTTCGAATATTCGTACTTGGAACTTTATAACGACGCTCAGATTACCTACTTATAACATAACGTAGTAGTCCAAGCACTTCCGGATTATATTTTCATTTAACTTTGTAAAACGACAACCCACACACACACACACACACACACACACCCTATATATTATTTGTCGTGGTAATCGCGAAACGGAGGATCTTCTTGAATTCTAATCTATCAAATGGATATTAAGTCTCTCGACGGGTGATTCAATTAACCCCCAGGAACTAATGCGTGGAGTCGTAGTGAGTAAACGCAATTTGATTAGAAAAGATTTGATTATTTCACGAGAGTTTAAAGAGAGAAAATTCCTCTCTCTCTCTCTGCTTCTCTCTTTAAGAGGGTTACATCATCCAACCTTGACATTTCCCGATGCGACGTTCCAAAACGAATTACCTATAACACGTGAGATGTAGAGAGAGACGAGGCGCGTGGATTTTTTTCGCCAACATGCATACATATATGGATGTTGTTATATAGGGTGGAGGAGGAAAAAGATATCAGAATTTGCATGTCTGTAACTTTGCCCTTAACTTAGTATATCCCGTGTCATCTTATTGTTGCAGATGAACCTCGCGTTCGATCCGGCGTGTGGGAAGAACCGACGGCCGGCTGCGAGAGGAGAGTGGCCGCCCTACCCGTTCATCACCGCCACCATCACAACCACCCCAGAACGACGCTGCAGCATACGGTCTCCCAGAGGAGCTCGGAGGACAGCTGGTGTTCCGCCTCTGATCCCGAACTGTCGTCGGATGAAGAGAGTGATCGGAGCGCCTCCTCTAGTACAAGGTTAGAATTTTTTTCTTTAAAAACTATACAGGGTGTCTCATATTCAATATTTTTTCTTTCGTATCACAATAGAAAAAAATATATAACACCAATTTGCTAATTGAACCAACCTCGTAGCTGCAATAAAAAGGAAATTAACCGTAGTGGGTGAACGCTTAACTTGGTTATATACAGGGTGATTTACGTAAGTAGCGCATTAAATTTTAAAAAATTTAGTCATAATCGATAACTTCCGTTCTATATAAAGTATATTTAATCACCCAATTATACAGGGTGTCCCGAAAACCTAATCCAATATCGGATTCAAATCAGGCGACACACCCTGTATATTACTCGACATCGACGTCATTAATTGCTAACTAATTGCGGCATTAAAATGATTCATTCAAATTCTCGCCTGGAATAGCCAAAATTGGTTAAAATAAAAAGAAAACACTCGGGGGGGAAAAAAAATCATACTGGCTAATTTGTAATGAAATAAAAGTAGTAATCGTAGTACAGCCAAGTTCTTAATTAAAGTCGTGAAAACTCGATTTTTTACTAAAGCCACAAAGCATAACCAAATATGGCTAAATTTAAATAAAAACGTGGCGAAAATAGACAGGATTTTTAAAGAGAACAAAGTTAGATTAGATCTTTGTACCAAAAAAATGGCTAATAAGGAAATTATATAAGAAGAGTTTTTTATCTAAAATAATTGAAACTGGCTAATTTTTAATGAAATAAAAGTAGCAATAATAGCAATTCCTGGCTAAAAATAGGAATTATAAGAAATATAGTATAGTATAACCAATTTCTTAATTAAAGTTATAAAAACTTTATTTTGAACTAAAATCACGAAGCAGAACCAAATATGGCTAAATTTAAACAAGAACATGGCAAAAACAGGCAAGATTTCTAAAGAGTCCTAGCTACATGTCCTTAACTGCAATAACACAGTTAGATTGTTTTTTTTTTCAAAATGGCTAACAAGGAAATTAAATAAGAAGAGTTTTTTTGCCCAAAAAAATTGAAACTGGCTATTTTTTAATGAAATAAAAGTAGTAATAATAGCTGTTCTTAGCTAACAAATAGGAAATTGTAAAAACTCCTGCCTAGTATAGCCATATTTTTAATAATAGTCATAAAGATTCGATTTTTAATCAAAGCAACGAAACATAGCCAAATATGGCTGCATTTAAATAAAAACGTGGCAAAAAACAGGCAGGATTTCTAAAGAGTAATAATTATGATAAGTATAGCCGAACATTGTGTTTCCAAATAGTATAGCTACATATGGCTAAACGAAATAACAAAGTAAAATTGTATTTTTCAAAAAATGGCTAACAAGAAAATTATATAATGAGAGTTTTGACTTAAAGAATGCAAATTGGCTAATTTTTAATGAAAAGCTGTTCTTGGCTAACAAATAGGAATTGTAAACAATCCAGCCTATTATAGCCATATTCTTAATAATAGTCATAAAGACTCGATTTTAAAATCAAAGCGACGAAACATAGCCAAATATGGCTGAATTTAAATAAAAACAAGGCAAAAAACAAGCAAGATTTCTAAAGAGTAATAATTAAGATGCCCGAATGTGGCTAAGATTGAATATGATTTTATTTATTATTTTATAAAGTATAGCCAAACATGACTCAGTATCATTGTGTTTTCAAATAGTATAGCTACATGTGGCTAAACGAAATAACAAAGTTAGATTAGGTTTTTTTCAAAAAATGGCTAACAATAAAACTATATAAAAAGAGTTTTTTGACTTAAAGAATTCAAACTGGCTAATCTTTAATGAAATAAAAGTAGTAATAATAGCAATTCTAACTGACTAACAAATAGGAATCGTAAGAAATTAGTAAAGCATAGCCAATTTCGTAATAATAGTCATAAAAACTCGATTTTTAACCAAAGCGACGAAGTATAGCCAAATATGGCCGAATTTAAATCAAATCGTAGTAAAAAACAGGCAAAATTAACAAAAACAGTAATAATTAATAATATATGGCTAATTATTAAAAAAAATATAGCCAAACATCACTCAGTATCATTGTGTTTTCGAATAGTATAGCTACATGTGGCTAAACGAAATAACCAAGTTAGATTAAATCTTTTTCGAAATTGGCTAACAAGAAAGTTATATCAGAAGAATAGTAACAAGTCTACTGTAATATAGCCAACTTCTTAATTAAAGTTATAAAAGAAGCTCGATTTTTAACTAAAACGACGAGACATAGCCAAAAATTGCAGAATTTAAATATCAACGTGGCAAAACTAGACAGAAGCTTTCTAAAGAGATACCCGAATGTGGCTATTTTTGAATACCTACTATTATTTTATTTTACAAAATATAGCCAAACATGGCTCTGTATCATTGAATTTTTACACAGTATATGTACATGTAACAAACTGGCTAATTTTTAATAAAATAAAGATAATTCGATCGATTTTTAGCCAAAATTATTAAATACACACATTTATAAAAATATGATTTCATAGATTATTATAATACCTAACAAATATCTAAACCTGGCTAAATTTTAATAAAACTAATCGTCACAGTAGTAGCAGACAAAGTTCGATTGACTCTTTTACAAAATGGCTAACAAAGAAGTTTAGTTCAGATTAGTTTTTTAGCAAGAAAAATTCAAACTGGCTAATTTTTAATAGAATAAAGGTAACCTCGATTTTTAGCCAAAACTATTAAATACAATCGCGAAGCATAGCCAAATATGACCAAATTTGAATAACAAAACGGCTTAAAAAGATGATATCATAGATTGCCATAATATGAAGTTTTGCCATAAAATGGCTAACAAAGATCTAAACGAATTTATTAATTTTTTTTAATAAAAAATAACAAAATGGCTAACAACGACGTTTAGATAAGCACCCACTAAAGGGTAACAAACAAGACAAGAAATAAAAAAAAAACAGTATCTCTATCCTTTTTTTTGTTTTTTGATTATCCAGCCGGCGACGACATCCACGTCGCCTCCGCAGTTCAAAAAGGAATCCTCAATGTCATGCCAACTTGTCTGGAATACTAATTCGAAAAATTCTCATCTATCGAAACGACCGGTCGTCGGATACCCCCTTCGGAATCAGTTTTAATTGTTCTGCCGTTTCAAGAACATGTCAACGAGTTGTGATACGAGTTTGTGATACCACGTCGAGCTTTATTAATTTAAAAAAATTGTTATGTTGTTGTTTAATAAGACGTTTTTAACCATGAGAATACTTCCGGATGATTTTAAATGGTATGTACATGCCTAAAATTCCCCAAAACATCCTCCTCCTCCTGTTTAAGCAACAAAATAAGGCGATTACATTAAATTTAGTTGGTAATCTCGAGGGTGTAATCGAAAGTGTTTTTATGCGCTCGTTTGCTCGCAGGTAATCGGAGGACTGTTGACACTTTCAGGCGGATACTTATTAGACTACGTCATTTTACAGTCGGAGCCTGTATTTTATGAGTCATTGTTGCGAACCGACCCTACTTTTACCGGTTAAACGCTAAACGTTGAATCATTTTTTTTTATTATGTATATATCTATGTATATACGGTTAACGATAAGTATATACAGTAGCGAATTAGGATAAAAGGCGTGTCTAATTTGAAGAGTAAAAAAGCTACTTCTTCCATTCAACTATATTCATAGTTAATGTTAAAATCGGAAATGATGTAATCCCTATCCTAAAGCGTATTCAACTTTCTTATAACATTTAATGTATACAGCACGAAACAGTACATTTAGCGCTCACATATTATGCATGTAATGTGTAAGAATTTAAAGCTGTAACGTTAATAGGTCAAGTGCTTAAGTAACATTCCGTGCACGCGAAATACCAATCTGGGGTCGCAATATAATGGATGTATAAACTTTATGTATCTTTATCACCCTGTATCTACGATGCTATCGAGTTTCATGTAAAAATTTAAACGATATCATTTCGTTTTCGTTAAAAATTCTGTAAACATTAAAAAGTTAGCCAGTTAAATTCTTTTAGCCAAGAAAAATAAACTTCTGTGTTAGCCATTTTGTGAAAGCTTCCATCTATCTTCGTCGTAAAAATTTCGTAACATAATTATCTTATTAAAGTAGGTTTTTAAAAATTTTACTTCAATTTAGCCACATCTGGCTATGCTATGTGAAAACATAACGATACAGAATCATGTTTGGTTATATTTTAATAATAAAAATTTTGTAAAAAAAAATTTCATAAATCTTTTCTGCCTTGTTGTTATTTAAATTTAGCCATTTTTTTGGCTCTGATTTGTCGCTTTTTTAATGAATCTAGTTTTTGCGAGTTGGCTATAGTATAATAGATTTAAAATTGTTTCGTCAACAAAGAACTGCTTTTATTGCCGATTTTGTATTATAAATTAGCCAGATTGAATTATTTTCGTTAAAAAAATAACTTCCAACTTAGCCATTCTGTAAAAGCGTTTTATCTATTTTTATCGTAGACATATCGTATTATAATTCTTTTATTAAAAAACCGTTTTTAAACATTTTATTTTAATTTAACCACATTTGGCTATACTATCCTATTTATGAAAACTTAACGATATAGAATTATGTTTGGCTATATTATAATAATAAAAATTTTGTAAACATTTCAAATCTTCATATAAATCTTGTGCGTTTTTTGCCTCGTTATTATTTAAATTTAGCCATTTTTGGCTCTGATTCGTCGTAGTTTTTATGACTATTATTAAAAAGTTGGCTATACTATAATAGATTTACTACTTTTTCGTCTGTTACGAAAGAACTGCTTTTATTACAGTCATTGTTATTTTATTAAAAATTAGCCATTTTATAAAAGCGTTTTATCTATCTTTGTCGTAAACGTATCCTATTATAATTCTTTTATTAAAAAACGTTTTAAAACATTTTATTTCAATTTAGCTACTTTTGGCTATATTTTAATAATACAAATTTAATAATAATTTCAAATCTTCATAAATCTTGTGCGTTTTTTGCCTCGTTATTATTTAAATTTAGCCATTTTTGGCTCTGATTCGTCGTAGTTTTTATGACTATTATTAAAAAGTTGGCTATACTATAATAGATTTACTACTTTTTCGTTTGTTAAGAAAGAACTGCTTTTATTACAATCATTATTATTTTATTAAAAAGTAGCCAGATTAAATTCTTTTTGCTAAAAAAATAACTTCCACCTTAGCCATTTTATAAAAGCGTTTTATCTATCTTTGTCGTAGACATATCGTATTATAATTGTTTTATTAAAAAACCGTTTTTAAACATTTTATTTTAATTTAACCACATTTGGCTATACTATGCTATTTATGGAAACTTAACGATATAGAATTATGTTTGGCTATATTATAATAATAAAAATTTTGTAAACATTTCAAATCTTCATAAATCTTGTGCGTTTTTTGCCTCGTTATTATTTAAATTTAGCCATTTTTGGCTCTGATTCGTCGTAGTTTTTATGACTATTATTAAAAAGTTGGCTATACTATAATAGATTTACTACTTTTTCGTTTGTTAAGAAAGAACTGCTTTTATTACAATCATTATTATTTTATTAAAAATTAGCCGGATTAAATTCTTTTTGCTAAAAAAATAACTTCCACCTTAGCCATTTTATAAAAGCGTTTTATCTATCTTTGTCGTAAACGTATCGTATTATAATTGTTTTATTAAAAAACCGTTTTTAAACATTTTATTTTAATTTAATCACATTTGGCTATACTATGCTATTTATGAAAACTTAACGATATAGAATTATGTTTGGCTATATTATAATAATAAAAATTTTGTAAACATTTCAAATCTTCATATAAATCTTGTGCGTTTTTTGCCTCGTTATTATTTAAATTTAGCCATTTTTGGCTCTGATTCGTCGTAGTTTTTATGACTATTATTAAAAAGTTGGCTATACTATAATAGATTGACTACTGTTTCGCCTGTTAAGAAAGAACTGCTTTTATTACAATCATTATTATTTTATTAAAAATTAGCCAGATTAAATTCTTTTTGCTAAAAAAATATCTTCCACATTAGCAATTTTATAAAAGCGTTTTATCTATTTTTCTCGTAGACATATCGTATTATAATTCTTTTATTAAAAAACCGTTTTTAAACATTTTATTTTAATTTAACCACATTTGGCTATACTATGCTATTTATGAAAACTTAACGATATAGAATTATGTTTGGCTATATTATAATAATAAAAATTTTGTAAACATTTCAAATCTTCATAAAATCTTGTGCGTTTTTAGCCAGATTGCAGATCAACTTGTTTGTTAGCCATTTTGTAAAAGCTTTCATCTATCATCGTCGTACAAATTTCGTGATATAATTATCTTATTAAAGTAGGTTTTTTAATATTTTACTTCGATTTAGCCACACCTGGCTAAGCTATGTGAAAATTTAACGATACAGAATTATGTTTGGCTATATTTTAATAATAAAGATTTAGTAAAAATTCTAAATCTTCATAAATCTTGCACCTTTTCTGCGTCATTGTTATTTAAATTTAAGCACATTTGGCTCCACACACACACACATATTTATTCTGTCGTTACCTCATTTAAAATTAGCCAGATTCTTTTTACGAAAATAAGATATCTCCTGTGTCTTTAAAAGCGTTCATAATCTTTGGTAAAGATGTCGTATTATAATTCAATTATTAAAATACGATTTTAAACATTTTATTTTAATTTAGCCACACTTGGCTATTTATGAAAACTTAACGATACAGAATTATGTTTGGCTATACATATTTTAATAATAAAATTTTAGTAATAATTGCTGAAAAAATCTTGTGCTTTTTTTGCCTCGTTATTTAAATTTAGCTATATTTGGCTATGCTTCGTCGCTTTTGTTAAAAAATTAGTTCTCGTTTATTAAGAAAGAATTGCTGTCGTTAATTTATATAAAAAAATTAGCTAGATTGCATTCTTTTTGCAAAAAAAAAACTAATCTCATCAACTTCTTTGTTAGCCATTTTGTAAACGAGTCCATTATAATTCTCGGTTTTAATCCGCATTATTTTGATTTAACCACATTTGGCTATGCCATGCGAAAACTTTTTATAGCCATTATTAAAAACTGGACTACATAATTAGCCATGTTTTGTTAATAGCAGCAGTAATTCTATTAAAAAATTAGCCAGATTGCATTCTTTTTGCCAAAAAAAAACGAATCTCATCAACTTCTTTGTTAGCCATTTTATAAACGAGTCCATTATAATTCTACATTAAAGTACGGTTTTAATACGCATTATTTCGATTTAACCACATTTGGCGGCTATGCTATGTGAAAACTTTTTATAGCCATTATTAAAAACTGCACTACATAATTAGCCATGTATTGTTAATAGCAGCCACCTTAAATAATTTTTTTATTATAAATTAATTTCGTTAGATTTTTGTCAATTTGTATAAAATTTATCCAACTTTTTATCGCAAATCACGATTTAGCCATGTTGTTGTTATTTAAATATCATAGTCATATTTGGCTTATGCTTCGTCAAAATCATCATTAAGTAATTGGCTATATTAGCGATTTTGATCATTATTAAAAAGTTGGCTATATTTCACTAGATAGAATAAGGAATTTATTATTTAAAAAATGGCTATACATAGTGATTTTGTTGGAGCTATTATCGGTTTATTATGATCTATTATCTTTGAGAGTGTAAAAAAATTTTTTAGCCAGGTTGAACAAAAAAAATACTTATTTGTTAGCCATTTCGTAAAAGAGTTCATCTAGAGAAAAATTTCATCTTATAATTTTCTATTAAAATACGCTGAGTAACATATAGCTATGTTTTGTAACAACTTGGCTAACTGTATGTTAACAACGAGCTGCTATTAGTATTACAATTAGTTTTATAAAAATTGTTATTGTTTAAATACAATTCTATATTTGGCTGTGCTTTGTTGAAACCTTAAACGACATATCGAGTTTCTACAACCATTATTTAAAAAAATGGCTATACATAGTGATGTTTTTTTGTATTTTTTCGGTAAAAAATTAACTTCATTTGAGCTTTGTTAGCCAGTTTTTTACAATAATCCATCTAATTTCATCATATGATTTGCTTCTTAAATTAGCCACTTTTATTTAAATGCCACGTTGTTTGGCTATGGGTTATAGAAGCTGTTACACTTTTAGCCATGTTTCGTCATGTCAAAAGTAATTGCCCAGCTAGACATGTTGTTAGTATTACCATCTTATTTCATGTTATGAAACTTATTGCCTAATACAGTTTAGCCATAATCCTCTACATTTAGAATTAGCTTTTTCTTTTTAAACTAAATTTTGTACAGGAGTTAACCAACATTTTAAATTTGCTGCTCTTACATTCATTTAACACGATCGTAATTGGTTGTTTCTTCTAACTTTTAATAAATAGTAGGACGCAAATTTCTCCTTTAGTCATGCGTTTATCTTTCATTCAATTATAAAATGATTTCACACGGAAACTGAGTTAATTTTCCCATCCTCGTTTTATTATTATTATTATTATTTATTATTATTTCGATTTAAACTCGCGTAGCGATGCTATAATTAATAAATTCATCCGATAAACATGTCACAATTATAAATATCCGTTATGAATTATTAACATCGTATATAATAAGCTCTCTCTCTCTCTCGCGAGTGGCGATGACGTGTCCGATTTTAAAAACGACAACAAAAAAAAAACAAACAAACGACCAACCTTTCGCCGCTACGCTAAACAATTTCAAACGTAGAAAAAGTTACGCAAGTTAGCTACATAGGCTATCGATCAAATCAAACTTGTTCCTCCTCCTCCTCCATTTTCTTCTTCTTCATCTTCCTCGTCATGACAATGCGCGAGTTTAATCCCTCATACATACTTACAAATCTTAAAGATTTTATTTCAACTGTCGTGGATCACTATAGAAACGGAATTTCTCGATTCTCTCGCTTGGCTTGCCTGTGGGAGTTAATTCACCAGCTTTAATCATTATCGATTAGTTACATACGTACACATTAGAAAGGCATCTCTTAAAATTTAAACCGGAGCATTTCAATTTTCTAATCTCGAGTGGACGGTTCTGTTTCAAACATGAATTACGTTTAAACCAGATATAATTCGACGTTGATCATTTTTTTTTTAATATTGCAGGAGTAATGGCCAGCTAAGAAATACCTTGAATAAGGCTCGTACCTTATGGAGAGGGGGTAGCGGAGGTGCCGGCGGTGGTCCTAGATTATCTCTGGATAGCGCCTTACCAGGCGATACATCTCCGCAAAATCAAGGAAACCATGGACGGTTATCGCGATGGTTTTCGATGAGGAGAGGATCGACGCATCAGTACGATGTGGAGAATACGGAGACTAATCGAACTCAAACTAATTCGAATAAGATGCCGCTATTACCCGAGGTAAAACGTCATGTATGTAAATGTTACATATCTCTTATTATTATTATTATTATTATTATTATTATTAATTAATCGTTTTTGTTATAATGAAATTCCTATAATAGCAAATGATTGTTGAAACGCAAAAATTCGCCTTTAGCTGACTTCTACCACCCCACTAATCTGGCAAATTCTGACCTTGTCCATCTACCAAGATTTCTTTTTTACTAAATCACTAGCATTAACTCGCTTAATTTGCAGTTTGAAACTCTCTTTGCCTTTCTTGTTTTATGAGATACTCATGTTGGGCGCTAAAATATACTGTAACACCTTATGAGCCCCACGTTGGGCGCCAAAATAGGGGCTACATCGATACATAAGTAAGATCTGGAATTGGCAATTTTGCCTGTCACATCTTTTATAACATAATGTCGAGTTAACTGTGATCACAGCCAAAATATGATGGTGACTTTTTTTTAACTTTTGTTTTCCCACCCCCTCTCCTCATCGCTGAGGGTTTCCGCTTGTCCTACGGCTAGACAGATTGTCCAGTTTCAGTTTCTTTTCATCGGATGCACCTTGAAACCACTCCCCCGTCGATAACTAAATCTTCTTCTTCGCTTTACCCACATTAGGCGCCAAAATGTCTTATGGCACTTAATTTGCAGTTTCAAACTCACCTTACCTTTCTTGTTTTATGAGATACTCACGTTGGGCGCTAAAATATACTGTAACACCTTATGAGCCCCACGTCGGGCGCCAAAATGGGAGGCTACGTCGGGACATAAATAAGATCTGGAATTGGCAATTTTGCCTGTCATATCTTTTACATATAACGTAATGTCGAGTTAACTGCGACCACAGCCAAAATATGATGGTGACTCTTTTTTTACTTCTGTTTCCCCACCCCCTCTCCTCATCGCCGAAAGTTTCCGCTTGTCCTATGGCTAGACAGGTTGTCCAGTTTCAGTTTCTTTTCATCGAAAGCACCTTGAAACCACTCCCCCGTCGATAACTAAATCTTCTTCTTCGCTTTATTTGTATTAAGAGACCCACGTTGGGCGCCAAAATGTCTTATGCCGACTTGGACAAGCTCCCAGCATATATAATTTGCAAAATATGCTAGAAACAACGCAACATAAGTTCAGAAAATCTGTCAGTTTTATTTTTTTTTTTTTTTTTTTTTTTTCCATTGAATGTGGCTTTAAACCACCCCCTTCCCGTCCACTAATTGGCGATTAAATCTTTGAGATCTTCTTTTTTACGTTGGTTGTTTTAAGATACCCATGTTGGGCGCCAAAATAAGCAGTAACGTGTTACAAGCCTCACGTTGGGCAGCAAAATACGTTCCAACATATTACGCACCTCACGTTGGACACCAGAGTGCACTGCGAGATTTTATGAGCCCCACATTGGGCGCCAAAATGTGCTACGGTGACTCCAGCGAGTTGTCAATTTTTCGATCGGTCTGGGACCGTCCGCCAATTGTCAATTAAATCATTGAAATCTTTTTTACGTTGCTCTTCCTTTAAAAAGATCCACGTTGGGCGCCAAAATATGTTGTAACGTCTTAAGAACCTCACGTTAGGCGTCGAAATATGTTCCGAGACATTATAGGTACCACGTTGGATGCCAAAATATGTCACAAGACTTTACGAGCCCCACGTTGGGCGCCAAAATATATTTTGGTGAGACCACAGTCAAAATATGATGGTAACTTTGTTTTTTCTTTTGTTCCCCAACCCCTTCTCCTCATCACTAGGGGCTTCCACTTGTCTTAACGCTAGACATATTGTCCTTCAACCCTTTTAACTCTAAGAACGAGGTTTTCGATCTAACCGTCGGGATTTGGATGCTGTCTCGGAACTTACAACATCTAGTTAATTTCTCATCTCCAGGATTTTGCGCGTCCTAACTCCCTCATGTCCCAGATCAGCAAGTTCAACGACCTAGAAGCCCTTCCTCGTCACTCTAACGTGACCATTATACTGTTTGTATAGGTATATTGTGGGCAAACGACTCTGCCGTATGGTTTTGATGTCTTAGCATTGATTTTGCCCAAATATGGGCCAATTTTCCTTCTTTGGAATCGAATTTGAAGCTCTCGATTTAAATCATGAGAGGTTGGGCGCCAAGTTGTGTTCTATCGCTTTGTGGACCTCATGATGGACGCCAAAATATGCTTTAACACAAACATACATACAAGATTTTCGGTTACATCACTAGTTCACTAGTAACGTCAGTCAGTTTCCTTTCCTGCAATGCAATTTGAAGGTCTGCGTTGGTAACTAAATCAATGCCTTTCAAGGTTGTATCTCCTTTTGTGGAGAAAGAAAACCAAACATCCAGACTTCATTTTCGCTAAAAGACTCATTAGATCGTGAGAAAAACAATCCAGCTCCATTGGGGGCCAAATTATGTTCTGTCGATTTTGGGGTCCCCACGTTGGGCGCCAAATTATGTTAGGAGGAAACTGCAAGATTTTGTTATATAGATATTCTCTAGGGTGTGTGACTCTTGCAGGCCCAAGTACATATTTATTATTATTATTATTATTAGTTTAATTATTATTAATTAAATATAATTTTTTTATAATTTAACATTTTATTTTAAACGCAGGTTGAAGAAGAAACCTCATTCACGAGTTGCCCTCTCCAACAGCAGCGGAGACAAATACCACCTACGTTACCCCCACCGCCCCCTAATTTATCCCCGTTACAATTAAAAAGGCGAATGATAGTAGCGGCGATAGTCCACAGCGAGAACTCCTACGTATCCACGCTACAAAAACTAGTAAATGTGAGATAATTTTCACCGAAAAAAAAATCCTTAATATAATTAATTAGATGTTTTAATTCTTATATTATAGGATTATAAGAAACCCTTAGAGGAGAGTAGCCCGCCCATTTTAAGTTCGTCGAAGATCTCCGTTCTATTCCACAAACTGCCGGAGATACTACAGTGCCATACGTTATTCCGAATCGCATTAGCCGAATGCGTGAAGAATTGGGATAGGGAGGAGAAGATCGGCGACGTTTTCGTCGCTTCCTTTTCCAAAGCCATCGTCTTAGAGATATACAGCGGTTTTATTAATAATTTCTCGGTCGCTATGGATCTAGCCAAGATGGAAG
Organism: Holotrichia oblita; assembly: GCA_023690525.1. Lineage (NCBI taxonomy): Eukaryota > Metazoa > Arthropoda > Insecta > Coleoptera > Scarabaeidae > Holotrichia > Holotrichia oblita. The sequence goes on from CM043019.1 coordinate 2,403,407, forward strand.
CCAAACGGAAGTCGGCGTTAGCGGATTTTTTCAAAGTAAGTCTGTCTTACCTATTTATTGTTTGGTCGAAACTTTTTTTTCTTAGTCACGTGATTTCGCGTAATCTCTAAAGCTGTTTCAAAATTTAATTTTATTAATTAATTCTGATCTAAGGTAATTTTGCTCAAGTCGATACCAATTAAGGTCAATCAAGTCGAAACTAGTTCCAAATCCACGGTCCAAGATCACTTTGATCTGCATTACGCAGGTTTTTTTGACAATTTGTTCCCCAGCCGTGAAAGTTCAGTGCCAACGTAAGTCCAGAAAATCAATCAATTTCTTTTCGTTGAATTATAGCTCGAAACTCCGCCACCCTCCCCCTCACCAGTAATTAAATCGATAAAATCTTCTTTGCCTTTTTTTTTTGAAAAACACGACGTTGGGCGTAAAAAAATGATGCGAAATCGTGTGGACCCCACGTTGGGTGCCAATTAGTTGGGTGTGTCGACTGAGGCAAGCTGCTAGTATGATTAATTTCGCGAAATTTGCATCTTGAAACCACTCCCCATTGATGACTAGATCTTCTTCTTTGCCTTGTTTGTATTAAGAGATCCACGTTGGACGCCAAGATATGTTGTAACTGCTGAAGAGAACGTTCACGTTGTTGGCGAAACCTTGTAGGTCCAACGTTGGCCACCAAAATGTCTTGTGGCCGACTTGGACAAGCTCCCAGTACAAATAATTTGCAAAATATGCTAGAAACAACGCAACATAAGTTCAGAAAATCTGTCAGTTTTTTTTTTTCATTGAACGCGGCTTTCAACCACCCTTTTTCCGTCCGCCAATTGGCAATTAAATCATTGAAATCTTCTTTGCCTTCCTTTTTTTGAAGAACACGACGTTGGGCGTCAAAATATGTTGTAACGAGCTGATTGAGACCCACGTTGGCCAGCCAAAATATATTGTAACGACTAAAGAGCCCCACGTTGGGCGCCAAACTATGTTGTAGTGGCCGAACTCCCCATTGAAGCGTAAATCTTCTTCTTTGAAACCTTCTTAGGTCTAACGTTGGCCCCAAAAATGTCTTGTCACGACTTGGACAAGCTTCCAGTACAAATAATTTGCAAAATATGCTAGAAACAACGCAACATAAGTTCAAAAAATCTGTCACTCTCTTCCCGTCTGCCAATTGGCGATTAACTCTTTGAGATATTCTTTTTTACGTTGCTTCTTTTAAAAGACCCACGTTGAGCGCCAAAATATGTTCTAACGGCTGAAGAGCCTCACGTTAGGCGCCGAAATATGTTCGGAGACATTATACACCGCACGTTGGGTGCCAAACTATGTTACAAGACTTTATGAGCCCCACATTGGGCGCCAAAATGTGGTTTAAGCAATTTGCCAATTTTTCGATTGGCCTGATGGGACCGTAATTTCGACGTTTTGACATGAATTCTGGTGATTTTTACGCTAGTTATAACCCGGTTTGTTCGAAACCACAATCCAGGACCTGCATTATACATAATTTTCGGCTAAATGAGCCCCACGTTGGGCGCCAAACTATGTTATGTCGCTTCGGGAGGGGTGGAGGGTCATTCTGGGCGCCAAAATATGTTACAAGACTTTATGAGCCCCAGATTGGGCGCCAAAATGTGGTTTAAGCAATTTGCCAATTTTTCGATTGGCCTGATGGGACCGTAATTTCGATGTTTTGACATTAATTCTGGTGATTTTTACGCTAGTTTTAACCCGGTTTGTTCGAAACCACAATCCAGGACCTGCATCATGCATAATTTTCGGCTAAATGAGCCCCATGTTGGGCGCCAAATTATGTTGTGTCGCTTCGGGAGGGGGTGGGGCTCACGTTGGGCGCCAAAATATGTTACGACACCTTAATAATACCCGTATTTTAATTCTAGGTTAAACAAATTAGTTCAAACGATAGGCTATCATTCTTCGGCTTGATGGTGAAACCGGTCCAGCGATTTCCACAGTTTATATTACTATTACAGGTAATTATTAATTTAAAAAATCCGTACGATATCCGTACGATAAAATTCTTCTTTCCGTGTGCAGGATCTCCTGAAACATACGCCCCAAGGTCACCACGATAGGATGTCCTTGCAATTAGCTTTAACTCAACTCGAATCTTTAGCGGAGATGCTTAACGAGCGGAAACGAGAAGCCGAACAGTTCCAGGCTTTCAAGGAGATGCTTCGGAATATCAGTGGGAAATTCTCAGCTAGACCTTTAACCGACGCCAATAGGTACCTGTTGCGAGAAGATAATGTAACACAATTGGTAAGTTTCTACATTTTATCATCATTATAATCGATTTAATTTATTAATTAAATGTTTTTTTGATCAGGAATTCAACCAATGCGGTTTGATTACCAAAGCTAAAAGTAGAAGACTGTTACTGTTAAACGACTTAGTGGTCTGCGTATCCGTCGCTCCTAAAGCCTCAGACGATTTCGGTGCTAGCGAAAGACTCAGTTTAAAATTCACGTGTCCAGTCTCCGATATCGAGATCCAAGATACGAGTGCGTCGCCAACTTTAAGCCGATTATTAACAGTCGGACTCAACAAAGGTGGCAGTTTAAAATCCAACGCCTCATTCGACGGTACCCAACCGCAAGCGGACAGCTTGTGCACGGAAATGAGCAATCTAATGCACGATTACGAAGTGATGAGCCGGATCAACGATCTAGCTGGCACCCTTAGAGGCGCCTACAAAGATATCTGCCCGGAAAACACGAAAAAAATCCTACAACAGATTCAAAGTTCGATACAGCAGAAGGACGAGCAGATGGCTTGGGTAGATAGCTGCTGTTTACAGATCGTCGCCAAGACGAAGGGGAAGGAGGAGGTGTTCACGTTTCAAACGGGGAATCCGTCCGTTAAGAAGGAATGGATCACCGAATTGAGGTTGGCGCAGTTGGCCTTGGATCCGAATAATTCGCCCGCTTGGGACGTACCCGAACAGGAGCAGAGACCTTCGACTAAGATGCCTCTGTTCGTTAGATCGCAGCCCGTTTATAAATCGCAGCATCAAACTGAAGTGAGTTTGTTTCCCTTTTTTAACGTTAAAATTTGAAGGTTATAATATAAGCTGTCAAAATTGGCTCTAACCCAATATTTTTGACAGCTAGAAAAATTTTGACACATTTAAATTACTTTTCCAGGTACGCTGTGGCTGTTTCTACACAATAAACTCCCCGAGGCCGACTAAGAGACGCAGCCGATCTCAAAGTTATTTATGGGTGTGCACGTCAGATGGCGCCAGCAGTCACATCGCCATATTAGCGCAGAACCATCACCAAGCTTCGCTGTTACGCGACATCGGCTCCTTCTCGTTGGTCGAGACGCAGGTGACGGCTATGGAATACGTGAAGGGGGCGCCACCACCTTGCCCGAATCTAGCCAGCGATTCGGTGTGGATGGGAACCGATAGTAGGAAATTGTTACTTTACGCCGCGGACGAACCGGAAAAGCAAGAGGAAATTTGTAGCGCAACAGTACCGGATGTGATAGTTCAGATCAAGTACCATTGCGATTCGGTGTTCGTCGCTCTGGGAAACGGCGGATTGTTGATTTATAGGAGGAGTTTGCTCGATGGTAGTTGGTTGTTGAAGGATCCTCAAGCTTTGCATTTAGGGGGTGACCCGGTATCGAGTTTATTACCGATTAATCTGTGTATGTACGCCGCTTGCGGTAAAAAAGTTTGGGTATTGAACGCAGTCACCGGGGAAGTACAGAAAAATTTTAGTATACAACACGAGCATGTAGGAAACGTGAATTTGATGGCTCATAGCGGGATCGGGTTGTGGATCTCGTTGAGGAACTCCAGTACGATTTGCTTGTATCACACGGAGACCTTCAAGCATCTTCAAGATATAAATATAGCTTCGAACGTGATGAGGGTGACTACATCAGGTTCAAGTAACGATTGCTTGAACAACAATCGATCTCAAGTTAACGTGACGGCTCTATTAGCTTGTAAAGGATTACTTTGGGTTGGCACAAACGTAGGGATAAGCTTAACGATACCCCTACCACGATTAGAAGGCGTCCCTATCATCAGTGGGCGTGTCAATATATCATACCACGCCCATTACGGTCCGATCTCGTTTTTATTAGCGTTACAACCAAAGAATTACCAATCGATATCGAAATTATCATCGAAAGATGTTAATAAAGACGATAATAAAGCCGACCTGGAAACTTTAGATATTAGCGGAATTGGCGAGGAACGACCTAAGATCGAGAAACAATTGAGCGACTCATCGGTTTCCTCGGTAACCACCAAATTTAAACAGCAATTAACTAGCAGCCCCATCGTCTTAAGACGCAGGCGATCTAAAGATAGCGATTTATCGCGTTTAAGCAAGACTTTACCTCGCGGATTAGGAAACGGTGGCTCCATCTTCTCGACCAGCACGACTTCGTCGCAGGGCTCCGCCGATACCTGCGACGTTTACGGCCTGTACGGGGATCTGATGTACCCGAAGGATTACGAAGGTGACGAGCACGTTTTAACCGATACTGTTTACGAATCGCTCCGGAGGAGCGACCCCGAATTAGCGGCGATTCCCGGAAAAGTCAGCACTCTAGATCGTAGATTGAAGATGAAGGTCAGTCGACCGCGTTCGTTGGATTTATCGAATTGGTCGGTGGATTCGCGATCTTCCAGTTTGTACACGTCGTCGGGTAGCGAGGAAAGCATGGCTATCCGTGGGGTTATCGGTGGTCGCAGCGTATCGCGGAATAACTCCAACGTTAGCAGACAATTGAATGGTATCCTCGATACTAATTCGGTTAGTGTAAGTGTAAATACTACTATGAACGCTAGTGTGATTAGTGAGAAGGAGGTTCAACCCCCGCAAACGGTGCAATTAAGGCATAACCAGCAGAGTAATACGAAAACGCTCAGTAGAAGTAACGCTTTGGATAACGGTAGGAGGACGGTTATCACTTTGATGGGCGGTAGAGGTTATGTAAATTGGAGACAACCGTGTTGTTCCGTCGATAAATCGAAGAATCTATCCGCTAGTTCGTTTAGGGAGCCTAATACAAACGACGCTCACATCGTTATATGGGAGTTGAAATTGTGATGCGTTTTATTTCGTTCAATTTTAATCATTATTCGTGGAAATATAGCGTAAAATATAAACATTCCGCGATTAATTTCGTTAAAACTACGATTCCCACCATTTTTACGCTATATTTCGCCGAACACCCTGTACATTAAGTTTTTACAAATCGGAGATATTTACTTTAAACGGTTGGTGCCGCTTAGTTTGGCAGTACTGTCAACGCCTGTCAAAATATGGTAGATTTTGACGTTTTAAATTTGACGTTTCAATTTGACGTTTAAAACGTCAAAAAAAACATAATTTGTAGATAAAATCTGTTGTGTATCATATTTAATTAAGGAACGTTACATTTTACATGTCTATATTATATAAAAAATATTATCGTTAAATGATGAAATTATATCTCGATTTTATATATTTCTCCGTTTATTTTTAAATTAATTTATTCGTTAAACATTTTTAATTCTCCCACGTAAGTACATTCGTTTTAATTTATTATTTAAAATTTCCTCCCCGATCATGATCGTAATGTTAATAATGATGTTGTACGATCGAGATCGTATTGTGGACACATAATATATATATAAATATCGTTGTATATTTCCTTTTTTTGTATAATAGCACTTTTACGTAGGTCTTATAAACGGCAAGGAACGAAAAACAAGATCGCACCGATTTAATTACAAATTTCCGTTATAATTTCATACGCATATTATTGTACACGATATGTTCTTTTTTGTATTTAAAAAACAAATGCATCTGTTTTTGAGAATTGTATTAATAAAAATCAAATATATAAATTAATGTATATAATTATACTGTACCAAAAAAAAAAAAAACCCGTTGTTTTATTTCGTTTAAACTCGATTAAAATTTTTTTAATTTAAAATCATAACCTCAACACTAATTTGATCTAAATATAATTAAACTCATTATCTTAAAGTATAAAAATAAACTTACGGTCAGTATTAGCTTCGTATAACAGTATTCCGTTCTTAAATTTTGACAAATCGGTAGATATTCCGAATGAAATGTGTAGAGATCGCACTAATTTTCCAACATGTTATTCAATATTTTAATGCTTCATATCACGTTTTAATATTAATAATCTTTAATTAATTCAAATATTTATCATTTTTAGGATTGAAATTGAAACTGTTATCCTAGTGATATCTATTCAAACATACATGAACTAATTTGACAACTAGAAAAATGAAATTAAGTTGGTATCTCTTCCTATACTTCTGCTGCCATCTATTCTTAGAATTACTGCATTAAATACATATATAGAATGTCCCAAATTAAATTGCTTTATAAAATACAACTTCAGCTTATTAAAACTCTATTTCTTCAAATAAAATTCGAAACAGAATTAAATTATGCATAAAAAAAAAAATTAAGTTAGTAGATACCTTTTTGTTTACTTGTGCTGCCATCTATTCTTAGAATTACTGCATGATATACCTAATATATAGACTGTCCCAAATTAAATATCCTAATTTTAAGAATTGTAACAGAAACGTCAAAATCTCTGGTATTCATAACCTCAATTTTAAAATTTTCCCTCAAAAAAAATGGCGACGATACATAATAAACATCATGACGTGAGTTCAAAAATATTTTCGAAAAAATCGAATTATCTCTAAAACGATTACACTTAGGTATAGGTAATGCTAGTAAAAGTCCCTCTAAAATAACGTTTAGATTTCGAAAATGTAAAAAAAATTATATCATTCCATTTGAATTAAGAGAGTTGATGCCGATTTCCGCTATTTCCGGAAGTGCCACCATCTTGAAAATATTTTCAGTTGATAGATTTAATTATCCTGTAGGCGTATACAACTTTGCAGAAATTTATCATCATAAAAAGTAGAGATATCAATCTTTTTAATGGCCACTCTCCATTTAACATCATGATTTATACAGGGTGATTCGCTACTATTCCCTCGATTTTTTGTGTGCTTAATCTCTAAATTATATCAACGTGATATTTTAATCATATATAGAGGGTAATAAAAAAACATATTTTGAAATTGTGTTCCAGATATACAGAGTGAGTCGGATATAAAACTTTTTTTCGATTTTTTTTTTGTTTTCATCAATATACGAACAAATTTTTTCATTTTTACTATACGCCGAGTTTTTTAAGCTCATTTATAGGTCCAAAATTTAATTTTTATGTTTTAATATAATTTTTCCAAATGAGAAGAGGGTGGATCATTAAATCACCACGAAAGAGCATTGAAGTACCTTCATTTTGATACCCAACATTAATATGCCGAACGAACGTTTATTAAGTATTTTTTGTGAAAAAAAAAATTTTTTTGAAAAAAAAAATTTTTATATCAAAAAATTTCTTTTACTGCAGTTGTACTCAAAATATTATCCCGAATCAAAATATCAAAAAATATTCAGGTAGTCCCATTTAAAAATCGAAAATCAAAGTCATTTCCGGTAAAAGCGGAAGTGATAAGAATGTATCGAGTATGTCAGGAAATGTAAATTAAAGCTCCGCACATAATTCCCAAATTTCGTTTCTCTATCTCAAATATTTTAGAAATTATAAGGGCAACCCACCTCCCCGATATACAGGATGATCCAGAAAAGTTTAACATATACGTTCTTATGTTTTATTTTTCATCTGAATAGGCCATGTTTGACTAAGACCTAAATGATATTAAAAAATAACCTAACTTTGATAAACTGAGCTTTTTTTAACCACCTTATATAATTAAAAATCTTTTAATGTAAACCCACCTTGTTCTCTTGGAGTTTCTGCTTGTCTGTTTATGAAATTTTGATGCGAACGCTATTCAGGACAACTTGGATCAACATTTTCACCAATCTTGTTGAATTTTTCAAATTTTGTATTTTATACAACAGTTTCGCCAGAAATTACATCAACTTTAATTTATTAAGTGAAACGCTCTGTATATTAGGAGATTTTGACGTCAACTATTGACGATTGACAGCACGAAATAAGTTTTGAGATAAGTGCTGCCATCTAAAGTTCAGTCTTGTGTAAAATTTAAACCTGTTTGAGGTTAATCAATAGATTACTAACAGCGTTGCCAACTAAATGTTAAACGACGCTCGCATCGTTGCAATTGTGACTTTTAATCATTATTCGTGGAAATATAGCGTAAAATACATGAAGATAAACATTCCATTAATTGGATTCGCGATTAATTTCGTACAAACTAAGATTCCACCTTTTTTACGCTATATTTCGCCGAACATCCTGTATATTAAGTTTTTACAAATCGCAGATATTTACTTTAAACGGTTGGTGCTGCTTAGATTGACAGTACTGCGTAATACCTGTCAAATTGACGTTTAAAACGTCACAAAAAATGAATGTAATATCGTTGTTATTAATCAATATATTACTAACAGACTTACCAACTGAAACAGAATTTTTGTCTCTAAATAATTATTAATTAATAAGACATGAAAACTGTAAAAAAGTTTTCGAGGTTATGGTGATGTATCGTCGATTATCTGTCAATGTGACAGCGATCTGTATGACACAAGATAGAAAGTTTTTCAATATAGACAACCCAAATAACACGAATCGTAGTCTTTCTAATATGTTCTAACAGATGTCGCCACTAATCGCAGAACTGCAATAAACACAGAACATAACCTCGTCTCCAACTAGTCTATTGTGTGTGTATGAATGTTTGCATCGCCATGTTTTAATAGGTAAACATGGTGGATACTTGCGCTTTACGTCTCTGATAATTATTTATTGTGCGTTGTTGATCGCGTTGTACGCGAGTTCTCCGATAACGAGGTGATAAATCGATCGGGGGATATACCAAGTGCGATTGATAAAAAAAAAACTAAACAAATCGGAACCGCCAACTTGAATCCGCAGTAAACCTGGTAAGTTTGGAATTTTCGATTTAAAATCTCTTCGGAGATTCAAACATTATTGTTGTGTTATTATATTTAAAGATAAATTGAGCTCGTTTATTGATTTTTTTAAATTTAAACCAGGAAATTCTTGACAGTACTACCTGGATGTGCTTCTAACAAAAAGATCGTTTCGAATTCTATTTACGGGGAGCAAACGCAGGTATTACGTTTCTTTTTTGTTGTTCCTAATCTCTGTTAGTGTTTGAGATTGAAGAACACCTGTTCACCCTTTTAAAAAACAGGTTTTCCTATCTGAAGCGATGACCTTATTGTTACATATATAATATAGGTAGTTTCCTCGTCCTAAAATAGAATGTGTTACTGCTTCGTTTATTAATCGAGAGAGCATAGGTATTTAAATCTTGTGCAGTGAGTCATTTTATGCGGTTGATTCGTCAGCTTTCGGTTAATCTTCTCATCATTCATTTCACTTAAAGTATGCGTGTTAAATGCATTCTCGATTGATGACCTTGGCCTTAAAATGATTTTTTCTCTCTTATATACGGGATCGCAATCATCATTGAAATAAAAGTGATATACAGGGTGTCCAGGCTGACGCGGTTCTTTTGATATGATGATTTGTTTATTTTACAGTATAGAGAAAAAACTTTCAAATAAAAGTTGCCCCTATTTATACGATGCATAGCTAGAAAATATTTTCAAATATACAGGGTGTCCCGATTATAGAAAAAGCGTATCTAATTTTATTAATTTAAATGGATCACCCTATATATTATATATTTTTTAGATTCTACATGATATTTTAAGCAACTTTTATTAAGACCTACCTAGACCTATGTGCTTTTGTTTTCGAGAAAATAAATATTTTATGAAAAATTTTGCAATTGCAGCGCCCTCGTTAATGAGCTGTAGGATCAAAATTAAAAAAGGTAGAAAATTTTGGTTTGCGCCAATTGATACGTCTTGAATTGCTTTACTATTTCCAATATTAACATGTACGGATCCTTTTGTTGACATCCAGTTACTAGCGGCTAACATTTGGAAACATTTAAATGCCAATATCTCTGTTTTTTTAAATGGGACACCCTATATCTGTTTACAGCTTTGGATGTAAAATTAAATTCTCTTTCTTTTGATATCAAACTGTACCCATTTATCTTCAACCGTTCTAGAGAAAAATGTATATTTCTTCTGCGACTATCGAAACAGACCACTTCAATTTGCACAAAGTAGGCTAGGTAACAATAATATAATGACAGATATATTTAATAATCATTTGTACCATTGTACCAAATTTAAATTAAGGTTATTACTTGTGTATAATTATAAATGGTACAAATGATTATTAAATATATCTGTCATTATATTATTGTTACCTAGCCTACTTTGTGCAAATTGAAATGGTATGTTTCGACAGTAATAGAAGAAATATACGTGTTTCTCTAAAACGGTTGAAGATAAATGGGTACATTCTTATATCAAAAGAAAGAGAATTTAATTTTACATCCAACCATGTAAACAGATATAGGGTGTCCCATTTAAAAAAACAGAGTTATTAGCATTTAAATGTTTCCACATTTTGGCGCTAGTAACTGTATGTCAACAAAAGAGTTCCGCACATGTTAATATTGGAAATAGTAAAGCAATTCAAGACGTATCAATTGGTGCAAACAAAAATTGTCTACCTTTATTACTTTTGATCCTACAGCTCATTAACGAGGGTGCTGCAATTGCAAAATTTTTCATAAAATATTTATTTTCTCGAAAACAAAAGCACATAGGTCTAGGAAAGTCTTAATAAAATTTACTTAAAATATCATGTAGAATCTAAAATAAATATAATATATAGGGTGATCCATTTAAAATAAGAAAGTTAGATACGCTTTTTCTATAATCGGGACACCCTGTATATTTAAAAATATTTTCTAGCTATGCATCGTATAAATAGGGACAACTTTTATTTGAAAGTTTTTTCTCTATGCTGTAAAATAAACAAATTATTCCAACACGTTTGCATATTCGTACATTATCAGCATTAATAAAATGCAGTTTCATTTGTTTCTTCTACTACTTTTAAAGTAGGCTGTATGCCGAGGTAGGTATGTAATGTTTATTATTTTGTTTTAATTATGTCACGGTCCCACGTCAAAGACAATCGAAAGAGACAAACAACATTAATAAAAAATATATTTTTAAGTTATTATACAGGGTGTCCAGAAAGTGTTCAAGTAAGGAATGATTTATCATATATCAAACTGTCAATATTGTCATTACAGACAATCATAGGGTTAAAATCGAAATCCCGAAGACATATTTTTTCTAAAAAAAGTTGAATACATTTCATACATTCCGAACACCCTGTATATCAAATAGAAACGAGCATAACTCACATCACAAACGAGTGCAACGAAACCGTACTACATCACAACGGTTCCATCTATCGACTTGAAAGAAACTATTAATAATATGAAGTTTTTATACAGGGTTGTTCTGTTATCCAATGATAACTGATAACAACATGGCTAAATAGCGGCAAAGATTTTATGTAACGATTGCAATAGTAGAAATTAAAAAAGAAAACAATCGAGCATCACGTTTTCGAGATATTCACCGAAACTCTCTCTTTTTCAAATCGAGCACCCTGTATATTTCGCTAGTCTTTAATAAATTAAGAATTTAATTTTAAATTTTCAAGGGGAAAAAAACAGGTACAAAGCTCCTTTATTTTTGATTTATTTTTCCTTGGTGATGGCTCGAAATTACAGGTGTCCCATTTAAAGAAAAAGGAAAGGAAATTTCAAAAAAACGCGATGTTCAATTGTTTTTTCAGATTCCACCATTGCAATCGTTACATAAAATCCTTTAAATACGTCTAACGAAGTTAGCAATAATGGCCTACTTGATTTGAAAACAGCCCCTGTATATTCTGATGCCTGCTTTGTGTTTCTCTGTTTGTTTACCAACTATTGAAAGCAAAAATCTGGCTTTATTAATTTAGAAATGTCATTAGTGTCAATGTCATCATGACATATGAAATGTCGAATTAAAAAAAAACTCTTATACAGGGTGTCTCATTCTGATCAAAATATGAATTTGAAAATTTATAATTATACAGGGTGTTAGTAAATAAGTGCGACAAACTTCAGGGGGTGATTCTGCATGCAAAAATAATGACAGTTTGCTATATAAACGTCCGTCCGCAAATGCTTAGTTTCAGAGTTACAGGGTGTTAAAGTTTTTCTTAAAAACTGACGATTTATTTATTGCTCTGAAACCGGTCGAGATAGACAAATGAAATTTGGTGGGTTTTAAGAGATCGTTATTGCGCATTTCTTGACATCCAACCAAGAATTTTATATTCATCATTGGCGTGCATACGGGTAATGATCTTAATTTTTTAAAGAAAAAAAAAGGTACGCCACTGAGATATTTCAAATTAAAAATCATTTTTGAATTTGCCATTCAATTTGTGATAAAAAACCTCTCTTGCCTTTTTTTCGTATGAGGCGCCGTTTTTATGCAAAAAAATAAAACATTTTAACGTGTATTTTGCATTTGCGGACGGACTGTCATTATTTTTGCATGCAGAATCATCCCTTGAAGTTTGTCGCGCTTATTTACTAACACCCTGTATACAGTCGATCATCTTCTCTTCAATGAAAATATTATTAGATTTCTAGCGCTTCCGGCTATACCGGAAGTCGCCATCTACTTTATTATTTTTAATGGAACACCCTGTATATTTTTACATATTTGGATTCCTCTATTTATAAGCTTTATGAATATCTTTACTTTTTGCAATTTGATTGGTAAGTTTTGTAGTTATTCGATTTTTTGTGTCATTTATTCAAAAAATCAGAGAACTCCCCCTCCTCCCCCCCCCTCCCCATATTTTATTACCTAGTCGTCTTCGGGGTCCAATTCTACATCTTTTATGCCCCACATGTCCTATACCTAAAATTGATAGTTTAGGAGATAACTCATCGATACTTATCCAGTGTGCCATGGAAAATAAACGTTCTCATAGATTTATTGTCAAAGTCTTAACGTCAAAATCACTCTTCGTCGTTCGATGCCGGTCAGTTAATAAGTATCCGTAACTTGTAATTTATTAGGAATCAATTTTGACAGATAAGCAAATATTGACAGATTTTCGTCATTTTCTTGACGTTTTGCGCGTACAATCTTGTTTGACGTTCAAGATATTCAATATACGATCGTGTTTACCATTTATATGTCAAATGTGGCCGATGTAAACAATCGAAACGTCCAATTCGCCGAAATTTCGTCGAGCGTGGTCGAGATTGACGTTCGCAACATTCGATCCGGCCTGGCGCGAGCCATTTAAACGTCAAAAATGATCCAGATAGATGTGAGTTTGACATTCAAAACGTCAAATGTAGTGTCAAATCTGACATTACAATCATACAATGTCAAATATTGACGATCTTCGCATTTAAGGGTTTAATTTGACATATAAAATGTCAAATATGTGCGAGTTTGATCATTTTGAAATTATATTATATTTCAGATTTACTTGTCACTTTGACATTTCTAAAATGTCAATTTAAAAATCAGTGTAGCCAACGTTGAAAAAATTAAATTTTTAAAAGCTCGCGTATCAAATGTCAAATCTTCTTACAGCTTTTAAAATATTTAAACGACCGAAATTGAAAAATAAAACTTGTACAAAATACACACGTCGCCGTCATATGATTAGTTTTGAAGCTAGTTTTTTTAAATTTAATTTGTATTAATAATAAATAAGCATAAATTACTAAACAAATAACTAAGTTAGAAATGATTGATTCAGCTTTAAGACTTGTCATTTTTTAATCAGTGTGACCAACGTCAAAAAAAAAACTACAACATATTTTAAACGTCAATTAAGAAAATAAACAAGAATGAAACGCAAATATTTTTAAAACTCCCAGCCGTGTATAACGCGAGCCTACCGGGTTAATTTGAATTGTGCTTTAAATAAACACAACCTCCCGAACTGATATAATTATAACAAGAAAGAAAGAAAGAAAGAAAGAAAAAAGAATACGCACACATTTTTAATGCGGACTCGTCGACGGTTCCCAGCAATGGAAAACCAAACATTTTCCCGTTTTTTTTTCTTTCCGAACGATGGCGAGGACGTTACGAAACCTCCTATTACGAAACGTGTCTACTTATTATTGTAATATGCAAGAGAGGGCGTAAGTCAAGATCTAAACGCGTCATTTACTTAATTGACGTTTTATTAAACGTGTTATTTTTAGTCGTTGCAGTAAATGGCGTCTCTCTAGGTAATGGATTGCCCTACGTGCCCGGAATGCACGATGAAATATGCATTCTGCACGTCTATGTATGGATGGTGCATTAGGATTCATTGCCTCAACTTTACTGAAGGAGGATTAAATATAATTTTGTTAAGATTAGATTTATTATTATTTATATCGTTTGTAATCGTAATAAACGCAAGCTATGTTTAATTGAATGTAAATATTTACTGTTCTACATTTCATGAATGTTCGATTTCGACAACAAAGCACGATTAACTAACACGGAGTGTTATCGTTTAGACAAAGCTGTTATAATACTCTACAGTCTATTATTTCTTACAATTCTTCTTAAATAGAGAATTATAGTAAAGGATTTGACGATAACACACACGTCGAACATAGCAGTGTATAAAGAAATGTTTAAAAATTCAATCTTGACACGCAAGTACGAGTTTCGGACTTCATTTTCCTCATCAGTGGACGATGGTGGTAATCTTCTGAGCAATTTCTAAACAAAACTAGCTGATGGAAATTATTTGTCAGTTTGTCAAGATGAGAGAGCCAAGTACTAGGAATAAAGACTCATTTAGCGATAAAAATGCGCTCTCTACTATACAGGGTGAGGCTTTAGTGCGTTAAAGCTCAATATATCCATTAATATTAAAGATATCAGAAAATGTTATATACAAAAATCATAAATAATCTTAAGCTGCATATTTTGAAATTATTTTCGTATATACAGAGTGTTTCATATTGTCAGGGTGAACCAAACATATATTTTCTTAAATGAGATACACTATATATTATTTCAAATTTAGATTAAGCATATCTTCCTCATTCCTCCGATATAAGGTTTCATTGAGTTATACCGAGTATTTCAGAAGTTATGGTCAATTTTATCTAAAAATCATTACGTGTTCAACGTCCTGTGTATTCCACACGAAACAACTTGAAATTGTTTTTGTACTGGAATGACTTTTTTATATTGTTACAGTTTCATAGTAAAGTGATATTTTGCCAAAATCGCGAAAATTGTGTACAGAGCGATTCAAAACGCAAATTTCAATCATTTTATTTAAATGGAACACCCTGTATTTTATATTAAGAAAAGGAAGGACACTGTATGCGCTTTCATTTTTATTAACCACTCCCTATATCTAAAATCGTTAATTTCTGAGATATTTAATATTTTCTTTTTCAAAATTATTGTTAAGATATCAAATTAGCCATGAAAAAATGGCACTAAAAAGCTATTAAATCATATACAGAATGTTAAACATATACCTATATATATATTTGTATATAACATTTTGTGATATCTTTAATATTAATGGATATATTGAGATTTGACGCACTAATGCCTCACCCTGTATATAACCTGGCGACTACCTTTTTATCGCATGACGTTTGCAAGCTAAAAATAGTTGAAAAATATGCAGCATAGCTTGAAGTTTAAGTATGCATCATTTATTTTGAATCTATATGAAAAACAATTCAATTGTAATTTTTGAAATTTTAAGGTTATGTCAATCAACTGAAGAACAATATTTTTTGATGATTTTTCAACATACAAAATCGAAAGTATCCTATACCATATACGGGGTGTTATAGTTCATCGTTAACAACTTTACAATTATTAAATTTGACAAAATTTTCTAAACACCCCGTATATTATTGCTCCAATTTATAATATGGCATCTTGGGTAATAATTATTGCTTAAGATTTGATTCTCTTCATTAATGTACAGTGATGTGCTGACTCAACTGACTCAACGTACCATAAAACGTTGAAAATGTGATTGTTAATTTGAAAGTTAAAATATAAACTGATATTCGAGAAACGTCACTACTAAAGCACATTACTCTACATAGGTATAGAGGACTATTTCTTTTTAGAACACCGTGTATAATCAGCATTAATAAATTTATTAATTTCGTCGACCTTGAGGTAACCCAGACACATCAAAATGAAAAATATTCGCTTATTTCCCTTATCAATCGAGATAACGGACTATCGAGTGAGCACCCTGTATAAACGACGTTGCAATCATTGCATGCGAATTTTATAATTAATTATGGAATGGGTGTCCACTTCCGACCTATCTGATGGTGGGGGTTGGATTCCCGAAGGCGATTTAACTCGGTGAAGACCGTCGTGGGCATAAATGTTAATAATATAGCGCCACTGATTTCACAATTGATTTCAAGAAATTAGAAGGCGTGTAAATGGATAGGAGAAGATCGATAATGCTAAAACGCAGATAATTACTGTATAAGTATTTATACAGGGTGTCCCAAAACGAAAATTACCACCATGTCAGAATTGATCGATAATGTACGAGGTGAGCAGAAAATCTCGTGAAGTTTTTGTGCCGTCGCACGATTTTTTTGCGGTTAGAGCAATCGTACAGATTTCATTGATTCGAAACTGTTACGCGTTCGACGCTTTTCGAAAACAGTTTATTTCCGCGCGAGCTCGAAATAAACGAGATTCACGTTCGGCGGGAGTCGATAGCGTTGTTTATAGCGACAATAGGCTATCTCCATAGGCGTCTCTTTTCCGTTTCCCATCGATGGATGCGTCGGCATCCGACAATAAATCGCACGTCTATTTTTTTTTTGCCCCCGAACAGAAAAATAAACGCGAATGTCACAACGTTCCGGTTACGCACGGCTTCCTATATCGCATGATTATTTTCCTCTCTCTCTCTCTCTCACACACACTTTATATATATATATGTATATATATATAGAGAGAGAGAGAGAGATAGATATTACTGTCATAAAATTCGGATGCGGTTAGCAATTTTATAAACATAAAAAAGATCTATATACATACATATATGTACATATGTACATAATACATACAAACGGTTTGCTATAAAAATTTACACGCATATACGTCACTTATAAATCTACTTCCGGGATGGGAATCGGATTAGTGTATTGCATCCGGTTCCGCGTGATTTAACCGAAAAAGGATTGATGTAATGCTAGAGGAACGGAGCGCTCAATCCGATTCAATTTCGACGTTTCTCCTCTTTATATATTTATCTTTATATACATACATACAGGGTGAGCGATTAGTGCGAGGAAGCCCAATTACCCCTGTATTATAAGAGAAATGAGAAAATGTTATTAGGATGGGGGGCTATAACCTAAAAATATTTTTAACTATAGAGGGTGTCAGATAAAGACAGGATAAACTAAACTTACTTTATTTTAAATCGAACACCCTGTATATTTTTACTGTATTTTACGATTCTTCTAGGTCTGATCTAGAAACGCAAATAACTCCAAAACTATCGCATTTAGCTATAAGGAATGTTTAATAAATAAAGTTCGTGAAGAGAGGAGTTTACTCCAATAATAAAATACAGGGTGTTGCATTTGAAATAGGCTCCAACTTTGTTTTATTAAATTAATGCAAAACTTCCCATATCTTCTAAAGTAAACTGAATAACATAGCAAAACCCTATATTATAATAAAGGTTAGACCTAGAAGAATCGTAAATAGTAAAAATATACAGGGTGTTCAATTTAAAATAAAAATAAATGAATATTTTTAGGTTATAACCCCTGATCCGCTTCAACTTTTATCTTAATAACATTTTCTTATTTCTCTTGTAATACAGGAGTAATTGGACTTCTTCGCATTAATGTCCCACCCTGTATGTTGTATAATATAACCTTGTTTTGAAGAAACGCTTATAACTCCGGTTCTATTCGACCGAATTTTGCAAACTTAGTCTCGTTGGAAAGAGCATTATTTCTCCAATCTAATGCTTACAAATTCGAACCGATCTAATAAGTAACGTGAATGCTAGAGGGCGCTGTTTAAATTTTATTTCCAAGTTATTACACAATTGCACAATTTTGATCGATTTAAAAGAAATGTAGACGCAGCAGTTTTCAACAATATTATCGTACAAAATTTGCACCAATTCCGCAACGCGAGCAGTTACCTTTGTGAATATTTTAAATTATACAACACAAACACTACATCACTACATAGAGTCAGTCGTATCCGAATACTCAAAGGACTTCTAGTTAGTGAATCTCATAAATGCGAGACGCAAGTTCTCTTTTACTTTTAAATCTATATATTTAGTATATATATATATATATATATAGTAAGTACATAGTGGATGCGGAAGTAATGAGATGCTGCACTAAAATAAACCGGAAATTGCCCAACTGGGAACTGGAAGGAGTGAACACAAACCGATTTAGAATCGACTGGATAATACAGGAGGTACAAACAAAAACAAAGGCGAACGCAATCGTAGAAAATATTGTTATGGTGTAGGATAAGTTTGTTTCATTTTCTCTCTATTTCTGGATTTTTTTGATTTTGAAAAGAGAGAGACAAAATTCTGAACAGACCGCAGCGATAGTTATTTCTTTTTGGTTAAGAACAAGGCAAAATCGCACAGTACAACATTCGCCGCGTTATGCTATTAAACGTCAAATATTTTGACATATTTGAAATTTTTTATATCACGTTTACGTTTCTAGACTTTTGTTTGTAATTATTATACGAGGTCAGGCAAATGTGTGGGAACAGCAGATTGTTGTAATAATGTTTAATAGTTCGTGTGTGAGTTCGTAGATCGAATTAGGGTGGCCTTTCAAGAGATAGGACAAGAAGTAATTCAGAAGTCATTAAAGTCCTTCGTTGATAGACTAGGATAGGCTGACAGGCTGGTGAAAGTCATCAGTTTGAACATTTATTATAAATTGCCTTGTTTTCAATATTTTCTTGTTGCTAGACTTTTGCAATATATTACAAGATATAAACTGTATATCATTGTAATTCTTGATAATGTGTCTATCCAAAAATGTTAAAATATACAGGGTGATCTATTTAGAAAAACTACCGATGACGTCATATCTCGAAACAAGTGAGAGTTGTAGAAAATCAAAGTATGCGATAGAGTAGAATGAAAATGATACAAAAACTTTCATTAAGGTTATTTTTTAATACAATCCCAAAATTAACATTAAAAAAAGAAAATTATTTTATTTCACAAATTCGCTACATTACACTAAAAACCTAATAAGTAATACTGATTATTTCTTAATAATGTAAAAAAAAAAAACAAAAAAACATTAATGTCAATGTAGTAAATGTTCAAAATGCTCGCCGCGAACGTCTTGGCAACATGCTAATCTGACTGATCTAATCGCAAGCGTGATTCGTCTTTTTAAGTCATCTAAGTTGAGGGGTTTAGTTTTGTATACAAGACTTTTGACATATCCCCACAAAAAGTAGTCCAATGGCGTCAGATCAGGAGATCGTGCTGGCCATTCTATCGATCCGCGCCTCCCTATCCACCGGATTTGGAAGAATTTGGTTCAGGTACTGCCGGACATTGATTTGGAAATTTGGGCGGTGCTCCATCTTGCTGAAACCATACTGTATTGGCAGGAACTTGTGGGTTTGCTGGATTAGGATATAAGTTTGCGAGAGTTGGCACGACATTATTTTGGAGCAGTTCTAAATATTTATCTCCATTCAAGTTACTTTCAATGAACGATGTCATTTCCAACAATTCCTCCTCAAACATTAACTTTTTCAGGATATTGCGGCGTATGTTCCTCTCTCATCCAGTGAGGATTCTCATTAGACCAATAGCGGCAATTTAGACGATTTACATGGCCGTGAAGTGCAAATGTGCTCTCATCAGAAAATAAAATATCTTCTAATTGGATTACATTGTTATCTAACATTGCCGTCACCTGTTCACGAAAATACGTTCTCCTATCGAAATCGTCTTCCATGAGTCTTCCTGAGTTGGCATCATTTTATAGGGATGCATTTTACTTTCCTTTAATACTCGAAAAATTGATGTGTGGCTAATGTTGAACAGTGGGGCTGCTTTCCCGACCAGAATTATGTGGGTTTTCTTGAAACTCAAGCATAATATCCAATTTCGTATCATCACTTACTGCATTGGCAGCTACTTTTTTAATATGTCTTAATACATGACCAAGCTCGCAAAACTGTTTTTCTATTTTGCTAATTGTTCTTTCCTGGAATACACGCGGTAAATTTGGAAATTTTTCGTGAAATAAGCGAGAAACTTCCATTTGTGTCCGTGAGTTATCTCCATAACCAATGGTTATTTTGTGCATTTCTGTTAAATGAACCATTTTTCTGATATTATTACGTACAGTTAACGAAATTCAAACGACAATAATAGCACTGACACTGATCACTACTGTCATGCAGGCAGACATGTTGCTAAGGCTATGAGTTTTTACGAAAATAAACAAAACGGTCTTTGTATTTTTTTCAATTTCATATCAGTAAAAAGGAACGCAGCAATGGTTTTTGCTTGCTTTATCAATATCAAGAGCTAAATGGGAAATAGATTTTTAGTGAAATGTAGCGAATTTGTGAAATAAAATAATTTTCTATTTTTAATGTTAATTTTCGTAATAAATCTGAAAACACTTAATATTTCCGAAACAGTTAAAAGATAGGTATGGGACATTGTACATGAATTATGTCTAGAATTTTCCGAAGAACCCAAAAAATAAATAATACGCAGGGGTTTCCATTTAAAGAAAGTTGGTATTGGCCACTGTCACATGACACACCCTGTATAATTTTTTTTTTTTTGAAAAAAATGCGCATTTAAAAATACAAATCGACGTGTCGAAGCGTTTTTCCCAATACACCCTCATTTATTTGTTATCGAATTTATTCCATTCGGCTGTTCCACACTGTATACCACGTTTCATTAAAATATCTAAAATAGTCTAAAAACTATTTATTTTTGAAAACTTGACCACCCTGTATCTAAAAAGTTAAGACGTTTAGGTCATACGTTCATATGAAGTTTTCTTTTTAAAATGGACCAAAAAATCGTCTCCTAAAATATTGGCATTCAATTAGGAAACACCCTGTATGTTAATGTAACCGGACATCTTCAATGTAGTACTTTGTTTTTTTTTTGTTTACTCCTTTCCTCATATCCTTCCAACTTTAATTTCCCTTAATCCTTTAAATATTAATCGTTTGTCTCGTTTTTAAATGTAATATTTATAAAAATTAACCACGTCATTCATATACAGGGTTTTCAAACTTAAGTCGGCACTATTGCTAACTTTGTTATTATTGGAGCTACAAAGTTGGTTAAATAGGTAAACTAGTGTAGTTTGGTTCTAGTTTTCTTGAACACATTTTCATTTGATCGAAACTTACGGTACAAAAGTAAAAAGTACCTTCGATCTGGCAAGTTGCGCGTATTAGGAAATAAAACACCGTAACGTTCACGAGCTTGCAGGGAATTTTTATTACAAACGATGTAACATTCCATCATATCACATTTTTCTAAATGCGTGAAAGGCATTTTTTCATCAATAAACACAAAATGTTAATTGCTTACTGACAGAGGTTTAATGCAATATTTCAATGTTGATGACATTTGCAAAACAATCGAATTTTGTTTGAACGAAATAACAGCCACCTTGGCAAATTTAAAAAATCATCAATAACTCTGTTATTATTGACTTTAGGATAAAAGTTCATAGGAAAGTTTTTGTTCAAAATTAAATTTTCTGTCGACCGTGAGAACTGTATACTGGGTGTCCCATTTAAAAAAATTACGTTTTTCACAATATCACGTGACCCAGTACGTCAATTATTTTTTTTTAATGCCATTGTAATTTGCTTGAAAAACTACACTAGTTTGCCTATTTAGCCAACTTTGTAGCTCCAATAATAACAAAGTTAGCAATAGTGCCGACTTAAGTTTGAAAACCCTGTATATATTTCAAATATTTTTAATTATTTCTATTCAAATTTGTGATTAAAAATCGTCTTTTAAACATTTAAAAACATGTTCTAGATATTGATTTTTAATTGACTGTAACTATTTTAATCATAATTATCTTAGTTTAACTTATTTTGTAGAATTATAATTTGTAGATTCTACATAGACTGATGATGGCTAATTGCCGAAACATGTATCTGGAGTAAATTGAATATTTTGTAAGGAAAAGAGAATTATGTACTTTTATTCTACATTTCATACAACATGGATCACTGACAATGGCACAACGACATCATGGTACCTGAATTCTTGACCGAAAAAGAGGCATCATATCATTGTTATCGATCATCCACCGAAAATTTGTCGAACATTGCATTGTTCACCGTCCTTTATCGACTCAGAAGGAGACTAATTTTTAAATAAACAAGAATAAAAAATTAGGGAGAAAAAGTTAAAAAGTTCAGATGAGCGTAGAGACTTCTAATGAAGTAATTTTACGAATTCATTCCTTTAAACTTCATTCTAATCCGATTCCTTTTTTATATATCCGAGGAGAAATGTTTCATTCGTTCTGGCTTGTAGGAATGGCAATTTAAAAATGTCTCCTCGAGTCTTCCGAAACTCCTCATAACAAACACGTCATGTTGTACCTCTCTCCTAGCTGTGTCGGTTTTATTCAATTTAAAACTTCTTTTTTATTTCCACCTCTCCTTCTCTCCTTTACTTTGAAGAGTTATAATATAACAGGGAAGATATTCATATACATATATATATATATATATAGATTTAGAATATAATACGGCTCCCTATTTAAACGTTGAATTAACAAGAAAGATGCTGCCTGCGTACAGTATTAATACATTATGAGTTCTGGAAAGCTTTCCATTTCTTTAAAAGGGATACATAGAAACGTACGTAGAATAAATAATTTAAACAGCGTTTCAAGAAAGGCGTTTCTAGTTTTGAATTATTAATCGTTAAAGAGAAAAAAAAATGGTCGTAAAAAAATATTAAGCAGGTCGTTTTATTTTTAACGCTAAAGAGGGGGCCCCAATACAAAATTGGAGTCGCCTTCAGCGTGATGATGAATATTATTAGGTGCATAATAGCTGGGAAAGGGGAAGAAGGCGTTGGTTGTAGAATATGCAACGTTAATGGAATGCATCGCACGCGATTGGGGTTCTATCGTGAATGAAAACGATGACAGAACACGTTTTAAAAGCGTGTACAGAAGATTACTTTCCCTTCCCCCCCTTCCCCCCATATTTGTATGTATAGGTGTTATCACAAATCTATAAACCTGCTGATAGGCTAGATCGATAAAATGGGTGTTGGCATTTATCTCGAGTTATGCATCCATTGGATATTCAGGTCCAATCGAGTCTTAATTTTTTTACTAGTTTTGGGCATCTTCTGTGCCAAAACTTTTAAGGATTACAGATTACAACTATACAATCCTAAATGCCACGATAGTTAACTCTAGTACGTATCTACCGGGTGATCAATTAAGAATGTCGCTCGGCCGGTTTAAAGTACAGCCTTGGGGAAAAAAAATATTATTAACTAAAGTCATTCCGAGAAACATTTGGAAATTATTTAGAAAAGCGTAGGATGACCACTAGAGGGCGTAACTGTTCACCAAAAATTTTAATCCTTATTTTACACAATTTTTAAATCTACTGAAAATTTTGTATATTTTACATCGAACAACTTCCTTTTATTTTGTCAAATAAGGGGTGGGGGGAAGAGGGGAAACTTTGTATTGAAGGAACGCCTATAATTCCTGTTCTATTGAACCGAATTTTGCAAACTTAAGAGTCGTTGAAAACAGCATTACTCCTCCAATTTAACGCTTACAAATTAGAACCAATCTAATAAATCACGTGCATGCTAGAGGGCGCTGTTTAATTTTTTTCGGGAATTTTGCGGGTGGCAGTGGAGTAGCCAAACCACAGCTTAGTATTAGCGGAATGGATATTAAAAATAGGCAATAAAAAGAAGAAGTTAGAATTCACCAATCTATCAATATACAGGGTGTCCGGACCATGCGAGAACGGAAGATTAGGGCTTTATTATTACAGTTAGACAAAAGTATTTTAGACAAAAGTTATAGCCACTCCTAAAATACACATTCTAAAATTATTTTCAACTATACAGAGTGTTGTGTAAATGAGTGACGATACAAACTTGCGTTTTTTTTTTTAATAGAACACCCCATATATTTTAGCATATTTTGATGGTACTCTTAAAAAGAAAGAGATTGATATCAACGTGTGTAGGTTGTCGTTTTATTTGCAATTTTGTGTCTCAACATGTTCAACTTTGTGGAGACACCGAGACGAAACCTGAAAGAATTTTTGACAAGATTTTAGACAAGAAGTTTTCCACTTTTATCAAGTTTAATAATCTATAATCATTTTATTTATTTTTAAATAACTGAAATTGCAGCAATAACTAACGCAAAATTAACGTTTCCGCTGTTTTTTTTTTATATAACACCCTGTATATTTTTCTTCTAAAATAAAGTATTTTTTATAAGCTTTTTAATAATACATTACTTCTGTCAGTGACTGTACATCTATAACCATCTATAACTAATGTCATGGCATAGTGTTTTTTGCCACATGTCTAAAACAATTTTAATCCATATAAAAAAAAAAAAAAAGTCGATGGTGATTACTCAGAAACGAAACGTCGGATTACAAAAATTTGGACACAGTTGGATAGAGCGGAAAAAGTGGCAACGAGAATGTGCAATGTGTTTTGAAATTCGATCGAAAATAAAATCAGGAGAAAAATAAAACGATTTTCCGAAATATCGGTTTTTCTCGGATATCTCCGGAACTACTCGGAATATTAACACTTTCTAAATGGCATATTATTAGCCACGTAAATGCGCTACTTTTCTTTAATTTAATCGACGCCGTATCTCTTACCGTTTCCAAGATTTCCATGCTGTTCATTCTTATCTTGGACACACTGTATAATGCCTTAAAGTTTTCACCGGGCATATTGAAAGGATCGCTGTGATCTCTCAAGTGCATGCGATATATTCTCTTCTAACCTAATAAATAAATTCATATAAAAATTGTTCATAAAAACATAAATATTGATTTCATATCTTTTTTTATATTCCTTAACAGTAAACACTAGTAACAGACCATTATCTATCTATAATAATAATAATAATATTGCCGACTTTTCGTAGGGGTGACAGCAGCAGCTTTATTGATGTTACGTGCTCAACACAAAATGTTGCGCGCAATTTGACGCAGTGGAGCGTACTAAGGACAGAAAGCTTGTCCGACCATGCTTATATAAGCTTTGCGATCGTTGACAGGAGTAATACAAAGAAATCCTCTCTATTTAAGGGGTCTGTTAGCTGTGACTGGGACGTTTTTACTATGGACCTCGATATAAGAGTTCTTGGGATGCCGGAAACGACTAAGCTCTCATACCAACAATGTGTTAAAACCATTAGAGAGGCGTACAGAAACAGTATACGGAGGACAAGGGAAGGAAATGCTATTCCATATTGGTGGAATAATGTAATCTCCGATAAACGCAGCCAGTGTACGTCAGCTAGAAGGACATTGACTCGCCTAGCTAAAAACCAAACCACGCCAGACAACGCTAAGATGAATGCGGTAAACAAATATAAAATGCTGAAAAGGGAACTATGTAAGCTCATTAGGCAGGAGAAAAAAAGGCAATGGATGAACCTTTGTAATAGATTGGAAGAGGACATCTGGGGCGACGGTTATAGAATAGCCATGCGAGACCTGAAAAGCCACACCCCGTTCGACGTTCCCTCCAAAAGGAAAACGGAGATAATAAAAGAACTTTTTACCACTCACATTGTCGTGTTTCCCTCGCCCTTGGCACACAGAAACAGGGACCTGGAAGTTAGAAAGATCACGGAAAGAGAGCTGACTGAAGCCTCGGCTGACATCAAAAATGGCAAAGCGCCAGGATTAGATGGTGTCCCCCTGAAGCGATAAAGCTGGCTGTCCGAACTAACCGAGGATGGATCCTAGATGCACTAAACACTCTAATAAGTGTCCAAATATTTCCTAAGGACTGGAAAACTGCGAAGGTCGTGTTGCTACCGAAGAAGGGAGTAGATATGAAATCCCCGTCTGCGTACAGACCACTATGTCTGCTGAACACTTTTAGTAAGCTCTACGAAGCCATCATTAAAATGCGGCTAACCGAGGAAATAGAGAGGAAAGGTGGGTTATCCGACAACCAATACGGGTTTAGAAAGGGTAGATCTGCGGTACACGCAATCGAAAAGTTGATGAATATCGTACGTAATTGCCAGGAGAAGTGGTGTGTGTTGGTAACATTAGATGTTCGTAATGCTTTCAACTCCGCGTCCTGGAAGCTCATTATTGAAAAACTCGAGTGGAGGGGAATCGCCAAGTAGTTAGTTAACATAATTAGTGACTACTTAAGCGATAGACAACTACAAGTAGAAAGGGGGGAACAAATCAGTGTTGCGGCAGGTGTGCCGCAAGGTTCCTTGTTGGGTCCTCTACTATGGAATGTACTCTTCGACGATATCTTCCACGTCGATCTACCGGCAGGTGCTACCACTCTAGCGTACGCTGATGATCTGGCGCTAATAATTACGGCCAATAACGAACATGACTTGATGGCAAATGGCAATGAGTCCTTAGAAATTTTAAACAACTGGCTCCTTGAGAACAGACTGGAATTAGCTCCATCAAAATCTGAAGCTATTATTCTCAAAGGCAAGAGAAACAGAGAGCACGTGAGCTTCAATTTAGACGGCACAAACATCAGACCACGAAGAAATATAAAATACCTAGGAATTATGTTAGACCAACGTCTGTACATACTTTGGGGAACACATCAAGTACGCTGCAAAGAAGGCAGAAGAGCGGGTAGCAAAATTGTCCCGAGTGATGCCTAACATTGATGGTCCAAGCAGTGTGAAACGGAGAGTTCTAGCGGAAGTCGTTCATTCTATTGTCCTTTACGGAGCACCCGTGTGGCAGCCAGCGCTCGAAAAAAAAATCTATCGTAACATCGTGGAGAGGGTCCAAAGGAAAATATTACTGAGGGTCGGGTCGGCCTTTCGCACCACGTCGACGGCAGCCCTACAAGTTATTACTGGCACATTACCCATAGACCTTCTAGCGCAGGAACGGAAGCGCAGGTACGAGACCGGTGGTCCTGGTTGCAAAGCTGCTGCCAGGAGTATAACACTAGAGAGGTGGCAAAGTAGATGGGATGAAAACACTACAAACGCACAGTGGACTAAACGACTGATCCCAAGGCTGGAACCCTGGCTAAACTGCAAGTTTAGAACAACAGATTACTACCTATCCCAGGTTCTAACTGGGCATGGAGTCTTCAGAGCATATGCTCTTAGGTTTGCAAAGGACATCGTCGATACCTGTGTGTACTGTGGAGAACTGGACACTGTGGCCCACACAATCTTTGAATGTCCCAGGTGGAATCGGGCGAGGGATGAAGCGTGTCGTACCCTTGAAACACCAATCACGCCGGATAACATGATCAGTACGATGCTAACCTCCATGGTAAACTGGAACACGATCCATCGACTTGTTAGGACCATCATGAAAAACAAGGAAGAAGAAGAGAGAGAAAGGCAGGTTACTGCATGAGGAAAGTTTTGATGATAACCACCGAACTCCTAATCCCTATGGACTGTAGGGGACGGGAGACGTAGGTGGTAGCGTGTAACACCGAAGACAGCCCAAGCACCCTGAAGATATGTCTACGAAGACGGTACCGGGGATGCTTATTAGGGGCGGTTCAGACGGGCCACTCTCCGATCCGTGGATCGGAGACGTCCGTGGGGAAAAAAAAAAATATATATATATTTGTTAATTTGACAGATACTAATTAAATGTGTATTTAACAAGTCGAAATACACTACAGTAATGTAACCTAATGTACTACAATTAATAATAATAATAATAATACTAAATCTGAACATGATCCGTCTTTTAATCGTTCTTTCGTGTGTTTCCAGTACGCGTTTGTAATCAACTTACTGTCTAACATAAAAATCAGATATTACTTTACTACTGCTTTAAAAGATGGGTCTCACAAGGTCCGATAAAACCGAAATTACGAAAAAGCTAGTCACAAAAATTTCGGAAGATGTGACAAAAAAATTTGAAGAAAAAGTGACCGATATGTTTGCGAACTATGATAGCAAGATATCTCTTTTAGAAAATGATAACGCTTCCTTGCACGCCAAGATCGACTCGCTAGAGCAATACACACGTCACGCCAAGCAGATCATCAACAATAACAAGAAATTATTAAAAGGGTCTGGTATTTCTATCAATGATGATCTTACTAGAATACGTCACAATTTATACAGAGAGGTCGCGAAGAAGGTTGGTCGAAGGAATGCTTGGGTTTTGGATGGGAACATATTCGTAAAATCCAACGGTACCCGTTTCTCTATCAGAACCGCGGAAGATCCTCGAAATTTGCCTTAGTTTGGACTGGATGGGCCCGGAAACCACCTATTGCAACTGGTATTTTCCATACATTTAAGTTTTAGTAATTTATTTTCTACAGACATTCATTTTCTTTTGTTTTTAACTAAGAAAGTTACTTATTTTAATTCTACACCTTAATTAACGTAGTTCATAATATTAATTGCTTACCTTTTTAGTGTAGGTCAATCACTTGCTTTAGTTTTGTTACTTTGCAATTCCAACTACTACGAGTTCATTTTTGCTCACTAGTCTGTTTTTTTTTCTTTTTTTTTTCGTTTCTTTGTTTCATTTATTAGAAAACTATTTGTTTTAGCTTTATAGACTCATTAACTTACTTTAGCGTTAGTGCTGTACTATAATTTCTCATTTATCACTGTTGTTAGTTTAGTCATTACTCAATTGATTGAGTCAATAGCTTAGCACGCTTCTGTAGTTTGCTTTTAATTTCACTGTCTTTGATTACCTAAGCGATTCAGATTTTCAAACTTCCGGTGGCTGACAGATCGGCTGGTTATTCGCTTACCTTTTCGTAGTATTATTCGTCATACTATTTCTATTCATTGTTTTCGGTTTGCGTTGTAGTGACGAGTCCCAGAGTTATGAATAACTTCACGATATCACATATCAACTGTCGCTCGCTGACCAGTGAGTTCAAACTTTTTTGCGAGGCTTTTGAGCGATCAAACCACCACATTATTGCAGTGTCTGAGACGTGGCTGAATGAGAATGTACCTGACGATGCCATTAGCATTCCATAATACAATTTTTTACGTAGGGATAGGCCTACAAATCCTTACGTTTTTCTGTTCTTGACACGCCTTTTAACGATGCTATTGAACAACTTTGGATCAAGTTTACATTACGTTCCAAGACAATTATATTTGGTGTAATTTATAGAAAACCTTCGGCAAATTATAACCTTTTTCTGGACACTTTCGAAAACACTATCGTGTCCATGCTGCCCTTATGTGATATACTTCTTTGTATGGGGGATTTTAACACTAATCTTCTCAATTTCGGTAACAGCGCGACAGACTCCCTGATCGAGCTAGTCGAAATCTACGGGCTCCATCAGCTGATTTCTGAGCCCACAAGGGTGACAGACACTTCAGCGTCACTGCTTGACCTGATTCTAACTAATGACAAAGAAGTAGTCGTGAACGTACGCCTGGGGATGGTTCATGGTTTTTCAGATCATAGCTTTGTGTCATGCATAATGGATATACCTGTTCCCCGTACTGAGCTCTTCCTCAAAACATACAGATGACTTCTATTTCCATTTAATCAATAGTCCATTTCAGCTAATATTTGACAGCTGCGACATTGATGAGAAAGTTGGCATCTTCAATTCTATTATTATCACTTTGCTTGATGTTCATGCGCCTTACCGCACATGCAAAATTAGCCACCCTCGAAAGCCCTGGATAACGGATACGATTAAAACGATGCAGAAACTTAGAGATCGAGCCTTTTCGAGATTTAAGCGAAGCCGTAATCCGGCGCATTTCTCCTACTACAAGAACCTTAGGAACTTAACCACCAGTGCTATCATCCGGGAAAAGAGAGTCTACCTGGACCATCGCGCCCGAACTGGAAATTCCAAAACGTTCTGGTCAGATCTAAAAGCTCTTAATGTTCTCCCAGGTTCTAGCAGTGATAAATCTTTGCCTGACCATCTCTCCAATGTTGACCACATAAACCACTGTTTCACCTCTGCTCCTGTAACCCCAAATTCTCACCCTCATCTTCTTAATTTTTACGCTAACCTTGAATCAAACAGCCATGTGGCACTTAGTGATAAATTTGCCTTTCATAGCGATGTCCTCCGCATTATAAACAAAATGTCCTCCAAGTCCATTGAGTGTGATGGCTTTGGCATTGAACACATTAAATTATGCTGCCCCTTCATAACGCATATTTGCAACGCGTCCATCATTTCAGGTAGCTGTTTTCCCAGTGCCTGGAAAAAAGTCTAGGATTTCACCTCTACCCAAGAAAAACCGCCCTGAATCCTTATCGGACTTACGTCCCATCAGTATTATTTGTGCGATATCTAAGGTGTTAGGAGAAATTATTAGAGGAACAAATACGTTTAGCTGAGGTCCTACCTCCCTATCAGTCTGGGCTTCGTCCTGGCTACAACTGTGCTTCTGCTCTAACTGCCGTGACAGATGACATCTTCACTGCAACTGATCAGGGCAAAATTACTTGCTTAATACTTCTAGATTTCTCACGCG
Source organism: Holotrichia oblita (assembly GCA_023690525.1). Taxonomy (NCBI): domain Eukaryota; kingdom Metazoa; phylum Arthropoda; class Insecta; order Coleoptera; family Scarabaeidae; genus Holotrichia; species Holotrichia oblita. The sequence goes on from CM043019.1 coordinate 2,434,164, forward strand.
CATTCGACACCGTTAATCATGAACTCTTATTAATTATCCTCGCTTCCATCGGTTTTGGTCCGAGTGCGTCTCGGCTGATTCAAAGCTACCTGTCCTTCCGTTGCCAGGAGGTGGAGCTGTCTGGCAAAACATCGAATACCCTCCCAGTGAGAAATGGAGTCCCGCAGGGATCTATTTTAGGTCCACTATTATTTACTTTATATACGTCCAAGTTACAGAAGTGCCTTAATCATTGTTCTTACCACTGTTACGCTGATGACACACAGATTTACCTTTCCTTTAATAAGTCCGATCTTGCGTCAGCAAATGCTTCTATTAACTCGGACCTTGCTAATATAGTTGGTTTTGCCGAACAGCATTCCTTGAATATTAACAGAAACAAAACATCCGTTCTTCTTTTTGGAAAGAAAAATGATATTACATTGCCTTTCTCTGAGAAAGCCGTGAGTCTAGGATTGCAGTTCGATAGCAGTCTTAGATTTAAAGATCACATTATGAAATGTATTCGTAATGCCTACGGCAATCTGAAAATGTTATATATTTGTTTTTTTTATCATTAATTCGCTGTTCATTTGTATTTTTATTTATGGTAATAATAAAGAAATATTATTATTATTATTATTATATTAAGGAAATAAATTATAAACTAAAATTAGAATCCATGTATAAATTAATTTAACATTACTCTACTCCACAAAAAATCAATTTTAATTTCGCAATCGTGTGACAACTTTGCCGAAATGTTTGACATTTTTTAACCGCAATATGAACGAGTTTTTGGTCTGTTTCGTAATCATGAATCCACCACAACACACCAGAAACAAAACAGTAAACAAAACGGTGGATGTCTCGGGGGCGAATCGGCACTAAAGAAGGCCAAGATGGGTTTGTCTGCCAATGAAGTCATGGCGACCGTTTTTTTTCTTTTTGGGATGCACGCAGTATAACCCACAATGACTACCTTCAAACGGGTACAACTTATTGGGTCGATTTAATGAGGATTTGATCAAGAAAAAAGTTCTTGTTCACCAGGACCCATACATGTGCAGTTTACATGGCAAAAATCCATGAATTAGGCTCCCTCATCAACCCTATTCTCCGGATTTAGCCCCGAGTTACTATTTCTTGTTTCCAAACCTGAAGAAATGGCTGAGCGGAAAAGAGATTTGACTTCATCATACCTATTTTAATGACCTCGACAAATCTTATTTTTTGGAAGGGATAAAATAATTGGAGAAACGTTGGACAAAGTTTGTAGAGCTCAAAGGAGACTATGTTGAGAAATAAAATGATTTTTTTATCCAAAAACCTGTATTTCATTCAAAGAGTCACGGACATATTGACCCGTCCTCGTATTGAGCTATTATCCTAATTTTTCGATCATTTTTTTCTTCTAAAAATCAACAAGCTAGATTTAAGGATCTTATTCATAATATTTAAACACCAACGCTTATGTTTATATTTATATATTTAAAAAAAACCCAATTTATATCATAAAAAAAGAAGTACAAACTATAAACGTTTTTATACCACTTCTATATATATCGTTCGTTCGCCCGTAAACATCTGATGCTTTTCTAATATCGTTTTTAGTTGCCTCTGGATAGTAGATTTATGCGTCAATATCGAAGTGAACGGCCGCACACTCCACGGACTAACAGCACGAACGAGTCTCTACCGATCGCTTGGATATTGCACCCATAAAATTCCGAAAATATCCCGAAAAGTGGAAGAGCGTCCTAGTATAGTACAGGGTTTTTTTTTGGTTGTTTATTAAAACTTACACAACTCCGAGAAATATTCGATAAAAAGAGAGAGAGAGAGATTCACGTCTCGGCTACATTAGGATACGGATACGATTTTTTATTTATTACGAAGTCCTGGTCAGAAAAAAAACATAAATCTTAATACAGAGTGTCCCAAAAAATGTGGGCCACACCCCTCTACAACACTATTTTGATTTTTGAAATTTCGTTGCATTCTCTTTCAATTTCCACCTTCCATAGATCGAATGTAGCCGATTTTGACAGATAAATCTTACCTTTGATGAGTCCCCACCAAAAAAAAATGGAAATATCAAATATTAAAAAATTTGACATTTGAAAGCCTATAATGGACAACTTTTTTTTACATCAAAATGTCAAATATTAAAAAAATTGACATTTAAAAGTCTAAAATGGAAATATCAAATATTAAAAAATTTGACATTTGAAAGCCTATAATGGACAACTTTTTTACATCAAAATGTCAAATATTAAAAAATTTGACATTTAAAAGTCTAAAATGGAGTAGCGAAATATCGACCAGATTGACATTTAATTGTCAAATGATATCAATCTTATCATTTAGCTGTCAAATAAAAATTTTAATATCCGACTGTCAAAAACGGATCAATTTGACATTTAAATGCAAAAGATTGACAAGTTTAACATTTAGCTGTCAAATAACAACAATTTTACCATTTGACTGTTAAAAACGGATAAATTTGACATTTAATAGTCTAAAATGGACAACTTTTTTTTACATCGAAATGTCAAATATTAACAAATGTTACATTTAAATACCAAATATCAACAAGTTTAACATTTAGCTGTCAAATAACAACAATTTTAACATTTGACTGTCAAAAATGAATGAATTTGACAATTAAAAGTCTAAAATGCACAACGTTTTTTTTTACATCGAAATGTCAAACATTAATAAAATTGACATTTAAATGCCAAATACCGACAAGTTTAACATTTAGCTATCAAATAGGAAACATTTTACCATTTAACTGTCGAAAATGGATAAATTTGACATTGAAATGTCATATAAATTATAAATTTGACGTTCAAATGTAAAAAATGGACAAGTTTAACATTTAGCTGTCAAATAACAACAATTTTACCATTTCACTATCAAAAAACTAATAAATTTCACAGTTAAAAGTCTAAAATGGATCACTTTTTTTACATCGAAATGACAAATATTAACAAATTTGACATTTAAATCCAAAAAATTGAGACGTTTAACACTTGCCTGTCAAATAAGAACAATTTTACCATTTAACCGTCAAACATGAATAAATTTACCACTTGACTGTCAAAAATGAATCTAAAATGGACAATTTTTTTTTACATTTGAATGCCAAATAGTTTGGCATTTAGTTATCAAATAACAATTTTACCATTTGAATGTCAGAAATTGATAAATTTGACATTTAAGATCCTAAAATTGAGCAGCAATTTACCATTTGACTGTAAAAAATGAATAAATTTACCAGTTAACTGTCAAAAATTTAGAAGTCTAAAATGGAGCAGTTTTCTTGCCAAATATCGACCAGATTGACGTCTAGTTGTCAAATAACACAAATGTTACCTTTTAGCTGTCAAATAACAACAAGTTTACTATTTGAATGTCAGAAATGTATAAATTTGACATTTCAATGTCAAGATTAGTTTTGAGCAGCCGTTCTGAAAACTTTATAAACACCGGTCGGTACGGTTTGCTATCTCTCTTTTTTGACAAAGCTAAAACCTGTCAAACTGTCATGGTGGTTTTAGACAGGTTTTAGCCGTTAAACTACAGCTTATACAGGGTGTCCACGAGGACTGGCTGCGTTCGTTCCCCCACAGTTTACCTACTGACATCCAACAAAGGACCTTCGAAAGGGCATGTCTTCGGGGGATAATTGAAGGCTATAGCTCAATAATAGAAATTAAAATGATAAAATGGTAATCAATAAATTAAATTAAATGTGTTTTATCTTCAGTATACAGAAAAGTTAAGTTGTTGTCTCCTTCGGTATAGTTCAAACAGGATTTTTTTAAAATTACAACACTCCTTTATGAAATTGAATTAATCGTTACATTTCTTTTACAGAGAAAATGTCACCAACTACAACAATAGAAACAGTCACGATTACGAGGCCCTTAAAGGTAAGTTTCCTCCTTTTTTTTTTTAAAACAACCGCAATTTTATAGACCAATACGATTTAAGTAAAAAAAAAAAACTAAACGAAACTAAAGAGGAACACAATTTAGAGGATGCCATGACGTCGCTTTTAGCGGATATCCAATCACTTTTATTTTGACGAGGTAGACGCGAAAGAGTAGATAAAGACGTGATGAAATTTTACGCTCCGATAAACCCGACGTAATAGAGAGAGAGAGAGAGAGGGATAGGTGAAAGTCGAACACCTTCCATCGGGAAGATTTTCCCCATCGTAATACCTAAAAAAAAAAGATCGAATTGAACTTGACTTTTTACCCGTTCCCAGTTTCTACCGCGGCAATCAGAGAAATCTCAAGGCGCTCTTGTAGCCGACCGACGAGCTCGTATTTTTTACTTTCTTACACTTTAGAGCCTCCGACGATGACTCTACGACGGAGATGCTACAAGAAGAAACATGACTGGTACTCGACTGATAACCCTTATTCCAGGTTGAGTGGAATTTTCGAGATTTTTTTTCCCCCATCTTTATTCCTCTCTTTCTCTTTCGAAGATAGAGAAAGAGAGAGGCGTTGGAGATATAATCTTTAAATCATTGCAGAAATAAAAATAAGCATGGCAACATGGCGGAGGTGCTGCGTTAAAGTCTTCTTTTTCTCTATTCTTTTTTTTTTGTTATTGTTGTTGTTGAGATAAGAAAATTCCCTCGAATGGAAACGGGAAATAATTATTTACCGTAGAGATATTTTCGCATGACATATTTGTACTTGCGTCTATATGTAACTTTGGGGTGTAATTAGCAACATCTGTGGTAAACAAACTTGGCCCCAAACTTGGTAGCGAAGTTCTCGAGCTCAAACTACGCACTGAATACCATAAATTTATTAAACCCTGTGGGTGAAATTTATGTATTTATGAATGCCTAATGTACGTAGGCATACAGTGTGATGACTTAGCTTTAAATTCTCGGTTAATTCGCGCATTGTACATGGTAGAATGGCATAACTTTGAAACAACGTTCAGTAATACAAGCAGAAACAGTTCTCTAAAGTTTCATTGTCAAAAAAGGGAGATAGTAAACCGTACCGACCGGTGTTTATAAAGTCTTTAGAACGGCTGATCAAATCTCATCTTTATAAATCTATCGAAGAAGCTAACAGCACCAAATTTATGAAACAAACGTTCGAACTCAACCATTCTAAACATTTAAATGTCAAATTCATCCGTCTTTGACATTGAAATGTCAAATTTATACATTTTTGACATTCAAATAGTAAACGTGTTGTTATTTGACAGCTAAAAGATGACATTTGTGTTATTTGACAACTAGACGTCAATCTGGTCGATATTTGGCAAGAAAACTGCTCCATTTTAGACTTCTAAATGTAAAATTTATCAATTTTTGACAGTTAACTGGTAAATTTATTCATTTTTTACAGTCAAATGGTAAAATTGTTCTTGTTTGACAGCTAAATGTCAATCTGGTCGAGATCTAACAAAAAAAAACTGCCGCATTTTAGACTTTTAAATGTCAAATTTATCCAATTTTGACATTCAAATGGTAAAATTGTTATTCGACAACTAAATGTCAAACTTTTCGATGTTTGGCATTCAAATGTACGTGTTTGCTAATATTTGACATTTCGATGTACAGAAAAGTTGTCAATTTTAGACGTTTAAATGTCAAATTTATCAATTTTTGACAGTCAACTGGTAAATTTATTCATTTTTTTTATAATCAAATGGTAAAATTGTTCTGATTTGACAGCTAAATGTCAATCTGGTCGATATTTGGGAAAATACTGCTCCATTTTAGACTTCTAAATGACAAATTTATCCAATTTTGACATTCAAATGGTAAAATTGTTCTGATTTGACAGCTAAATGTCAATCTGGTCGATATTTGGCAAAAAAACTGCTCCATTTTAGACTTCTAAATGACAAATTTATTCAATTTTGACATTCAAATGGTAAAATTGTTATTCGACAACTACATGTCAAACTTTTCGATGTTTGGCATTCAAATGTAGGTGTTTGCTAATATTTGACATTTCGATGTACAAAAAACTTGTCCATTTTAGACGTTTAAATGTCAAATTTATCAATTTTTGACAGTCAACTGGTAAATTTATTCATTTTTTTTATAATCAAATGGTAAAATTGTTCTTATTTGACAGCTAAATGTCAATCTGGTCGATATTTGGGAAAAAACTGCTCCATTTTAGACTTCTAAATGACAAATTTATCCAATTTTGACATTCAAATTGTAAAATTGTTTTTATTTGACAGATAAATGACCATCTGGTCGATATTTGGCAAACAAAAACCTGCTGCATTTTAGACTTCTAAATGACAAATTTATCCAATTTTGACATTCAAATGGTAAAATTGTTATTCGACAACTAAATGTCATGGCATTCAAATGTATGTGTTTGCTAATATTTTACATTTCTATGTACAAAAAAGTTGTCCATTTTAGACGTTTAAATGTCAAATTTATCAATTTTTGACAGTCAACCGGTAAATCTATTCATTTTTGATAGTCAACTGAAATTGTAAAATTGTTCTTATTTGACAGCTAAATGTCAATCTGGTCGAGATTTGACAAAAAAACTGCTCCATTTTAGACTTTTAAATGTCAAATGTACCAGTTTTTGACATTCAAATGGTCAAATTGTTAGTTGTCAGCTAAATGTCAAACTTGTCGATATTTGGCATTCAAATTAAAAAAAAAAGTTGTCCATTTTAAATTTTTAAATGTCAAATTTATTCATTTTTGACAGTCAAGTGGTAAATTTATTCATGTTTGACAGTCAAATGGTAAAATTATTGTTATTTGACTGCTAAATGTTAAACTTGTCCATTTTTTCCATTTGAACGTCAAATTTATAATTTATATATGACATTTCAATGTCAAATTTATCCATTTTTGACAGTCAAATGGTAAAATTGTTCTTATCTGATAGCTAAATGTTAAACTTGTCGATATTTGGCATTTAAATGTAAATTTTGTTAACATTTGACATTTCGGTGTAAAAAAAAGTTGCCCATTTTAAACTTTTAAATGTCAAATTTATTCATTTTTGACAGTCAAGTGGTAAATTTATTCATGTTTGACAGTCAAATGGTAAAATTATTGTTATTTGACTGCTAAATGTCAATTTTGTTAATATTTGACATTTTGATGTACAAAAAAGTTGTCTATTTTAGACTTTCAAATGTCAAGTTTATTCATTTTTGACAGTCAAGTGGTAAAATTGTTATTTGATAACTGAATGTCAAACTTGTCGATATTTGGCGTTCAAATGTATGTTTGCTAATATTTGACATTTCGATGTAAAACAAAGTTGTCCATTTTAGACTTTTAAATGTCAAATTTATCAATTTTTGACAGTGAACTGGTAAATTTATTCATTTTTTTCAATCAAATGGTAAAATTGTTCTTATTTGACTGCTAAATATTAAACTTGTTGATATTTGATATTTAAATGTCAAATTTGTTAATATTTTACATTTCAACTTATCCATTTTAGACCTTTTTAATGTCAAATTTATCCGTTTTTGACATTCAAATGGTAAAATTGTTATTGAACAAATAACAGTCAAACTTGTCGATATTTGGCATTTAAATGTCAAAATGGTTAACATGTGACATTTCGATGTAAAAAAAACTTCTACATTTTAGACTTTTAAATGTCAAATTTATTCATTTTTGACAGTGTTATTTTTGAAAGTCAAATGGTAAAATTGTTGTTATTTGACAGCTAAGTGGTTCAGATTGATGTTATTTGACAACTAAATGTCAACCCACTGAGCAAAATATCATTGTTTCAATGTTGATATAACATTGCATTGCGCTGTATAACGTTTCATTGTAACTCCCTTTAAAGAAACAGTGATGTTCCATAGAGCTCCTATGTCCTACCCAAATAACGTTTCAGTGAAACGTTACAAAAAGATGTTAATGTAACATTTCTGGAAAATGTTACGTCAACTTTTCCGAGAAACGTCTGTGCGATATTTTCATGAAATGTCAGTACAACATTTTCAAGAAACGTCAGTAGAATATTTTCAAGAAACGTTAGTATAACATTTTCAAGAAACCTTAAAAATTCTGTAGAAACTTGAATGAAAACAAGTAGAACCTTCCGCATGCCGGTAAGTTAATTTTGACGCTTAATTATATATGTTACTAGCCTATTCAGGGTAGTACCATAATATACGAAAAAGTCAAATTTAACTTACAATTAGACACGGTGATATTCGGAAGGTTTCACTCTTACCATCAATCGTGGAAACCAACGAAGCTATATATCACAAATTATTTGTTAATGTTATGGATGCAGATTAATGCAACAGGCATGATAATATGATATAAATACTAACAGCAAAGTGAATTGTATATTCTTTGAATCTGCGTGTATGTTTGTGTATGATATACTACACTTCAGACACTTAAATTTTTCCTGGATGTATATTCTATATATTGAAAATGTATCCTTATATTTTATTGATAATTTCATTATTAACCCACTAGAGATCCATCCGAAGTTTGACCATCAAATCACACTCACATGGTGATGAGCTGTTGAAAGGCGAAATGCGTCCATATAGTCTTGTGGGCGGCATATCACCTCTTCTCTTATCACTAGGTACAGTAACTAAATTATGGTGAATGTATTTTAGTAGTTAAGCCAAATTTGTATGCGTAAGTAAACTGGCTTTCTAGTCTTTAGGTTGTTTTTAATTAAAGAATATTTCACAGATTGTTCCCAATGAAGTTTAAATTATTAAATAAAAGTCGAACTCACAGTTATAGTTTTGTTTCTTTCAAAGCTGGCCTAAGAACCCGCAAGTGGAATTAAAATAAAAAATAAAAGAAATATAAACGTTTATCTTAGTATCTTAACGTCAAACATAAGCCTAATCTTAAATATACTACATATTATAATTTTTTTCTCGACTAAGTCTTGTTTTGGCATGACGAAACCACTCCATCACGATGATTTCAAATTCCTTATCCGTCATGGAGAGGTAGGATCTTCTTACAGTATCTAAGTGAAGAAATAAAATGCATGCTTGAATATATCTATTTGTATTAGATAAATTCAATCAAGTTATTATTATTGGGCTGGGGCTACTTACCTTTCAAAACGAGCATCAACTTCAATTTTTGAAGTTGAAAATTTTCCTTCTGTCCTGTCCAGGAACATTTTTGCGCCAATTCATTTGTAAAAATTCTTTTTAGAGTCCTTCTAACATAACTTTTTACATCAAGGCCGCCAATATTATTAATGTATTTAGTCTGTAATTAAAATAAGACATAGTAGTACACACATATGTGTACTCGAAATATGCTACACAAACCATTGCTTTAATATGCGAGTCTTCTAATAATTTTATATCAAATTCTTCTAGTTCTTCAATACTACGAAGAGGAAACGTAGGCAAAATCTCTGTATTTTGAATATCTTCGCTTATTGAAGATTTCAATTTTGATTCAATATTGTTCAATTTGCTGTCAAGCAATTGTAAGTGAATTTTAATATTGGTTGTACTTTTCAGTACTTCCTTTAAAAGTATGGTCATATTATTCTCGTTTACAGAAGAAACTAAAACCACACAATCTAAGATTTTTTAACAGTAACAGCGACTCTGGTAAATATATTTAAACAAACTTTATTACACAAAGTTATGATAAATTAATGAATATTGTAAACTAGATGTTTGAATATGCCCATATGTATACGTACCACCTGACGATACGTGTGACAATCTCTCTTCAATTTCAGTTTCGGTAGACTGACTTAGAAAATGTTGTGCTTGTTGATTATTGCATATGCTTATGTTCCTAGTAACATCGTCTTTATCACAAAACTCTGCAACAAACGTATAATACCAAACACATCCAAAAACAATCTAAACGGTGTGAATAGGAGCAAAATATAGGAAGCAAGTAAGGAATTACGTACACTCAAAAAATAGATCGATGTTCTTACATTATACATTTTTTAATATCGTATGTAATCAACATCATAGTTTGTGTAGTGACGATATGAAATATAATAATAGTAGAATAATTATCGACTGTACTAAGTTAATAAATTGTAAATAACGGGTAAGCGGTCTATATGCATAATAAAATACAAATTTTCCTCAATATTTCGTCATGTATTTATGACTTCGTCAGGAGGTGTAATCAATATAAATGTCAATAGTATATATAATACATATTTTAAATAAGGAACTTCTAATTCGATATATTATAAAGTATGGCTGTTCATCAGGTACCTAGTATAAAATACATATATCACGTACAGGTGAAGTTAGCCGTACAACTTTGGAGGTACTTTAGTCCTAGACCAAATTGCACAAAAAATATGTTTGGGGGTTTGACATATATACTATGATTATTATTCTCAAATTTACCACCTTCATATGCCTTCTAACTCCGTCTATGATGTTCAAGGATTATATTTTGAAAATACGATATTACATATTTTTTGAGCGTAGAAGTAAATACATATGTTGTGCATAAAATAATATAAACTGTCATTCTTACTTTCTAAGAGCTGCTCAAGATTGTCTGCTGATACATCCTGGTCGATTTTCCAATATTTTGACAAACTCCTTCCGTCTGAAACATTAAATTAACAATGTAAATGAGGAATATGATATGAGCAATAAATTAGGTAGTAAAAAGCGGCAGTTTTTCAAATGTAAAAGATAAAGAAGATCTGACCCAATGTAAGCAATAAACGAATATTAAACAGTCTTCCCAATATATTTTCTCACTGTATGAAAAATATAAAAATTAAACAATCAATTTTACAACTTACCTACATTTTTAACGTTGCTATTATTTAGATTATTCTTAATACATTCTAAACTAGGTGAAACAGCTTTCTTCTTAGAGGAATATGCTGCTAAAAATTAAATACTTTTACCTGTTTATACTCATTGTGATTAGAAATAAACTTACCGAGTTCTTGCTCTACTTCTGAATCTGTACTGTTGTCATTAAATGTACTGCGTATTTTCTTCCTCTTTCCCTTCCCTAAAGTAGTATCTGCATCCGATTCCGAGGTATAAGCATACGCCATCTCTTTTTTGCGCGCTTCTTCATATGTGTCTTAAAAGTTATAAGTATTTTAGTTTACCAACAACATAAACAATGATTGTACTTTTAAATAACATTTTTGATAAATCTTTAAATACATACCATACTGATTTATTATTTTGACGCGATACAAGGGCCAATCTTCATGTGCTTGAATTTGTCTCCTAATAGCATAGCTTTCCAATTTTTTATTTGGCCATGCACAATAAATATTTTCTTGTATTTGCTTTATCCAACATGTTGGGATGGCAGAAACTTCTTCCGATTCAATAAATTGTACAACCGAAAATATTTGCTAACAAATAATAGTGTAAGAATGCAATGAAAAAAGAAGCTTTCAAATCAATTTATGGTATACTTATTAACTCTTACAATTATTAGTATTTGGCATCGTTATGAAGAATAGATATAAAATAATTTTGAAAACGGATACATTTAAATTTAATTTGATTAAATAAGGCCACATATATGCAATCTAAAAAATTGGCGTCACTAGAATAACAATCGAAGAAAGTTGAATCATATGGCAGTGTAAAGTAGGGTTCAGCCTTTGAATACTTTTTATATTCAACAAAAATTCTTTCTCTCCAAGTATATATGGTTTGGATCTGAATTAATGTTCCAGATTCTAGTACGGCATATCTGTTTCTCTCGGAAAGATCTAATTGAAATGTTTTTAACTTCACACAGTGGTAAAAGTGTTTTTCGCCTAATACGCATATTTCTTTAAGCAGTAATGTGTTTTCTGTTGAACTATCCACTATTTCGCAATTTTGGCATTCGTTAATTCTACGGATTATTTGTTGGAGAGGTTTATTTGATGATTGTAGTTTCATTTTAAGATGCCTCATATAATTTTCATATTTAAATGAACTAAATTTATCTACTACTCCAAACTTAAGAACTTCTTCATTTAAATGAATCAAGTTGTGAACGTTATGATTAATATATTCATTACTATAAATAGTACCAAACTTTTTTACAAAATATTCCAAACATTGTTTTGCATTTGTATTGTATGTTATATGTAAATTTTCTGATGCCAAGATTCTCATGCCACAATGAAGAGCTAAAAAATGATGATATTTTTCTTGGGATAAGTAATTTTTTAGTACGATGGGTCCTGTATAAAAAAGAAATTGACGAAGTTCTGTAGCCTTCCATTTGTCAATTTCGTACAATGGTCTTGGTAGCCGAGAGAACTCGGCTGTTATTGACGACCTTATGTCCTGCAACATTTTACATATACCATCAAGATGTGTGTTGGGCAATCTTATTGACTTATTACCCTTTACCCAAAATTGTATGAGACGTTTCATTACTCCCAGAAGTACCAAATGCATATAATCTAGTGTAACGTTCGTGATCAATCCTACATTTATTTCTTCTAAAGGAGTGTATGTCTTGTGATAATCCTCATACATTTTATTCTTAAATTGATCATCTGTCCTAAGAGCACAGTTGTTTTCTAAGAAACAGATTTTGCCATTAATGTAATCTCCTTCTACTACACATTTAGTACAGCCAAAATAGCCGTTGAAACCTTTTATTCCCAATATGAAACATTTAGCTGGAGCATCACATATAACTTTCAGCAATCTTATTGTGTAATAAATAGAATTGATGATCAAGTTATTACAGATTTCATTATACTCTGTTACAAACGGTCGTAAAAATAACTCTGGATTATCTGGCTTGGATGTTCCGCAATATATACCTACAGCAAAAGGACCATAAGATTTTTCATCAATATTTATGGATGCTAATATTGGCCAAAATTGGCAATTTGAACTCTTAGTAATAGGTAATCCATCAACATTAATATCAAGATAAATAATTTGTGAATTTGTCTTTTTAATATTCATTAAGCTAAAAATATGCAGTATTCCATTTCTTATGCCAAAATGATAATACTCTCCAGAACCCATTATATCAACTTTCATATTCGTACGAATATTATTAGTTTTTAACAAAGTTCTAGAGTCTCTTGGTAATACTAAATTTTCTTCTCTTAATATAGTTAATAAATCATCCAATGCCCTATGAGATATATGATATTTACATGTCCACAATGCAAGTTTTTTATTCAATAATCCTACATTAGTATTCCCAATGCAGACGTTTTTAGAAATAATTGTGCTATGATCAGTAACAGCGGGTATTTCACTATCAGATGTAACCTTCACAATTTGTTTTTCAATCTCATGCAAGTGATTACCAATAGGAGAGTTAACCAAATCATCAATCGTTTGAATATTATGATTACAACTATCATTCACTGACGTGTCAGTTCTTTGAAAAAACTGGTTGTTTTGCATAGTTATTTCTCCAGTAACTTCATTTCTCTCAAATGCCACAATTCTTCGAATATGTCTTTTAGACATTTTGCATAGTGGTTTTCTATATTTATGCTGAAAATAAAACTAAGCAAATTACGATAATTTGCACTTATGAAGATGAGGTTCTCTCTCTGCCTTGAATATATAAATTTATCCAGAAAAACATTAAATATAATTTAGATTACTTATCATTTATCATAGGGTTCAAAGTTTGAGAGATTTGTGTTATAATAGAACGAATCAAAACAATTACAGATGTGTTTCAAAAGAAAAAGTATACATATGACAAGAGTCACATCTGCGTTATGCAATTGGAAAAAAAGTATCACAATTGTAATTATGTAAACATACAATAATTCTAAAAATAATAAACCTCGTCAATGATAACACGAATTTTACGAATTTTGTCAATTTTCTGTAATTATTTATGTAAAAACGAAGAGATTTATAAACAGTGCACAACACGCGGTGCGCAGTGAAAATAATAGTACTATATGTTATCCTTATGCGTTTCATTTTTCTTTATTCTCGTGAATATTTAATACGAGTTTAACGTATTCTTAGTTGTGTGGTATTGTTATATATACACAACGAATACATGCATATACACAACAATAATACAAAAAAATTGCAGTTTTAAATAAATAATAAGTACTAATTATTTTTTTTAAATATGGCGGGAACAATTGGAGGGCTATTTGCATTTTATATTGCTCTGAGCGAGACAAACATGTAACGGTGTCCGTTTGCCTTGAATGCGTCGTTTGAGAATTGTCTCTGCATAATTCTTTAACTTGATATTCTATAATGACATTTGTACAAATGACATTTCTAAATTATAATAAAGCTATATTTCTTCTGTCAATTTTTTTAGATCAATCATTTTATTATAAAATAAATATTTTAGGGCAACATTGTTGTACATGCCGAAATTGAAACAAGTAACGTGGCTCATGATTGGTTGCAATTCGACAATGTTTCTGCTATGGGTTAAATTCATTTTCGCTATAAAAAACACAGTGTTGTTGTGACGTATTAACTGTAGAATAACGTAGGACAGCAATACTTCTCACCATTACCAATTGGCGAACATTGATTTCGACAAAAGGCGTAACGCTTTGAGAGAAATATATTGTATCAAATATTACATATAAACATTGAAATTAGTCGAGAAGTGACAATACATATCAACGGTTTTGATTCACCTGCGACAGCGTTGTAATATCCACGCATTAATAAAATCCAAAAGCGAAATAGCCTATTCCTAGTGCAGAACCTTAACATCATTCTGATTTCATAACTTTCTTCAATTTACTTATTTTTACGTTATTTTGAAAGTGTACTTGTAACTGTTACACATTTGGTTTTACAGCAATCCTATAAGTATTATTAAGATTGCATTATAATGCAATCTTAATAATACTTAACTTATAAGTTAATCTACCATTACAACTATACAAAATATTGAGCTAAAACAACGTTTTAATAAGTTTATTTGAATCAATATATTCGTGAAAACAAAAAAAAAAACAACAACATAACATCCAAGTAAATACCTAACTTCTATGAGTTGGCTATTCACTTACTTTTCCCGCCTAACAGTGATATAGAAATAAAAGATTCTTTTCTTGGTCGCAATATTTATGAATTTCTGTTAGCGTGTAGAGCATTAAGTTAAATTCAAATAACTGACAGTTTAATAAGTCAAGCTTTAAGAAAATGACCGATAGGTATACTCTTTTCCATTATCAAATCTTATCAACATATTTAAGGTTATGTTAACAACCTATTACTTACCTGTGGCAGTGAACTCATATTCGATAATTAACTCACTTATCACGCACTATTTACTCTATATATGTATATATAAGTTACGTGTTTATATAATTTTATAAGTTATGAATATATTTTAAGTTTTTGTATACTACAAAACGTTGTACGCATACTGAAAGTACAGTTTAAGATAAATCCAAAACTCGTAGCGTAAGGGTAAAATTGTCAATGCGCAAGCGTGAGTTAATATCATACATGAAACATTACCTAAACATTTCATACTCACGATAGAAATGCAACATCAAAATTACAGTTGATGCAACATTACATTATAATATCCTGTGGATGTAGTACTTGGAAATGTTTCATGCAGATTTGTAACGTTTCATGCTCAGTGGGAATCTGGTCGATATTTGGCCGCTTCATTTTAGACTTTAAAATGTCAAATTTTGTCATGACATTGACATTTAGATGTAAAAAAAGTTGTCAATTGTAGACTTTTAAATGTCAAATTTATCCGTTTTTGAAAGTTAAATGGTAAAATTGTTGTTATTTGACAGCTAAGTGTTAAAGTTGTCGATCTTTTGCATTGAAATGTCAAATTTATCCGTTTTCGACAGTCGAATAGTAAAATGATTGTTCTTTGACAGCTAAATTGTAAGATTGATATTATTTTACAACTAAGTGTCAATCTGGTCGATATTTGGCTGCTCCATTTTAGGCTTTTAAATGTCAAATTTTTTAATATTTGACATTTCCATTTTAAGATTTTTAAATGTTACATTTTTTAAATTTGACATTTCGATGTAAAAAAGGTTGTCAATTTCAGGCTTTTAAATGTCAATTTTTTTAATATTTGACATTTCCATTTTAGACTTTTAAATGTCAAATTTTTTAATATTTGACATTTCGATGTTAAAATGAAGTTGTCCATTTTAGATTTTTAAATGTCAAATTTATTCGTTTTTGACAGTCAAATGGTTAAATTGTTCTTATTTGACAGCTAAATGCTAAACTTGTCCATCTTTTGTAATAAAACGTCAAATTTGTTAATATTTGTGTGTGTAAAAAAGCCTCTCCATGTTAGATTATTAAATATCAATCTTCATGTTCGATGATTTCAATTTGTTAAACAAACGCAAGTTTGACAAATCGAATTTATTAATTATAAAGAAGTTTGTGTGTCAAATAAAAAATGAATAAAATATAAATAAGTTTGACATTTAAATGTCATAAAATGGAAAAATTGTGACGTTTAAATGTCAAATATGTATGAATAAGTTTACTATTTAAATTTAAAAGAATTTGAATCTTTTTGTGAGTATTTTTTTAATTAACTTAATTGCGTCAATCTTTTTTATTCAAAGAAACTGCCTACTTGCTTTCTAAATGTGACCGCAATAGTTGCCTCATGCAGTCCATTTAATTTAGTTGCGGGGGAAGTGACGGGGTGATATAATTTGCTCCTTGTCTAGCACCGTTTAAAAGTTGATGGGAGCTGCGCGAGGGATGAGAGCCGTTTTCGACGCTTTCGAGTTTAGCACAACTCCGACTGGCGGTAATAATTCGACAAAGCCACAACTACAGTTTCCGTTTTATAATACGACCGCGACGAAGTACAATGGGCTTGTTTCGTTTAGCGCCTCGAGATAAGGAGAGAACTGTGCACTAAAATCTACTAATACTAAACTTTGTTGCTCTCCGCCCTCCACCCCTCTCTCTCTCACTCCTCATACGAAATAATTTTCAACGATTAACTATAAAAAATTTTCAATTTAATTCCGATCGAAATCACGACTACGCTGCGAGATTATTCCCGAGAACAAAATAAATAACTTTCGCTTCGTGATAAATGATGCTAAAACATGTTTGATGCCGCCCTCTCGCGGGGAAACCGGGTATAATGGATTAACCTACTCAAATGCTTGAAATTTCTGCTGTAAACTGACCCCGAATATTTCGCCTTGATTGTATCTCGAAAACGGGGGGGGGGGGAGGGGACTTCATCAATCTCGTAATTTATTTCGAGGATTGAATTCCTGAAATATCGATGATACTACGGGTGTTCGCCATTGCTAACTTCCTTATTAGTGTAGTTACGAAGCTGGTTAAATTAGCGAATTGGTGATATTTTTTATTGCGCTTACGATGGTGCAAACAGAAAAACAATTGAATTACTCGTTTCAGAGATTTTCGAGAAAATATGATTTTTTTTAATGAGACACCCTGTATATTTTTCGAGATTTATAAAGGAAACAATATTTTGAACAAAAAATTATTAACACACCACTAGTCTAAACTTAAAAATAAGCGAATCAGAAGCAAAAGAAAAGTAGAATCAAGATGGCTTGGCATGACATTTATTAAACAGCTTATTATTCGCTTATTTTTAAGCTTACACTAATGACGTCTTAATAATTTTTTGTTCAAAATATTATTTCCTTTATAAATCTCGAAAAATATACAGGGTGTCTCATTTTAAAAAATTATATTTTCGTGAATATCTCGAAAACGCATTATTCAATTGTTTTTCTGCTTTCATCATCACAAGCGCAATAAAAAATATCACCGATTTGCTAATTTAACCGACTGCGTAGCTGCAATAATAAAGAAGTTTAGCAATGATGAACATTTAACATGGCGACGGTGTATATACAGAGTGACGAGTTACGAAGTTGGTTACAATAGCAAATTGGTGATATTTTTTATTGTGCTTAAGATGGTGGCAACAAAAACAATTGAATAATTCGTTTCCGAGATATTCGCGAAAATATCATTTTTTTAAATGGGACACCCTGTATATTTATGGATATTATGAAAGAAAATAATATTTTGAATAAAAAATTATTAACACACCACTAGTCTAAACCTAAAAATAAGCGAATAAGAAGCATAAGAAAAGTAGAATCAAGATGGCTTGCCATGACATTTATTAAACAGCTTTTTATTCGCTTATTTTTAAGTTTACACTAATGATGTCTTAATAATTTTTTGTTCATAATATTATTTCCTTTATAAATCTCGAAAAATAAACAGGGTGTCTCATTAAAAAAATATATATTTTCGTGAATATCTCGAAAACGCATTATTCAATTGTTTTTCTGCTTTCACCATCACAAGCGCAATAAAAAATATAACCAATTTGCTAATTTAACCAACTTTGTAACTCGTCACCCTGTATGTACACCGTGTCCAAGTTAAATGTTCATCATTGCTAAACTTCCTTATTATTGCAGCTACGAAGTTGTTTAAATTAGCAAATCGGTGATATTTTTTATTGTGCTTAAGATGGTGGCAACAGAAAAACAATTGAATAATTCGTTTCTGAGATATTCGCGAAAATATCATTTTTTTAAACGGGACACCCTGTATATTTATGGATATTTTTAAAGAAAATAATATTTTGAATAAAAAATTATTAACACACCACTAGTCTAAACCTAAAAATAAGCGAATAAGAAGCAAAAGAAAAGTAGAATCAAGATGGCTTGCCATGATATTTATTAAACAGCTTTTTATTCGCTTATTTTTAAGTTTACACTAATGATGTCTTAATAATTTTTTGTTCAAAATATTATTTCCTTTATAAATCTCGAAAAATAAACAGGGTGTCTCATTAAAAAAATATATATTTTCGTGAATATCTCGAAAACGCATTATTCAATTGTTTTTCTGCTTTCACCATCGTAAGCGCAATAAAAAATAGCACCAATTTCCTCATTTAACCAACTTCGTAGATGCAATAATAAAGAAGTTATCAACGGTGAAACATTAACTTTGACACCCTGTATACATGCGAGAAGCCGTCGCACATTCCCATCCGCCACTTTTGTTCGGGAACCGCCGCTGTGGAAAGAATTAGGTCGCTTCGAATGTACATAAATACACCTGTCAAACGCCAATAAGGACGCGGATAGGAATCGATCGTTAGTTAACGTCGTAGACGTTAATTTCGACGGGAAAAACTGCCGGAGAAAATGTTCCAGAACGTAATTGTCCTCGGGCAATAATCCTATCCGAACGTCCGTTATATATATATCTCACGATAATTTCCGGCGAAAGTTTTTTTTTCTGTTTTGACAGTAGAAAACTTAACCTTAATCTTTTGCTTAAGTTGTCAATTCTGAATTTGTGTGAAGTTATTATGACTTATGACAGATGAAAGTGAGGTTATGTCTATTAGGGATAATTACATTGGAAACTAAAATCTCCCATCCTCATTTTTTCTCTCCCTCTGTCTCTATCTTAACTTTCGGATATTAACCATTTAGCACGACGAGGCTAAGATGGATATAAGAGACGTCCCTTTTCTTCGATTTTAACAATAAATACGCATTTACAAAGTGCGTATTCGCGAAGCGGAGGCGCTGCCGCGTCTTAGGCTAATACTTTAAATTGGGCCTTTGCGGTTCTCTCCAGCCAACTTGGACGACTTCGTCGTACGGGGGAGTTCTATCTTTCGCTCCTTCTTTTTTTATTTTTTTTTTATTTTCCTCGTTTCGTACTTTCTCTTACATTTCCAGTTCCGCGAGTCGGCGATTCGGGAAATATAAGTCGAGTCCATTAAAAGTTGGCGAGGGGATTCGGGCGGTTAGAAGGCGATAACAATGAACGCCTTTTTGTTAGGCGGCCTAGTTTAGTCGCGGTGTTATAATTCAACACGGTTCAAATAAATACAGGTTCCGACCAGGTTATATACTGTATGTATGATCATTTAAAAAGAAAAATTATATATATTTATATTTTGACAGTTGTAGCTATCGAAATATTTCTGACAGCTGTCAAAATCGAGTAAATAAACGTCAAATATTAACAAATTTGAAGTTTTAATTTTAATCAAACGACAAAATGAAAAGAATTTTTATTAAAATTAATAAAGTAGCACGATCTATTTGAAATGTCAAACTTTTTTGTAATTAACAATTTTAAAATTGTCAAAGTTGTGTCCATATTTGTGTTTGTCCATTTACGTCAAATTGTCATCGTATTTGATAACATTTAAATTCTTGGTGTTGAATTAAAATTTTAATGTCAAACTTGTGTCCATATTTGACAAGAAACAAATGTCAAACTTGTGTCCATCTTTGACAAGATTCAAATGTCAAACTTCTATGGACATTTGACAAATGCCAAACTGGTCGTTATTTTTAATAACATTTAAATTCTTCGTATTTGATTAAAACTTAAATGTCAAACTGATGTCCGTATTTGACAAGATACAAATGTCAAACTTGTGTCCATCTTTGACAAGATTCAAATGTCAAACTTGTATGGACATTTGACAAATGCCAAACTGGTCGTCATATCTAATAACATTAAATTTTTTCGTATTTGATTCAGATTTAAATATCAAACTGGGGTCCATATTTGACACGATACAAATGTCAAACTTGTGTCCATATCTGACTGGATTCAAATGTTAAACTTTCATATTTAATAACATTTAAATTCTTCTTGTTTGATTAAAATTTTAATGTCAAACTTTTGTCCATATTTGACAAGTTCCAAATGTCAAACTTGTGTCCATATTTGACAAGATTTAAATGTCAAACGTGTATGGATATTTGACAAGATACAAATGTCAAATTTGTGTCCGTATTTAACAAGATACAAATGTCAGACTTTTGTCCATATCTGACTGGATTCAAATGTTAAACTTGTCGTTATATTTAATAATATTTAAATCCTTCCTGTCTGTTTAAAATTTAAATGTCAAACTGTTGTCTACATTCGACTAATTTAAATTGTCAAACTTTTCGCCGTTTTTGACAAATTTAAATGTCAAACTTGTTACTGTTTTTGACAAATTTAAATGTCAAATTTGTCACCGTTTTTGATAAATTAAAATGGAAAACTTGTCTCCATTTTTTGACAAATTTAAATGTCAAACTTATCTCCATTTCTGACAAATTAAAATGTCAAACTTGTACGGACTCTTTAAACGTTTAGATTGTCGAACTTGTCCAAAATTTGACATTTATATTTCTCAAACTCAGTTTCCTTCGTTGTCCAAACTTGTCTCTATTTAATTATAATTTAAATCTCAAACTTGTCTCCATTTTTGACAATTTGAAATGTCAAACTTGTCTCCATTTTTTTTGACAAATTTAAATGTCAAACTTGTCTCCATTTTTGACAAATTTAAATGTCAAACTTCTCT
Organism: Holotrichia oblita; assembly: GCA_023690525.1. Classification (NCBI taxonomy): domain Eukaryota; kingdom Metazoa; phylum Arthropoda; class Insecta; order Coleoptera; family Scarabaeidae; genus Holotrichia; species Holotrichia oblita. Next base: position 2,455,489 of record CM043019.1, read on the forward strand.
CCATTTTTTTGACAAATTGAAATGTCAAACTTGTCTCCTTGAATGAAATGTCAAACTTGTGTGGACTCTTAGATTGTCGAACTTGTCAAAAATTTGACATTTAACTTTCTCAGCTTTAGATTTCTTAAACTCGGTTTCTCTCTTTGGCAACTCTTTAAATGTCAAACTTGCATCCATGTTTCGCAAATTCAAATTATCAAACTTGTCTTCATTTTTGACAAAATTTAATTGTCAGGCTTCTCTCCATTTTTGACAAATGGAAATGTCGAGCTTGTGTGGACTTTTTAAACTTTTAGAATGTCGAACTTGTCCAAAATTTAACATTTATATTTCTCAAACTCAGTTTCCTTCGTTGAGCACTCTATAAATGTCAAACTTGTCTCTATTTAATTATAATTTAAATCTCAAACTTGTCTCCATTTTTGACAATTTGAAATGTCAAACTTGTCTCCATTTTTTTTGACAAATTTAAATGTCAAACTTGTTCCATTTTTTTGACAAATTTAAATGTCAAACTTGTTCCATTTTTTTTGACAAATTGAAATGTCAAACTTGTGCGACTCTTTAAACTTTATTGTCGAATTTGTCCAAAATTTGACATTTAGATTTCTTAAACTTGGTTTCTCCCTTTGATCATTCTTTAAATGTCAAACTTGCAAATTCAAATTATCAAACTTGTCTTCATTTTTGACAAAATTTAAATGTCAAACTTGTCACTGTTTTGGACAAATTTGAATATAACGCTTTTGTCTATGTTTCACAAATTTAAATTGTCAAACTTGTCCCTATTTAATTCTAATTTAAATGTCAAACTTGCCTCCATTTTTGACAAATTGAAATGTCAAACTTGTCCCTATTTTTTTGACAAATTGAAATGTCAAACTTGTCCCCATTTTTTTGACAAATTGAAATGTCAAACTTGTGTGAACTCGTTAAACTTTTAGATTGTGGAACAAAATTTGACATTTAGATTTCTCAAACTCGGTTTCTTTCTTTGACAACTCTTCAAATGTCAAACGTGCATCCATATTTCACAAATTCAAATTGTCAAAATTTGTTTTCATTTTTGACAAAAGTGTAAACCTACAAAATTCCCGGATTTTCCTGCCACTTAACTTGGGACGATTACCGACCGATTTTCCGCTACCAACTCAACGCGGAAAATTGGCTCCTTTTACCGAGTTGGAATTATTATTTTTTTTCTTTCCTCGACTAAGCCACATCGTCCACACAACCCGTACGACAATAAATCCTCCTTTTCTTGCGCGCAACTTTCGTCGTCCCCTCACCGCCGCCTCAATTACGTCCTCACCGTCCTTTTTATTACCTAGCATTCAATTTTTCTTCCCGATTTAATAGCCGATGATGCCAGATTGGGACCCTCAGAACAAGAACATGAAAGAGTGGTGGAAAAAAAGTAACAGGAAAAATTACTACCGCTTCCGATTGATACCGAAGATATAGCTTCCTTTTCTTTTATTTAAAGCTCCGAGAATGTCGTCGCGTTTAAACGCGGCTTACTGCGATGTTTTCGATAAATAAAAAATTGTTTTTTTTTTTTCTTCTTCCCTCTTCCAGTTCTAGCGATAAGATATTCACGGTAGACTTGTGTAGTCGATTTTTTCCATCGTGAAAAATGATTTTTCCAACCTTCCTCTCTCTCTCTCTCTCTCCCACAACCCCCCAACGCCATCACAAGATAGCTAGGAAAATTATCGATGCTGAGGGTGGCAACGCGTGCGAAAAATTATAGCCAAGGACTGAAAGCGGGGGGGGGAGGTGATAGGGAGACCCCGGTTTGGTAACGATACCTTATCTTTGTCGGCGTGCAGGGCCTACTAGTCGTAATGCTTAATATCTAATTCGCGGGTACGAGTACTATCACCCTAAATATCCCCTCCCCTATACAGAGATATCACCCTGTATATTATTCGATTATATATTTTTTTTAACAAACACCTCGTATATTATGAATATCAACAATTATCTTTCTTCATTCATTTATAGGACATCCTCTTTGCGGCGATATCTCTCTCTTTCCTTTTTTACTTCCTACTACCCTAAACTACCATGAAATCGAGGGGGGAGGGCGCCTCTCAAGCCGAATCGACGATCAGTAACCGAGCCTAAACGAAGAGGATCAGCCGAAACAACAGAACGACGATCGCTATCGCGCTTGCGTTCCACGGCTTGCCGCGATCGATCCGTCGTTGGGGTGGGGGCGGTGTTCGACAACAGTGCGTCGATCCCGGCGGCATTCGAACCTAACGTCGCGACACCGACGTCTTTCTCTCTTTTTTTTTCATTCGTAAATCGAAGAAGAATTTTTCGCGTCGGACACATATTTAAACGGATTTTAATTTTTTTTTTTTTAATATTTAATCAAAAATAATATCCGAACTGTTAATCTTAAAAATAATAACGAGAGAAAAGCGAAAAACAAAGCCTACTACGTTAATAAACTGTAGTGATAGCGTTATTGTTATTTTATTAAACGTTTAATTAACGTTTATTTAACGTTTATTTTTCGTGGATAAACATAAAATTCAGTTGCTTAAATGTGACTTTTTTATCGTTTAAACCCGATTTCATCCCCTTCACCCCCTTTATTAACCAATAATAGTACACACGATAAATATTAAAATTGTGTTATTTTTTTCGTTTTTAAAAAACGCTTAGAATGTGATCGTGTGTTAAGTGCGTTGTCATCGTTTTTGTTTTGTTTTTTCTCAAAAAAAAAAAAAAAAAACAACAGGGGAAAAAAACTAGTCCGTTTTAATGTTGGCAACCATTCGCATTCTAATTTCGTTCCTGCCGCATATTATTAGTTGATAATAATTATTTTTGTGTCAACGTGCGTTGCCTCCTGTGTGTTTTTGTATTTGCACCGTCACCCTCTCCCCCCTCGACAGCACCACCACCGCCAAACATAAGCGCACACAACTACAACTATAGCTTGCTTCGATGGCTGAGAATCAAATAGCACAGGTAATATCCAGGTTGTTGTGATGGAATTTCGATTTGATTAATATTAAAACGTGTGATATACAGGGTGTTTCATAATATATGCGTAGGACTTTAGGATGTAATAGCTTGTTCGAAAATTTAAAAAAAAACTTTCTATCAACTTATCCTCTAAAATGCACCATTTTCGAAATACAGGGTGTTGAAATTTACATAATTAAAAAAATCGTTTTTTGCAATTATCTCCGGAACCGTTCATCGTAACGATAACAGCTTTTGTACGCATTTTCTACTTATAATAAGCTCTAAGTTGTGTGCGAGAAAAAAATTTTTAAGTCATAATTGGTGAAGATTTTGAAGGGGTTGTGGTTGTTTTTCTCCCCAACTTCTACGCCACTGGAAGAAGTACGGTTTTGAGACGCCTATTTGAACCGCCAATGTTTTCTACACAAAAAAGGTACTGATAGTGATAAGCTCTAAAGTTGATCGTTTTCGAGAAAAATCAACTTTTATGTTGAAAAACATGATCAATTTTTTGAACAAGTTAAGAAAAGTAAAAGAATATATTATGAAACACCCTGTACATACACTACCGTTAATTGTAATTTGAACACTTAAATTAGGTGTATATTTTGAAATATTTACGCAATCTATCATAAAATTTGCTTATTATTAACGCTGTAAGAATTTGGATGTGCAGCACCTGCTGAGCGTTGTCACTAATACATCGTATTTGCGTGTAATCGTCGACTTGCAGCGGGCTTAGAGAGTTGAAATTTGGTATGTTATTATAATCGATCATGCCCGTTCTATCTAAAACATATTTAATCGCCCAACTATACAGGGTGACTCAAAAATCGGTACCAACTTTCTTATTTTAAACGCAAACTTATAATTTTTTCCGCACATTTGGATTAGGCTTCTAATTCTGAGTACAGGCAACCCAAATTGTGTCAACTTATCGATTATAGTTTTGGATTTATTTCGATTTTTCTGAAAAAAATAATTACCACCACGGTAGTTTGGGGAAAAAATTGTATCGAGTTAACCGTTCAAAATTAGGTAATCAAATTTGTAAGGGAATTAGTTGAAGGTCCAGGCTAACTCCTGATGTCACGTCCATGTTTCTGTTTTGTATCGTACAGGGTGCAGGCGATCTTCAATTGTTTTATTTAAAAATTGACAAAAATTTTGATCATTTTGATGTGTAACTTTCTTTTGGGACACCCTGTATATTTCAAAATTATTTTAGAACGTGCTCCTAATGGACCTACACATGTTCCAACAAAAATATTTTAAATTTGTGTTACCGTTTTTTGTATATCAACCGGGGCGAATGTGGTACACCACCCTGTATATTTAACGAAATAAATTTATTCGATTTAGATCATTTTATATAATGATTCGTTCGGTAAGGCCTCGCATATTTTAAATCGAAGAATATTATCTTCAAATAAATTTAACTGTCATTAGATATGTACAATTTCTTGCAACATTCGTGTCCCTTCGTCCGAAATTACAGTTAGATCCATAATAAATGTCTCTCCTACCAGATAAACTATGCAGTACAATATATGTTGACTTAACGTTTGCGACGCAGCAATTAGTAATACCTAAACTGATACACGAATAATTACTCGTCTAAGAATGGAATTTACTTGCACGTAGATAATAGACAAAGATATTACGATCGAATCCGATTCCGACTGTTTTTCGCGCGCGAAACAATTGATTGATTGTTAGAGTTGTTACTGCGGTCGGATGAGGTACCCTCGCAGATACGACCGGATCTAATTTAACACTAATTGCGACTACTGGGCGTCCGCCAAATCGAATTTAGGGATGAAAGCGTCGGACGTCAGTGTCGATTCCGAACTCTCCAATACACACACAACATTATAACTAATCGTGAAGCGCTAAGTCATGAAACCACGAGGAAATTCTGGTAAGATCGTGTTTTGCTCGCGAATGTGAGATAATCCTGTCACATTGTAATAATTGTATTAAGTGAGATTGAGATTCGAGCGTTAAATACTATTTAGATGTGTTCGCACTGATTTAATTGAACGTGAGAATTGATTAAGATTGATTTAAAGCCGGGGTAATTCCCCGGACTGTACATAAACGTGGTAATATCGGTCTGGAGTAAATTGATTTCGGGATTTTATTGAGACGACGACAAAGAACGTGAGCGTACGGCTACCGCTATCCGTTTAATAATTTTTCGGGTATATTAAGGGAAAAGGGTCTACCCGTTGTAATACAGCTTACCTAGCCGGTAATATCGGGCAATATTTTTGCCGACTTGCTGGTATAGCCGGATAAAATCGCTAGAAGCGAAGTCCGGGGATTATGGTCGGGCAAGGAAAACGTACGATACGAGTATGTGTAGAGGGAAATTATATCTCTTCGATGGGAATCCGATTAATTGTTTTTGAGCTCATCTGCGATGGCTCCGGGGTTTTATATGATGGTTAAAATTATATATATGTATAAGGTGTGTTATAACATCGCTTTTGAGACTCTAGTTCTTGCTTTGGCTAAAGCAATGTTTGCTTTGTTGACGACTCTTTGAGAATTTCTGTTTTGATTAATCAGCCGGACCTACCATCTTCTTTTTTTTCTTCTCACAAATCACTTGAACTGAACTACCATTGAACACTGAAATCCAAAACGAACTAAGAATTGACATTTGACAAGTGACAGGTTAAACTGTCATTTCTGTTAAGTGACAAGAGCTTGCGTACGCATTACTCCATACAAATTGAAGCAGTACAAGAAATGTTTAATGTCTTTAAGACTCGCTAAGAATGATTATAGTATTATGTACTGATATAGTATTACAACATCGCTTTTGAGACTCTAGTTCTTGCCTTGGCTAAAGCAATGTTTGCTTTGTTGACGACTCTTTGAGAATTTCTGTTTTGATTAATCAGCCGGACCTACCATCTTCTTTTTTTTTCTCACAAATAACTTGAATTGAACTACCATTGAACACTGGAATCTAAAACGAACTAAGAATTGACATTTGACAAGTGACAGGTTAAACTGTCCTTTCTGTTAAGTGACAAGAGCTTGCGTACGCATGACTCCATACAAATTGAAGCTGTACAAGAAATGTTTAATGTCTTTAAGACTCGCTAAGACTGATGATAGTATTATGTACTGATATAGTATTACAACATCGCTTTTGAGACTCTAGTTCTTGCCTTGGCTAAAGCAATGTTTGCTTTGTTGACGACTCCTTGAGAATTTCTGTTTTGATTAATCAGCCGGACCTACCATCTTCTTTTTTTTCTTCTCACAAATCACTTGAATTGAACTACCATTGAACACTGGAATCCAAAACGAACTAAGAATTGACATTTGACAAGTGACAGGTTAAACTGTCATTTCTGTTAAGTGACAGGAGCTGGCGTACGCATTACTCCATACAAATTGAAGCTGTACAAGAAATGTTAAATGTCTTTAAGACTCGCTAAGACTGTTGATAGTATTATGTACTGATATAGTATTACAACATCGCTTTTGAGACTCTAGTTCTTGCCTTGGCTAAAGCAACGTTTGCTTTGTTGACGACTCCTTGAGAATTTCTGTTTTGATTCATCGGCCGCACCTACCATCTTCTTTTTTTTTCTTCTCACAAATAACTTGAACTGAACTACCATTGAACACTGGAATCCAAAACGAACTAAGAATTGACATTTGACAAGTGACAGGTTAAACTGTCATTTCTGTTAAGTGACAAGAGCTTGCGTACGCATTACTCCATACAAATTGAAGCTGTACAAGAAATGTTAAATGTCTTTAAGACTCGCTAAGACTGATGATAGTATTATGTACTGATATAGTATTACAACATCGCTTTTGAGACTCTAGTTCTTGCCTTGGCTAAAGCAATGTTTGCTTTGTTGACGACTCTTTGAGAATTTCTGTTTTGATTAATCAGCCGGACCTACCATCTTCTTCTTTTTTTTTCTTCTCACAAATCACTTGAACCGAACTACCATTGAACACTGGAATCCAAAACGAACTAAGAATTGACATTTGACAAGTGACAGGTTAAACTGTCATTTCTGTTAAGTGACAAGAGCTTGCGTACGCATTACTCCATACAAATTGAAGCTGTACAAGAAATGTTAAATGTCTTTAAGACTCGCTAAGACTGTTGATAGTATTATGTACTGATATAGTATTACAACATCGCTTTTGAGACTCTAGTTCTTGCCTTGGCTAAAGCAACGTTTGCTTTGTTGACGACTCCTTGAGAATTTCTGTTTTGATTCATCGGCCGCACCTACCATCTTCTTTTTTTTTCTTCTCACAAATAACTTGAACTGAACTACCATTGAACACTGGAATCCAAAACGAACTAAGAATTGACATTTGACAAGTGACAGGTTAAACTGTCATTTCTGTTAAGTGACAAGAGCTTGCGTACGCATTACTCCACACAAATTGAAGCTGTACAAGAAATGTTTAATGTCTTTAAGACTCGCTAAGACTGATGGTAGATACTTCGGTAAATAACACACGGCATCCGTCCGATTTTGATGCAAATTGTAACACGATGTTATCTAGTAAGCTGTGGCCTTTTCGCCGGTCTTCGTGAAGTCAGATTTGCTTCGTACAACTCACGTTAACATTGTGTATCTCTTGCAACTAATTCCTAAGACTGATAGCGGCGGTTTTATGACGATTAGCTACGTAAGTTTGACTCCTTCCATCCTCAAGCAGCGCAACAATAATAATAAAATCATCTCAATTCTGTTAATTGTTTAGACGTTACTAACAAGAAGAAGTTAATATTTTGAAAACATTTAAACAATCTTTTTACATTTTCCATTAATATAATGGACATTTTCATAATAATACTTTATTATTATAGTAATGATTTATTCCTTTAATTCAATTTTTACTTCCCGCACTTGTGTGGGAAAGTCAATTTACCGCACTCAAACGCAACCGGGATTAGTTATTTATGTATATACCAAGTGTGGGAAGGTGATATTTCTAGTATGAGGACGGGTTTATTAGCGCGAATTCTGGAAATGGTCTTCACGCACGCGGTTTGTACAATATTTTTGCAACAACCAAAATTTTATCAATTTTATCAATAAATAAAGTATTCATATCGGTACTATTTTTTTTTTTGGAGTATCTAATATAAAAAAAGAACAACTCTCTTACTGTCAAGTGTATTATTCCCTCTATTATTAATTTTTTACTTCCCGCACTAGTGCGGGAAGGTCGATTTCCCAAATCAGGCGCATTCATTTCACAAAAATGGATCAAAACGAATTTCATGCAGTGATAGGTTCATTGCGGATCTACTCTATCATTTTAGGCCATCAGCTTCTAGGCGAGCGAGTTCAAACATGGCCGTACAAGCGTAAGTGACGAACCACGCAGTTGACGGCCCAAAACCGCTACCAACAATGAAATGGTCGAGGAGAGTCATGATCGCCGATTGAAACTGAAAGAGATAGCAGCGCAGCATCTCACAGGAACGAAATTTTGGGCATGGCGGCGCGATAGGTACCGCATGTACTCACACCGGAGCAAAAACGAAATCGGATGACCGTTTCATCCGTAATCCAAGAGATTTCTTCGTGCGTTTCGTAACCGTAGATGAGGTTTGGATCTATCACTACATAGGTACTGGAGACTAAGGAACAGTCGAAGCGGTGAATTAGCTCCGTAGAAAGCAAAGACCGTTCCATCGGTAGGAAAGGTGCTGGCCCCCATTTTTTGGGGTTCTCAAGATGCGATCCTCATCGATTATCTACGTTGCCGTGTTAATTCTAATTGTCGTATTTGAAATTTTTCAATTTTTAGACTGTATTTTCTCAACGTGTTAAGCTAGTTTGACTATAAGTACTTTAATCATAATTATTTAGTTTAACTACTGGAGCACCGTTTAAAAAAGAGAGAGACTACATCGAAAAATAACAATAAACCACACCGTTAACCGTGTGGGAAAAAAAACTACATCAATCTACACTTAGATATATTTAATTTAACATCATTTCCAAGATATATAAATACATTAATTGCTAATCATTTCCTCCTTCCACACCTCCCTTTGGCGTTACCTTCATCCGAAGACGTCGCCGAAAACATCCTCGATATATCTTCGATATCCCTTTCGGAAGCGATCCGCCTCTGCTCCTTCAATTTAGCGTCCCTGATGATCTTCCTTTTCGCCTCCTCGGCGCGGATGTGTTTCTCGCGCTTCGCCAGGAAAGATTGACGCGAGTAACCGTAAAAGATGCCGGCGATGAGCAACGACCATCTCGTCAATCGTATCAGTGGACTTACCTTGATAGGTTCGGGCAAACTACTCATTATAATCGAATAACGTCAAAAAAATTTTTTGACGTTATTCATCGAAACGATTTTATCATTCTAAGATGGCCGATGGCCGGCTAATTTGCGGTGTGAAATTAGGCAATTAATACGACCAACACTTTACGAGGACCATTATTTAAATCGTTCGCGTTTCTCTCTCCCGGAAACAGCGTCGTAGACAATTAACGTCTACCTAAGAAATTTAAATGCGATTATTGTTTAATCTCGCGAACTCCTCGCTTATAATAGCGATTATAGAGCTCCCGTAGATAGGAGGAGGTAGGTAAACAATTCCAAATTTCACCGATTTAACAAAACGACAACCGGGGAAAAGGTGGGGTGGGAAAGGGGGAAACATCGTTTGAGATTTTCAATTACGCTAACGACGTTTTCATTAACTATGTCCTCGTAATTTTCGCTCCCGTCTTTCGGGAATCCTACGCGCTTGATGTCGCCGGCGAGGATAGCAAGGACCTTCTTTACGTTAGCATCATAATTAAATCGGCGTTTGTTTGATTTTAGGGAAGATTTCTTAATTTAACGAACGAAATAATAGATTAATTTGCTTTCGTTAGATACGTTAAAAGAGTGAGCGTAGCTGCTAAAAAATATACGATCCTAATTGTTGTGTGGCAAACGTTAAGTCAACATATTGTATTGCATAGTTTATTTGGTAGGAGAGACATTTATTCTGCATCTAACTGTAATTTCGGACAAACGGACACGAATGTTGCAACTAACTGTACTACGTAATGTTTTTCGTGGTGTTCCCTTAGAGATCGAGGTTGGAGACGTGCGTACTGCCCTTGTGGAGATGGGCTTTCATCCGGAAGCCGTAGTTAGAATGCGACGTCCTCGCAGCAACGTTCTCATGCCCCTCCTTCTGGTAAAGCTCCCTAGAACAGAAAAGGACATCTATCATGTCAAAGAAATTCTTAATTTAGACGTGTCAGTAGAGTCATTGCGCTCCAAGTCCGAAATAGGTCAATGCTTCAGGTGTCAGCGGTTTGGGCATGCCCAATCTCGCTGAACTGCTCAGAGAAAGTGTGTTGCCTGCGGGGAGGAACATGCTGCCAGCGACTGTAACAGACCAAAATGCGATCCTCCAACTTGCGCCAACTGCGGTGATAAACGCTCTGCCCACGCTTTTCGCCTGTTAGACCGGCACCTCAGCGTGCCATACCAAACAAAAGTCCTGCAGCCCGGGTCGTTCCCGATAAGTCATATTCACAGGCGGCCTCTGCGCCCACCTGGACCTCGCAAAATAAATCTCGTGCCACCCCTTCCTCAGTGGTCACTCCGGCTAATCCTCCTAAGCCAACTCGAAGCATTATGAAGACTTCTTCTGATAGGTCCCAGCCTGAAAGTAACAGCATCGCTCTGATGCTGGATGCTCTTCAAGGATTACTCGTACAAATCGCCACAGTCACCGAGGCGATTAGAGCTGCCTATCCAACTCTCAGGTCTTCAGTATGAATTTCCAAACAAATCGTGCTTTTCCTAACATCAAGATGGCGGCCTGGAACGCTTGTGGAATCCGTTGCAAGAGACAAGAACTTTTAGTTTTTCTCTCTGAGCATAAGATTGACGTCCTTCTTGTCAGTGAAACTTGGCTTAGACTAGGTGACAAATTTGTTTTTTCCAACTATAAGATTTACAGATCTGATCGTCTAATCGGTAGACGTGGCGGGGCTGCAATCGCGGTCCGGTCCCACTATGATCATAACCGACTTCCTCTTCCTAGTCTCCGCTTTCTCGAGGCTGCAGCCGTCACACTTCAAATTAGGGGTTTTGGCCTCCTGTCTATAATCTCCGTTTACGCCTCCCCCCCCACTCGGGCTTGTGACTTGGACGACTACGTCCAACTTTTTCGTGGTAACACTCCGGTCCTCGTTGTCGGTGACCTGAATGCAAAGCATCCCTCGTGGGGATGTGCGACGACAAACGTCTACGGTAGGAAATTCTTTTCTTTCGTTTCTTCCAATTCTGTCGACGTGCATTTCCCGAGCACGCCAACGTATTTCGGGCCCGGTACGAGGCCGGATGTCCTAGATATTGTCCTTTCGAGGGATATCCCTTTTTCGATTCTCGTCGAGAGTGCTGCGGAGTTGTCGTCTGACCCCAAACCCGATTTTAATATCCTTTGGCGGTGAGGCTGGTTTTTCCGGCTGCGGACTTGTGTGAAGAGTTGACTGGGCTGAGTTTGGTGCATTGGTCGATCAGCTTGTTGAGGACGTTCCGTCTGAAATCACTGGAGGGTTTGGTCTCTGGGCTTTCTCATAGCATTACTGAGGCAATGTCGGGAGCAACAACAACTTCTGTGGCGATCTCTGATGGGTGGATTCCCTCGGATCTTGTTGATTTGCTGAGGGAGAAGCGCAAGGCTCGTAAAAGGGCGCAACGCACTCGCTGCCCCTTAGATATCGCCCGAGCCAACTTGTTATCTAATACCCTGCGAGACGAACTCAGAGACTTTCACAGTGAGAGGTGGTGGGCCAAGGTTTCATCTGTCTCTGTCTCCGACGGCTCCATTTGGAAACTGGCGAGATCCCTTAAGAGAAGCAAAACTCCTTCCACTTACGGACCTATTCATGGGCCGAATGGGCTGGTGAATGACAGCGAGGGTAAAGCGGAGATTTTTTCCGAGTCGGGGGTAATAATGAATTTGGTGTCTTTCATGAGGAGGTCGGATCTTTTTATCCAGTCTTTGTCTTTTGCTACTGGTGATCCCATTCCACCTGCCAATGTTGACGAGATAAAATTCCACATAAAAAGTCGCAGAAGTGGTAAAGCCCCTGGTTACGATGCAATTTCGAACACCGCGTTGAAAAAGTTGCCGGATAGGGTCGTTCTGGTCCTCTTGAACATTATCAACGCCATGCTACGTTTGAGATATTTCCCGTCCATCTGGAAGCATGCCCGCGTCCTGGTAATACAAAAGAAGGGCAAGGACAGTCTCTTCCCTCAAAACTATAGGCCAATAAGTTTGCTCTCCAATATCTCGAAAATCGCGGAGGCCATCCTTTTGAATCGACTTAGAGCCGAAATAATTGATACGAACATCCTGCAGGATGAGCAGTTTGGTTTTAGGGAAGGACTTTCAACTGAGTATCAACTCCTCAGGGTTACAGAGGAGATTCCCTGGAAAGACGTGAGTCTACTGGAGCGGTATTCATGGATGTTGCGTTCTTCTTTTCAAGATGCATCGGGCTGGGATCAATCCCAATATAATATATAAAACTTCGTTCCCGTGAAATTAATTCAATATTTTCGTAAGCTTGAATGTTAGATTAGATTTCACAGGAGATAATTTGTATTTCCACTACTAACTGTGTATTTAATTAAACGCTGTTGTTACCAGCGTATTATCCCGACGATAGTGGTAAATAACGATCGAACATTAAGTTCGTCCGTTTAATTGAATTGAAACCGATAAATTTCAACGGTCGATATCGCGTTACCAACCGTACGAGAACAAAAACACGACAAACGTCAACACACACTAAAAAAAAGTTAGGTTATATGTATATATATATATATATATATATAAAAAACAAAACGGAGGGAGAATAAATTCCTTTTCCACCTACATACTGCACGCTTTTGTCTGATCTTGTTTACCACACTATTCGATCGTATTACACGATACACAACAGCAGGCTTAACGTTTTGTCACGAAGGGATCTAAAGTTTATTTGATGGTTCTCTATGTTTGTGTGTGTGTGGGTTTTATATCCGAATAGAGGGGGTTCTGCGCGAAGTTTCGGTTTTCGGAACGTTTACAGGTAAATTTAGATAAATGCGACGAATCTTCTTCACTATACCGCATCTCCTACGTAAACGATTATCGACGAAAGATAGTATTACCGGCGGCTTATCACTTTAATCGAAAAACCGGTGGTAAAATGGGGAGAGGGAGAGACACATCTGGTGAAGACGGATCTTTGTATTGTCTCGAGGAACTCTTTTGACGATTTCGAACATTCAAATCGGTTCCTCTTTTTAAATCGCGATAGAAATTTCTTTTATCTTTTGTGGGTTTTCGTCTTATTTGCTTTAACTCCTTTTATACCTCGTCCACCCCCTCCTTCACTCTCCTTACCCTTTCAGCATTTTTTTTTATAATAAACGTCTACGTGTCTACATTCGAAGTTCGTTGAAATTTTAAGATTAATCGTCGTGTGAGTTGTCAATCATCGCTGTCAAAATTGACAGATCTAAAAAGTCTGTTTTACATTATCGTATTTTGTTTGACATTTTTCTGACTCTTATCAACAATAAACTTAGATGTAATAGACGGTGTGAATAGATTTTTTTCCTATTTTGACAGCTTCAAATAATGTACCGAATTATTTCTACCAGCTGTCACAATTTGACATATAACATGTATTGTTAACTATACGTATTAAAACGTTTCTGTCAGCTGTCAAATTGCGAAGAAATTCGACCGTTACAGTCGATAAAACTTTTTTTGTAGGTATCATTTTTTCCTATTTTGACAGCTTCAAAATGTACCAAAATATTTCTGACAGCAGTCACAATTTGATATAACAGTACGTATCAAAACGTTTCTGTCAGCTGTCAAATTGCGAAGAAATTCGACCGTTACAGTTGATAAAACTTTTTTTTGTAGGAATCATTTTTACCTATTTTGACAGCTTCAAAATAATTTACCAAAATATTTCTGACAGCAGTCACAATTTGACATAACATTACGTATCAAAACGTTTCTGTCAGCTGTCAAATTGCGAAGAAATTCGACCGTTACAGTTGATAAAACTTTTTTTTGTAAGAATCATTTTTACCTATTTTGACAGCTTCAAAATAATTTACCAAAATATTTCTGACAGCAGTCACAATTTGACATAACATTACGTATCAAAACGTTTCTGTCAGCTGTCAAATTGCGAAGAAATTCGACCGTTACAGTCGATAAAACTTTTTTTTGTAGGTATCATTTTTTCCTATTTTGACAGCTTCAAAATAATGTACCAAAATATTTCTGACAGCAGTCACAATTTGATATAACATTACGCATCAAAACGTTTCTGTCAGCTGTCAAATTGCGAAGAAATTCGACCGTTACAGTTGATAAAACTTTTTTTTGTAGGAATCATTTTTACCTATTTTGACAGCTTCAAAATAATTTACCAAAATATTTCTGACAGCAGTCACAATTTGACATAACATTACGTTTCAAAACGTTTCTGTCAGCTGTCAAATTGCGAAGAAATTCGACCGTTACAGTTGATAAAACTTTTTTTTGTAGGAATCATTTTTACCTATTTTGACAGCTTCAAAATAATTTACCAAAATATTTCTGACAACAGTCACAATTTGACATAACATTACGTATCAAAACGTTTCTGTCAGCTGTCAAATTGCGAAGAAATTCAACCGTTACAGTTGATCAAACTTTTTTTTGTAGGTATAATTTTTCCTATTTTGACAGCTTCAAAATAATGTACCGAAATACTTCTGACAGCTGTCACAATTTGATATATAACATGTATTTTTAACTACGTATCAAAACGTTTCAGTCAGCTGTCAAATTGCGAAGAAATTCGACCCTTACAGTTGAACAAATTTTTTATTGTAGGTATCATTTTTTCCTATTTTGACAGCTTCAAATAATGTACCGAAATATTTTTGACAGCTGTCACAATTTGACATATAACATGTATTGTTAACTATACGTATTAAAACGTTTCTGTCAGCTGTCAAACTGCGAAGAAATTCGACCGTTACAGTCGATAAAACTTTTTTTTGTAGGTATCATTTTTTCCTATTTTGACAGCTTCAAATAATGTACCGAATTATTTCTACCAGCTGTCACAATTTGACATATAACATGTATTGTTAACTATACGTATTAAAACGTTTCTGTCAGCTGTCAAATTGCGAAGAAATTCGACCGTTACAGTTAATAAAACTTTTTTTATAGGTATCATTTTTTCCTATTTTGACAGCTTCAAAATAATGCAACCCGAATATTTCTGACAGCTGTCACAATTTGACATATAACATGTATTGTTAACTATACGTATTAAAACGTTTCTGTCAGCTGTCAAATTGCGAAGAAATTCGACCATTACAGTTGATCAAATTTTTTATTGTAGATATCATTTTTTCCTATTTTGACAGCTTCAAATAATGTACCGAATTATTTCTGACAACTGTCACAATTTGACATATAACATGTATTGTTAGCTATACGTATTAAAACGTTTCTGTCAGCTGTCAAATTGCGAAGAAATTCGACCGTTACAGTTGATCAAATTTTTTATTGTAGGTATCATTTTTTCCTATTTTGACAGCTTCAAATAATGTACCGAAATATTTCTGACAGCTGTCACAATTTGACATATAACATGTATTGTTAACTATACGTATCAAAACGTTTCTGTCAGCTGTCAAATTGCGAAGAAATTCGATCGTTACAGTTGATAAAACTTTTTTTTGTAGGTATCATTTTTCCTATTTTGACAGCTTCAAATAATGTACCGAAATACTTCTGACAGCTGTCACAATTTGACATATAGCACGTATTGTTAATTACGTATCAAAACGTTTTTGTCAGTTGTCAAATTGCGAAGAAATTTGACTCTTACAGTTGATAAAAAAATTTTAAGGAACTAATCGAAAAATTGTAGGTATAATTTTTTCCCTATTTTGACAGCTTCAAATAATGTACCGAAATATTTCTGACAGCTGTCACAATTTGACTCAGAAAACATGTACTAGTTTTTTGTTTAATTTCAATACTTTTGAGCATCACGATGGCTGTGAAAACGTTGAAACTAAAAAAGGTTAAAATACCTTTATAAGCTGTCAAAATGGTAAAAACAGTTTTTTTTAATTCATTTAACGTACTGTACAGTTTTCCGATGGAAAATAAAACCACCTTATCAAAGAGAGCTGTGACTAAACTCAAATATTAAATCAGTAGCGATATTATTTCTAACAATCGTGAATCATTAAACTGATAAAATTAAATTAAATAAATAATAAATGAGGTAAGCTTACTATTTTCGAAATAAACGGAAATATATCTTACATGCAAGCATACAACAAACATTGCAGGTTACAAAAACAAGATAAAACGATAAACAAACCCTTTTTTTTATTTTTAAAACTAAACCTGTCTGCTTGATAAAAAAAAAAACAGGAGAGTCGTGTTAGTTAAACCATTAAAATTAACAAACATTTTAAATTAGAATTCCACACAAGCAACGACAGAAACGTATGCATTCCATAGGCCACATAAATAGGTGTTTCTTATCAATATTTACAATTCTTGCGCTATGAGTATGACTCTCTCTAACCGACGGAGACGCAGGCCCTGTAAATGCAATGCTCCTATTCCATTCCATTGTTTCATCCTGATTTGTTTTCCTCAGACAGTTTCTAAACAATAAACTATTACGTGCTTAGCTGCGGCTCCAAATATAGTGAATTGAATAGGGAAAAGTAGGGGAGCTCCGTGATGAATATCTAATAAGCAATAAATAGAGATAATACTTCGATTATCGCTGTATTCACGATAAAAAAATGCATTAGAACTCCTTTAGTTTGAACCTGTGTAGTGTAGAAGTAGAAGTATTAATTAACAAGTTCGTAAAAAATGGCTAACCAAACCGAAATGAAAATGGTCGTAACAAACGCAAGATATAGAAAAGTATGTACATATATAAGATCTCCTATTTTCTTGTATTGATTCTAATTTTAGAATATAATCTAATCATATTAACAATACTATATAATTCTGATAAAGTTTAACACCCTGTATCTCGCAAACGAAGCATTTCCGAATAAAGTTTTATTGAAGTATTTTTCATATTTCGACCCAAAGAATCCAACATTAAATTTTCATCCTACATTAATAAGACACCTTGTATAAATATATATATACAGGGTGTTACTAAATTAGTGTAAAATATTTTGGTGACGTATACTACTCGTTAAGATAAGAAAAAAAGTTCATATAAACATAGGTCGGGAAATGCGTAGTTTCCGAGATATAGGGTGTTCAAGTTGTAAAAAAAAATATATTTATGATATAAGTGTTAAAAGTGCGATTTTATTTTGTGAGATGAGAAGATTCTTCAGACTTCTACAAAATCTTTGCTGACATCACTCAATTATTAATTAATTAATATGTCATGAGTCAGAAATGTCTTATAAAATTGAAACTATTGATGATGCCCAATGAATCCATATTATATAGCAATTTTTAATCCGATTAGCTTGCATTAAAAGTGTCACCTTTTAAGGACAGTTAATCTTTCAAAAATCTTTTTATTTTAAGATTTCAATTACGTTTTCGTAATATCTCGATACCTTCGATTTTAATCAACTTTAACACCCTGTATCTCGCGAATGAAGCGTTTCCGAACAAATTTTTCCAGAAGTATTTTGCATATTTTGACTCAAGGAATCCAACATTAAATTTTCGCCCTATATTAATGAGACACCCTGTATAAATAGATATATAGGGTGGTACTAAATTAATGTAAAAAAATTTAGTGACGTATAGTATTCGTTAAAATAAGAAAGAAAGTTCCTATGAACATATGTCCGAAAATGTTTCGTTTCCGAGATATAGGGTGTTAAAGTTGTAAAAAAAAATATATTTATGATATAAGTGTTAAAAGTGCGATTTTATTTTGTGAGATGGGGAGATTCTACAAAATCTTTGCTGACATCACTCAATTATTAATTAATTAATATGAGTCATGAGTCAGAAATGTCTTATAAAATAATACGACTGGATCTTTCTTGATGATATTGATTGAAACTATTGATGATGCCCAATGAATCCATATTGTATAGCAATTTTTAATCCGATTAGCTTGCATTAAAAGTGTCACCTTTTAAGGACAGTTAATCTTTCAAAAATCTTTTTATTTTAAGATTTCAATTACGCTTTTGTAATATCTCGATACCTTCGATTTTAATCAACTTTAACACCCTGTATCTCGCGAATGAAGCGTTTCCGAACAAATTTTTCCAGAAGTATTTTGCATATTTTGACTCAAGGAATCCAACATTAAATTTTCGCCCTATATTAATGAGACACCCTGTATAAATAGATATATAGGGTGTCACTAAATTAGTGTAAAAAAATTTAGTGACGTATAGTATTTATTAAAATAAGAAAGAAAGTTCCTATGAAGATATGTCCGAAAATGCTTAGTTTCCGAGATACAGGGTGTTAAAATTGTAAAAAATTATCGTGTTTTTTTTAACAGGTCATAATGACCGTCGGGGCGTTGTGGAACATCAATTTTTATTAAGTTTGTTTTCTAAAAACTTTAAGAAAGTAACTTTATTTTTTAACCTTTAACTATTACAGTCAAATAAAAAATAATTCTTACAAATAAATCCTACATTACAAATATTGTAGATGATTTAATCTCTAAGATGAGACCGCTGAGATATGACCGCTAGGTCGTGGTAAATCTCAAATGGTCTTCTAAACCCCGGCGATCATAATGACCGGCAAGATTTCAATCACATTTTTATAATATCCCGCACTTACTACAATAATTCGATTTTAATCAACTTTAACACCCTGTATCTCGCGAACGAAGCGTTTCCGAACAAATTTTTATAGAAGTATTTTGCATATTTTGACCCAAGGAATCCAACATTAAATTTTCGTCCTACATTAATAAGACACCTTGTATAAATATATATATACAGGGTGTTACTAAATTAGTGTAAAAGATTTTGGTGACGTATAGTACTCGTTAAGATAAGAAAAAAAGTTCATATAAACATAGGTCGGGAAATGCGTAGTTTCCGAGATATATACGATTAAACAGGAAATTTTCTTGTTACAGGTTATAGCTTTTATATGCGGCATCATCGTCATCATACTGATGATAATGGGGTTAGCGTCCACAGATTGGTTGATGGCAGCCGGTTGGAGGCAAGGACTATTCATGCATTGCATAGAAGAAGGGGCGCCACAACCGTTACCGTTCAACATGCAAGACCCGCCCGGATGTTACCAATCTAGGGACGCACGTGAGTTATATATACAGCGATTCCCCGGATAAAATCGGCAATTTTTTATAATTTTCCCCTTCCCCCTCCAGCTTATATTCACACGGCGGCCGCATTGTGTATTATGACGCTGTTGAAGAATGTCGTGGCGACTGTACTAACAGGTCTCGGGCTTAGAAGTAAAGACCACCACACGAAATATAAATATTATCGATTCGCAGTTATAGTAATGGGCCTTGCGCGTGAGTATTCTAATTTTCTCACTTCTTTTTTTATCGTTATTAGAATCACGAAAGGAGTGTTAACTGTAACGTTTATTTTCAGTCGTCAGCATATTAATAGCTTTAATAGTATACCCGGTATGCTTCGTTACCGAGCTAAATTTAGGTAAGTTTAAAATTAACGGACATAACCTAAAACGTCAAAAAATTTAACTGTCAAACGTCAAATTCAAAATTGATTTTAATTTTTTTGTTTGTTTCTGTGATTGAATAGGTAACAGACTGACGTGGGAGTTCGGTTGGGCGTACGGCGTCGGTTGGGGCGCCGCAATCTTCCTCTTCGGCGGCGTCGTACTCCTGATGTGCGACAAGGAGAGCGAAGAGATCTACTACAAGGAGAGAAAGATCGTCCACGATAACGATTCGAGGGCCTAGTGGCCACAAAGTCTGCCCGATGTTGTTCTCTGATCGTAATGTGTGAGAGGTTGTTGCGCTTCTCTCAGTATAATTCCCGTGACGATGATGATTATGACTGCCGTTTGATGACGTGTGAACGACGAGCGGATGGTTGAACGCGTGTGTTTACCGAAACGATTGAACGCATGTTTGTATATATATTTATATATATGTGTGTGTGTGTGCGACTCACCCCTAATTTTGCGAATGTTGCGAGCATGTATGTATGGGTGTTTGTGTTAATACGTGTATGCGGTGTTGCCTAGTCAGTTTGACGGCTATTAAGTTTTCGCGAGTAATTTCGGAGTGCTACGTATTATATTTATTGTTGTCTCTTTTTTAATTGGATTATTTTATATAGTATGTGTCGAAATATGCGTTTATTTCTACGTTAATCGGTTGACGTTGACGTATCCAGTGGCGTACCTAAAAATTATATTAATAAGTCCGAGTTAGACTTGCGTTTTTTCGATTTCTATTCAATATTATTTTAATAAATCGAATCTAACATGTTTAGACGTTCAACAATATTAATATTGACATATTAAATGACGTAGATCGAACATAATTTTTGACATTGACATATCACCATCATCATCATTCATTTTCGACCATACTGTATAAGATATTCTTGCGTAATATTTAACGTTTGCTTTAATCGTGTCTATCTGGGGACTGAATTCTAATGAAATAATATTTTTATATTAAGTAAGTACGGTACGATGATTGGAAGTTCCTTGTTGTAATTATAACTGTTGTCTTTTTAATTTAATTTATTTAATTTTTTTTTTTTTGTTTAAATATTAATACGCCAAGACGGAGAACGAGGTTAAGCGATTACGACATAATATAAATAAACTGCCATTAGAATTAATGTTAACGTAATATTAATATGAACGACATTCAGTCTCAAGATGCCATAACGTGAATTTTTAATTTTTAAAAAACAAGTTTTTAAGATTAATTAATTTAAATCAAATAAAAACATTTCAAACTGATTAGGAATTTTAATTTTTTTCCGTTTGCTTGCCTGGTATTATCACCAGTCAGCTGTTTTGTATCGTTACCATTTTAGTGGTGTTGACAGTTAACAATCGCATAATGGATTATATAAATAATGCAATACACCGATCACTTTGAGTTCTTCCGCAGTTGATACATTTCGATTGTATACATCGTAATTTTGATTTTTTAATCCATCGTGTATGATTGTTTCTGCCTTGTAACACATTGAATGCGTGCAGTGTTTGACTGAAGGACAACCCGGGCAGGCTAGTGCGTTATAAGACTTGCATATTTATAAATAATACTATAATAATAACGATAATAGACGTATTTAATTAAAATATGATGAAACGATGTATCCTCTCGCTTAGAAACAGTATTCGAACTCTAATTACATAATCGTTTCCCATTCCGATCTTTAATTATGTAAATACGTATTTATATATATTATATGTTTAATCAATTAAAGCGAGGGAATACATCGATTCGTTTTTTTTTTTCCTTTAGTAATCTCAATAATGATAAATAACTTAATGAAATTGTTAGACGATAGCTATTACGAGAAGAATTGTGAACTAATACTTATCTGATTTTTTGTTTGTTTTATAATTAGCATCACATTCGTATCGGATCTAATCGAATTGAACGATTTCAGGTTTGCAATAACTCCTATTGTATTGATAAACATTGATTTGATCGGATATAACCGATTTAAACAGCGAAAAAATTGCGAAATTAGGTTAATTTTTGTTCTGACAGATAGAAACGTCAATTTTTGACAGGTGAGGTGAGGTTAAACTAGGGATACCAACTTTCTCTTTCGCAAGAATAAAAATATCCCTAATTTCGACAATTTTGACGTTTTAACGGGAATTCATGCTTTTATATTGATTATAATCTGCGATTTGAATTAAAATAAATTGAAAAAAAAAAGAACATATCTTATTATATAAATAATAAATAAACGTGAATAAAAAAAGTATTTTTATTTATTTTTTTAATTGATCAATTTAGAACAAAGATGAGACGTAAATATTTAGCTATAGTTTCCTAGTCTTAAGTGTAATAATGTGTAAGTAAAATGTTGTCCCTGTAATAACGAGTACGTAATATAATTTAATAATTTCGTTTTATAATTTTTTTATATAAATAATGAAAAAAAAAGAGAGAAAGAAAACTGGACCAATTTCTTAATTGCCTTAATTTTATAAGGCGTTTTTGAACTTTAAAAACGCGTAATGGATTTAGGTTATGATCTACTGCCAATATTAAAAAGTATAATTGTCCAGTAGATGTCAACATTGAAAGATAGATTTTTTCGTTTAGTAATCTTGTTTTAAATTAATATATCTATAATTTAAGATTTAGAATATGTACTGTAAGGAAAGATTAGGGTAGTTTTGTATTAAGAATGTAAAATTTTGGATTATTAAGAAAGTTTATTTATATAAAAATGTATATATAAAAATATCATATAAAATATGTTATAATTATTAAAAATTAAATAAAAAACGGTAGCATTGAAGTACATAGCATGTATATAAAAATATATATATATATTTAAAAGAAATAAAAAAAACAACATACATATTATTAATAACATACAGAAGTATCCATATTAATAATTATTAAAATTAAAAGGAATAATAATAAAACGTATAGTGTATTATATTACTGTTATATCTAATATTTGTATAAAACAAAAATAAATGAGACACAGTTTCGTATAAATATGGCATTTCCCGAGATATTTAAATAATGATATTTACATGAATTACGTAATGGAACAGTATGTAGAGAGTACCTTTTTTTGTTATTAATTTAACATTATCGTTTATTTAAGTTGAATTCTATACAGATTCCTCGTTTGTTTCGATCCAATTTTTGTAACCGATTCTATGTTTCGTGTAAACAAATAAGAAAGTAATAAAGAATTTGTATTGTAAAATGTTTTTTTTTAATCACTGGTCCTCAAAAAATTTTTGACGTTAATAATTTTACGTTGACATATCCATTGGCGTAGGTACTTAAAAATTATATGAATCAAATTTAGTTAAAACGTTCTTTTCTATATTATTTATATTAATTTTATAAAAAAAGGCATTTTTGTTATTAATTATTGTTAGAAATTTTAATAATAGATTGACGTTGACGTATTCACTGGCGTACATGAGTAGTAATATGAATCAAATTTCGTTAAAACGCTCTTTTCTATATTATTTATATATAATACATAATAAATGACAAATTTATTATATATTATATTTATTTATGTGTCATTTATTATTATGTATCTATGGAGCAGGTTCAATAAATGTTTATATTATTATTAATTTTATAAAAAAAGGCATTTTTGTTATTATTGTTAGAAATTTCAATAATAGATTCACGTTGACGTATCCAGTGGCGTACATAAGTAGTAATATGAATCAAATTTGGTTAAAACGTTCTTTTCTATATTATTTATATATAATACATAATAAATGACAAATTTATTATGTATTATATTTATTTATTTGTCATTTATTATTATGTATCTATGGAGCAGGTTCAATAAATGTTTATATTATTATTAATTTTATAAAAAAAGGCATTTTTGTTATTATTGTTAGAAATTTCAATAATAGATTGACGTTGACGTATTCACTGGCGTACATGAGTAGTAATATGAATCAAATTTGGTTAAAACGCTCTTTTCTATATTATTTATATATAATACATAATAAATGACAAATTTATTATGTATTACATTTATTTATTTGTCATTTATTATTATGTATCTATGGAGCAGGTTCAATAAATGTTTATATTATTATTAATTTTATAAAAAAAAGGTATTTTTGCTATTATTGTTAGAAATTTCAATAATAGATTGACGTTGACGTATCCAGTGGCGTACATAAGTAGTAATACGAATCAAATTTGGTTAAAACTTTGTTTTCTATATTATTTATATTAATTTTATTAAAAAAAACATTTTTGCTATTAATTATTACTGGAAATTTCAATAATAGATTGACGTTGACGTATTCACTGGCGTACATGAGTAGCAATATGAATCAAATTTGGTTAAAACGCTCTTTTCTATATTATTTATATATAATACATAATAAATGACAAATTTATTATGTATTATATTTATTTATTTGTCATTTATTATTATGTATCTGTGGAGCAGGTTCAATAAATGTTTATATTATTATTAATTTTATATAAAAAAGGTATTTTTGCTATTATTGTTAGAAATTTCAATAATAGATTGACGTTGACGTATCCAGTGGCGTACATAAGTAGTAATATGAATCAAATTTGGTTAAAACGCTCTTTTCTATATTATTTATATATAATACATAATAAATGACAAATTTATTATGTATTACATTTATTTATTTGTCATTTATTATTATGTATCTATGGAGCAGGTTCAATAAATGTTTATATTATTATTAATTTTATAAAAAAAAGGTATTTTTGCTATTATTGTTAGAAATTTCAATAATAGATTGACGTTGACGTATCCAGTGGCGTACATAAGTAGTAATATGAATCAAATTTGGTTAAAACTTTGTTTTCTATATTATTTATATTAATTTTATTAAAAAAAGACATTTTTGCTATTAATTATTACTGGAAATTTCAATAATAGATTGACGTTGACGTATTCACTGGCGTACATGAGTAGCAATATGAATCAAATTTGGTTAAAACGCTCTTTTCTATATTATTTATATATAATACATAATAAATGACAAATTTATTATGTATTATATTTATTTATTTGTCATTTATTATTATGTATCTGTGGAGCAGGTTCAATAAATGTTTATATTATTATTAATTTTATATAAAAAAGGTATTTTTGCTATTATTGTTAGAAATTTCAATAATAGATTGACGTTGACGTATTCACTGGCGTACATGAGTAGCAATATGAATCAAATTTGGTTAAAACGCTCTTTTCTATATTATTTATATATAATACATAATAAATGACAAATTTATTATGTATTATATTTATTTATTTGTCATTTATTATTATGTATCTGTGGAGCAGGTTCAATA
The DNA here is from genome assembly GCA_023690525.1 of Holotrichia oblita. Taxonomy (NCBI): domain Eukaryota; kingdom Metazoa; phylum Arthropoda; class Insecta; order Coleoptera; family Scarabaeidae; genus Holotrichia; species Holotrichia oblita. Next base: position 2,480,559 of record CM043019.1, read on the forward strand.
AATGTTTATATTATTATTAATTTTATATAAAAAAGGTATTTTTGCTATTATTGTTAGAAATTTCAATAATAGATTGACGTTGACGTATCCAGTGGCGTACATAAGTAGTAATATGAATCAAATTTGGTTAAAACTTTGTTTTCTATATTATTTATATTAATTTTATTAAAAAAAGACATTTTTGCTATTAATTATTACTAGAAATTTCAATAATACATCGACGTTGACGTATTCAGTGGCCTACATAAGTAGTAAAATTAATCAAATTTAATGAAAACGTTCTTTTCTATATTATTTATATATAATACATAATAAATGACAAATTTATTATGTATTATATTTATTTATTTGTCATTTATTATTATGTATCTATGGAGCAGGTTCAATAAATGTTTATATTATTATTAATTTTATTAAAAAAAGGGCATTTTTGCTATTATTGTTAGAAATTTCAATAATAGATTGACGTTGACGTATCCAGTGGCGTACATAAGTAGTAATATGAATCAAATTTGGTTAAAACTTTGTTTTCTATATTATTTATATTAATTTTATTAAAAAAAGACATTTTTGCTATTAATTATTACTAGAAATTTCAATAATACATCGACGTTGACGTATTCAGTGGCCTACGTAAGTAGTAATATGAATCAAATTTAATGAAAACGTTCTTTTCTATATTATTTATATTAATTTAAACAACCAGCAACTTTTTTGCGATTAATTTTTCCCAAAACTTCAACTATAAATTGACGTTGATGTATCCAGTGACGTAGTGAAGAAATAATATGTATCAAATTGAGCTAAAACAATCTCTTCCATATTATCTATACTAATTTTATCAAAAAGAAATATTTTTGTTAATTATTGCTAGAAATTTCGCTAATAAATTTGACGTTAACGTAACCAGTGACGTACTTTAGATATAACATGAATCAAATTTAATGGAAACGTTCCTTTCTATATTATTTATATTAATTTAATCGACCAGCAACTTTTTTGTTAATATTTCCCAAAACTTCAACTATAAACTGACGTTGACATATCCAGTGACGTACTTACGAAATAACATAAATCAAATCAAGTTAAAACGTTCTTTTTCCATTTATATTAATTTTACCAACCGGTAACTTTTTTGCTATTTATTTTCCCGAAATTTAAACAACATCGACAACTCAATTTACGTTGACGTTTGCAGTGGCGTACATAAGTAGTAATATGAATCAAATTATGTTAAAACGTTCCTTTTCATACTTATATTAATTTTTTTTGAGAAAAATCATTTTTGATAGAAATTTCAACAATACAATACAATGACGTTGATGCCAGATCCAGTGGTGTACTTAATTCATGGTAATAAAATACCATTTTTCATTGTTTAAACGATATTTTCAACTTCAAAAATTAACGCAATTTTTGTAGGTAAAATTAAATTAATTAATTTGTTTATTCCAGTAGTCACGAGTAATATTATTTAAAAAGAATCGAATCAATATTACAATTTTTCTGGTAGTTTTAATATTAAACTGACATTGACAGTTCCAGTGGCGTACGTAAAAATAATATTAATAAATTCCAATTAAGATGATTCAACGAATGACGTTGACATATCCAGTGGCGTATAATTTTTTTATGTCAAAATAATTATTGAATTAAAAAAATTCATTTTTATTTCTTTACGAATTAAAAACCATGCAAATCAGTTTTAAAAAATGTATCACAATAAAGGCACTTTACCAGATCTTTAATACGATACATAAATATCATCTATTTAAATCGACATCGGATGTTTGTAACTTTTTAAACCGTCTTGGAGGTGACGATAACAAATCATCATTCCGCAACAATTTTTTCTTACGATTATCCTCACTTTTTAACATTTTCCCTACGTCGATAACAAATTTCTCATCGATCTCACGTTTCGAATAATTTCTAGTCATTTCCTTCAATAACCCGAGCATTTCGATCTGTTCGTCAGGCTTTTGCGGAAAAACACAAGCTATGATACGTTTCGGTTTCAAATAATTAATAAAATCGTTTATCTCGTTATACGATGGGTGATACGAAGCGCACACCCTATAAAAATTACCACCTTCGTAACTCACAACGCTATCACCCGGTTGATAATGAGTCCAGATCATCGCTGTAATTTTAATCTCGCATATCTTCGTGGGTGACGAATTAGCTAATCTACAAAAGAAATTATCGCAAGCATGAATGCGTAATTTAAGTTTGTAATCATCTACGTCGATCATCTCGTCTAAATCTGGTATGAATTTATGTAAATTATATCGTCTTTCGTTAACGTGGATTTTAAACCCGGTCGATTCGTAAATCCCTTTAAATAGGTATTCGGAACCGTACGTAGCTGGAAATGTCAATTTAATAAGGTTAGTTTTATCCCGATTTAACCAGGATGTGATTAAATCGCAGAGACCGCTTAACGATTCCTTCCTCGTTGGGAAATGTGGAAATTCCTTCTTGCAGAATGTCGTATCTAAATAAATGGTTTCGATTGATGTTACATCTTTAAAATATTTATTCATAAATTGTTCGTGTTTATCGATGCGGAAATCACCTGTGTATAAAACTTGAAATCGTTCGGTATCAAATAAAAACATAACGGAACCTGGACAATGTCCGGCTGGGATCGCTTTGTATGTGAGATAAATAATTTCGCCTCTATATTCGGTTTGAATTAACGAGTATTCACCTACAATCACTTCTTTTAATCGACATGTAAAATCGGGGTAATCATTTTTTAAAATCCTAACTGAGATGGGTGATGCATACAGGAATAAATTCCTTCTTTTTAAATCTAGGAAGAATTCGTCACAAATCCCTACCGTGTGATCGGCGTGGCAATGAGTTAAGAAAAATATTTTTGTATCCTCATCGTATGTATCGAATCTATCCACTCGAATATACGGGATTTCACGTAGGAAACCATTAAACGTGCTCATTTCATATTTTGAATTTCCCGCTTCGCGGAAAAAACAAAGGAAGTTACGGATTGTGTTTTAGTGGCGGTTAGAGGTTATTATGCTGAAAAATGATTAATTATTTAATAATTAATTGGAATTAACGTTTAATAATTTAATCTACGTTAAATTTTACCTGTACAGTGCATTTTATAACATTAACATCGCCGTTGGAAAAGTTAAAAATGCCAATTTCATCAATCCGAGTTGACGCAGCCATTTGCTAAACGTTGTGAAGGTCGACGCTGGGTATTCCTTAACTTGGTTAGGGTTTAAGTTTATTTCGTGTATATTAAAGGTATGTAAATGTAATTTTCGTATTATTAATACGTTCGGTGGTGAGAATTTAATAATAATAAGCTGGAGAAAGTTTCCTAATCGATCGTACCGAATTCGTGATGTAATTACTCTTTTTCTACATTGAATACATACAGATTGGTATGCAATGGACGTTTATGGCGGGTAGTGACATATAATTTATTTATATTCCGACGTACATTTCAAGTAAGAGTTCTCGTTAACGTTTAAACATCGCGAATTAATAATAAATAAGCATTGTTTACATTTCAAAATTGTAAACTTTTTAACCTCAATTAATCATAACCTCACTTGTCAAAAATTTTTCGAAATAACCTCATATTTTCTCCCGATATTCTAACATCTCACTATAATTCCAGGCAATGAAGGCGATAAAAATCACTTAAAAAATATGGAGGAGGGCTTCACCTTGGCTTGGGAGGACGCCGTCTCAGTCGTACAGGAGGAGGAAGTAATTTGCGGCATCGAAAACGAAACAATCCTCACAACAGACACACCAGAATTCGCAGACGTCTGCGAAGAAGTCGTAGTTCAAGATAACAACGAGAACAATGAAGTCGAAGAGATCGCTACCGATAATGTCATGTATTTATCCGATCATAACGTCCTTATCATGCAACAAAACAGCGGCCCATTCATGGACTGCCAAGTTTCCGAAGAGGTAGTCGCTGATCAATGGAACGAAAGCTGTCCCGAAATCATCGTCGGATCCGAAGAGAACGTCGGTGATATCGACGAGCAATCGAACGAGGATGTCATCATCCCGTTACCGTTAGATCAAGATCAATATACGGCTGCTCGACCATATCCTTGCGATTTCTGCAGTCGACGGTTTCGAAAGAAAGCGAATTTAATGAATCATATGGTCGCTCATCAAACGGATCGACCTCACGGTTGTAATTTGTGCGGTGTCCGCTATATTCGGAAGTGCGATTTAATTAATCACCTCAAAATACACGCGTACGTCCCTGAAACGGATAATATCGAGGAGGAAACGCAGGAAGATTCCGATTACGAGAAGCATAAACGTGCGAAACCTTTCTTGAAAAAGCGGAGAAAGAATAAGATTAAAGAGGAGTTTCCTGATTCGCCGGATGGGAAACCGGCTTCGAGTTCGAGATCGTACGATTACGTCGATGAAGATATGCGTTTAATGGAAGCTATGGAAAGTACGGTTAAAGCCGATTATACTGATTATCTCCCGCAAGAGAATCATCCTGTAACAGAACCGCGATATCCGATTACAGATCCACGAAAACCGTTCGTTTGCCAACATTGCGGGGTGGGATTCGCTCGCGAGAAAGCTCTAGCATCGCATGCGAGAGTCCACGCTGGTGATTCCCCGTTTGAGTGTCAAAAATGTGGTGAAATGTTTTGGGATGCTGCGTTAATGCGGGAGCACATCAGGAATAAACACGGTGATATGGAGGATGATTGATGACGAGGAGAAGATGATGACGAGGAATATAGCGAGGAGGAAGGAAAATATGGGGAATTCTTCTGTCAAACTTGCGGATTAGCATTCCACCGGCAAGATTTATTAAAACGACATCAGAGGATTCACGTTAAAGAGGAGTACGTTACGGAATCCGAATACAATCATGTTTGCAAGATCTGCGGTGAATCCTTTCAGGAAGCTTTAGATATGTTAGCTCACGCTGAAGTCCACGCTAGAGGATCTGAGCATCGCTGCATGGCTTGCGGTGAAGTTTGCAACGACGAGCAATCCGTAGCTGTCCACGTGCAGACTAAGCACGGGAAAAATTTACCTCCGAACTCCTGCATGCAATGCGGAAGGACCTGCAAGGATAAGAAAACTTTATTGAAGCATTCGTTCGAGCACACGAAAGAGAAGGTGTTTTTATGTTCGAAATGTCCGAAAACTTTCCATAATAAAGCTAGATTAAAACGACACATGTTATCGCATCGAAATAAAGTTGTGGTTTGCGATGTGTGCGGGGAAGAATTCCCTGACGGGCGCTCCTTAATGAATCACAGGCACAGCCATAGTAGCGTTTCAGGGAGGCAATTCCCTTGTAAAGAATGTGGGAAAACTTTCGGTTCGAGGAGCTCGCAACAGATCCATCTCCGGATACATACAGGGGAGAGACCGTATGGGTGTCGATACTGCTGGAAAGCTTTCGCTGATGGTGGCACCCTGCGGAAGCATGAACGTATCCATACAGGGGAGAAACCGTATGCTTGCGCTGTATGTCCTCGAGCGTTTAATCAGAGGGTTGTGTTAAGGGAGCATATCCGTTCACATCATTCGGGACCTGATCCGAATTACACTCACAGCATGACACCGTTTTGTTGCTCGGTGTGTTCGGACATGTTTGCAACCTCGCAAGATTTAATCGTACACTTGATACATCAAGACTACACTTGATACATCATTTGAATACGGCTATGAGGAGGCAACCTCAAGTGGGTCCACGGAAGTATAAAAGGAGGCGTAAATTGAAGCCGCATGAATTGGAGTTAATTTCTCATATCGAGGAGGTTGAAGAGGAGGAAAATGAGGAGGATGATGATTATACGGATACTGATAATGAGAATGATAGAAGGAATAAAACGAAAAAGAAGAAGGCGGTGAAACAATCGCCGAAACAAGCGAATGTTACCGGTTTTACCGATATGTATAATAGCTTCTCGTCGGCGATTGAAAATATTAGTTCTATCGTGAAAAGTAGTACTAAGACGAAGAAGAAAGTTAAACAAGAGCATATCGTGCCGTCGCGACCGAAAATGATACACACGCAGAAAACGAAGGTGGCGTGGAAACGACTGAAGGAAACGACTGAAGGTGGTCGTGTTCGGCATAAAACGAAAACTCTCGTTACGCGGACGCAACCGATGGAATTAAAATCGAGTAGCAACGAAAGGGTGCGACCGCGTACGAAGAACGTAAGTTACCACATATTGAACCCGGAAAAATTACCGTTAGCCACCTTCCCCGATGACGACACAACGCAAGCTGTTAATAATTTATTAGCGAGCGAAACGCAAAATCTCAGCACGAAAGCAACGGCATCGATCATTTCACCGCCGAACAAGACTCTTCGAATAACATCGAAGATATAAAACCGATCTTGAAGAAGGGTAATAACAGTTTAGAACCGGGCAGGTTAATAATCGGACCCGGTACTAAAGTTGTGAGGATAGTAAAAAGTGGTATGATCGTTTCGAAGAACAAGAGGAAGGAGGATATCGAACAGGAAGCTGAACCGGAACAGATCATCCCCGATATCGAAGAGGTCCATATAAAACAGGAAGTGATGGATCCGAGTCCGTTACACGAACTGGCCGAGATCTCCATGCAACACGCTCAAAGTATTTTCAAGTGCGAGATGTGCAGTGAAGTGTTTACAGATCGAGCACAGTTATTGGTACATGTACCGATTCATATTTGATCTTAAAAGTTTCCCCCCTTGTGTTTATTATTTAATCTTTAAATAAGAGCCCCCTTCCCCTACCCTGTGTTTACGTTGTATGATACAGGATGTCCGCTAAATATGAAGATTTTGGGCGTAATTCTAGCATGTTCTAGTTTTATATATAAAAACACCCAGTATATTTATGTATTTTTTTCTTCTTCCTTTTAAGATAATTTGTATTTAATTCACGTTAATTGAATAATAAGATTTAATCGAAAATTTCGCATATCTTGGCCAGCTTATTAATAAAATTTATTATTATTATTTTTTAACCATTCCTCGTATATTAAAACTATAAAAAAAAACACCTTGTATATTAAGCGAAGTTTCTGTATTGTATAAAATTGTGTTGACTGATTGCAATATTAGCTGTACAGAATACATATTTGTAAACATCTATCGAATAAGTATAATTATATCTAAAAAAAAAAAAAAAACAATATATATATACAGGGTGTTTCCTTTAAAAAAATTAAAAACTTTTTTATCGTATAGGAAACACCTTGTATACAGGGTGTTGCACTCGCGGTGATTATTCGTTGAGAATTCCTACCGATATGAAAATATTGAATTAACTATGTATTATACAGGGTGATCGATTACGACAGATATTCTTCTTAATGATAATAAATTTCTACAAACTTGCGTACGCGTATGAGGTAATTAAATCTATCTATTGAAGATATTTTTCAAATTGCGGCACTTCCGGAAGTACCGGAAATCGACATCAACTCCCTTAATTCAAACGGAATGGTACAGTTTTCTTTACATTTTTTATCGCCATTTTTGGAATCAAAATGACAGTTCTTAGAATTATTACAGGGTGTCCAAATTTCCAAGTCCAAGTTGTATTAAAATAAATTTGTACTAATTTTGGACATCCTGTATATATAATACACTAATTCTAAGAATTGTCAAATTAGTTAAGTAGTTTAGATTTCGAGAATGCAATCGAGATAAAAATTTGTTTTTTTTTTTTAATTTTGACAGTTAAATGACGTTTTAAAAATCGAAATTTCTTCATGCTAATTATTAAAAAAAAAATAAAAAAAACGTCAAAATTTTAGAAAATAATTCTGATCTCAATAACTATAGATGATGAAGTGTGAATTATTTTCGTATCGGTACAATTTTAACGAAATGTCAACGTGAGACACCCTGTATATGTACAAATTATTTATGAGATAAAAAGCAGTACTTTTTTGCCGATCTATATAACAGTGGATGAGAATTAAGGTAAGGCGATTATTTTTTTTTCTTTTTCGTGGAGTGAAGGCTGGATTCTCATTACAAAAAAAATAAATAAAATAAAATGAAAAGGAAACATGTACATATTAAATTAGAAGAGGTATCCGAGGCAAAAAAAGTACCTGTAAATGTTTCTCTCAGCTTTCGAAAGTCAAAAATTACTAACCGATACCAACCTTAACATAATTTAAAATTGTAATATGTACACTATGTTTTGTAAATTAAAAATAATTAGATAAAAAGCACTCTAATTATTAACATTTGTATTAAATATAATTGCTTATTATTATTATTATTTTTTATATGTATATGTTATTATTAAGTTAATCATAAAAAGGGTAATACACAAAAAAAAATTGTTTTCGATTCTCATTTAATAATAATATTTTTATCACTACTTATTATAATTGTTAATTATTATAATCGTACTTTATGTTAAAGTATATGCAATATATAGTTTCTAGTATGTATACGGGGCTTTGGTCTTATGTATCATCCTGTATACGATAAAATTGTAGGTCTCGTGTGGAAAATACAAAAAAAAAAAGAACAACTGTATTTTAGCATGTTTTTATGTAAATATATACATACATATATATATATAAATAATATGATTACAAAATAAATGTATAACATTATATACTATCCATATATGTTTAGATTTGATAGGAGCATTATGTACAAGATATTATTACGGAAATATGTACAAGTACCTCCTCCAGTGTGTTTTATTTAATAAAAAAATCATAATTTCTGGTTTGGCTACAAATATTTCTTATTATAATACTAAATAAACTCTTTATTTGTTAATATTATTGATATAATTACATAATAATTAATACGTCTGAAGTTGCAGCTCGTTTAGACGTATCAATCATTTTTGCTCACTGTGTATGATTGTTGTGTCTTATTTAAAATTTACTTAAGTAATTTAAACCTAAATTAAATAAATTTAAAGCGATTAATTTTAAGTTAAATATTTATAATCACTCGGTATATCATGTGGATTTGTATCTGACGTATGTCAAATTTAGTTTGACACCATAGTCGTCCTTATTTTGCTTTCAATTGAGTTTAATTATAATTTCTCTATTCATTTTTCATTCGTGTATTAATCTCTTATAATATTTCCAACCAATTCGAAACATTTTCTAAATTAAAGATAATTGTGTGTAATTTTAACAAGCAAATTTTATAATTAGATACATTAAGAGTGATTAACCCCGGATGGGACGCTAATGTGTATTGTTGACAGAGAAATTGAGGGCAGTGTTACAAACCTAATAAAAATTTGACAGGAGGATAAAATAATTTCGTTTTATATTCTCTCAAGTTTATTTCTTTTTAATTAGACAATGTAAACGTAAACTAAATTAAAAAAAGTACATAAATAATATTATTTTTATGATAAATACATATTCGGGCATTGATTTGCTTATTTCGATGCTTGTGTGTGTTGAAATTCGAAACATTCACTTCAAACTTTGTATGGTTATTTATTTAACAATTTATGCTTATTTATTGTTAATTTAATATAAATAAAATCCCAAATACGTGAACTTTATAATTTCTACACTTTTTGTCACCTAATTCCTTATTTCTTTATTTTAATCGATTGATATTTAAAACTCAAACCATGTTTTTGTAATTTAGGAAATTTAATTTATTTGAGGTTGGCAGCAAAATTGTAGCATGAAGATTTGATAATTTAAAATTGAATTATGATCAATTTATCGAAATATTGTAAATAATTGTACGAGAACGAATTGAATATTGTTATTTTTCAAAATACAACACAATTCTTGAACAAAATTATCATCTGTGTGAATTGAAGCATGAGTCCACCCACCTAGCGTCTTAATTTATAAAACTAGACTAGTCAAGAGATTTTACTTCAATTTTTAATATTAATACAATATTTATTATAATAATAAATAAAAATTGTTAGATAACAAATTCAAGGTTGAACTTCTGTATATCGATCATCGAGTTGGATATCCGTATGCACCTTAACGGAAAGTACACGTTTCACTGAATTCAAAACGACCCCCTTTTTTCTTACGAGATCAATCTAACATATCTAAAAAACGATTTAAAAAGTACTATTTCTAGGTTATGTTATACGAACGATTCGACATTTTGCATCAAAATTTTCAGTTGGTAATAATCACAAAGCGAAAATGTCAAATCACTCGTATAACATAACCTAGAAATAGCACTTTTTAAATCGTTTTTTAGGTATGTTAGATTGATCTCGTAAGAAAAAAGGGGGTCGTTTTGCAATCAGTGAAACGTGTACTTTCCATTAAACTCGATGGGAATAACCAAGATGTTGATCGATATACAGAAGTTTTAGCAAATTAAGGTTATAATTTACATAAAAAAATTATATTTGCGAGATTCAAAATAAATATCTAAACTTTGGAATATCAATTTTAAGGTAGGTAACCTAAAATTTGAAAGTAATCCTTATATCGGTTTAAAATTAAATTTGATCGGAAATGCTGCGGAAAGGATATTAAAAACAAACTACCGACATAATCTAAGTATAAACCTTTATTAAAATGCATAAATAGATCGTTTTTTTTTTTTAATTTTAAATATATAAATAATAAATTACAATAATACCATTGTCTTTTGAATTGATAAAAATGTTACAATATGTTAAGTTTAAAATCGTATTTTTTTTTCTTTAAAGAATGATTGCACATGTTAATAAGGTAACAAGTAGTTAAAATTAGCCGGATTAGTATGTTGTTAATGGAGTAGGTACGTATTATAAAAGTAAAAAATTAGTTAAAAGAGACCGTCACCTTTTTTATTTTCCGGTTATTTTATTTTTTACCATTTACTGTCATCGAAATGTCATCGATTATGTTTCGTATGATATATCTATTCTAGGAATGACGAATTAATTAATCTTTTAAGAGAACTAGAGAAACATGAATTCTTTCCGTAACAAAAATAAAATTTATATTAAAAAAGAAAAAAATAAATAATCTAAAAAAAAATTGTACTAAAGCAGTAAATGCAGTTTTTAAAGCGTAAATATTATTATGGAAGTAGATAGATTAGGGAATTAAATTTCGTCAAGTTTGAACTGAAATTAGCAAACACTAAGATCCGAAAATCGCCGAGACGAAAGTAACTAATATTAAACGCTGTATAGTGATGTGATCCCGGAAATTTACGACTACTTTATCGATCAGGAAGCAGGAACTTATTACTCGGGGGATTCCTATACCGCCGGCCATTTCGAACACTTTCCGACTAACTTCCGAGGCTAACGCATCCGCTTCTTCTCGCGTAGCAGCTTCGGCGTACACACGAACGAGATCTTCCGTACCCGATGGTCGGACGAAAGATCTACCTTTCTCGAATTTGCTAATTAACGCGTTGATTTCGTCTTGGAGACCGTGCGGTGTGACGCATATCGTTTCAGCGTCCGTTGTAGTGATTACATTACGATTCTGAAAATTTAATTTTAAATTTTAATCATTTTAATCGATTAAATAAGTGCAGTTGACTTACCGCTATGGTCACTTTCATTAATCTATTCGGTAAATCGGTGTAAGCGGCTTCCCAATCTTGTACGTCCCAACCTTTAGCGTGCAGGATCGTTTCGACGAGCAGCATATCCGATATGGCATCCCCTACGGTTTCGTTGATTACGTCTATTAAGTTCAGTAAACGTTTGGCAGCGTTTCGTTGTGCGTCCGTCAGACTAGAATCGCCCGTTGCTTGCTTCAATTTGTCCTTGGCGGTCTTCTGGAAGACGACGGTGCCGTGCCCGTTCGCCTCGAAGTACACGCCGATCTCGTACTCTAAAGCTTTGTGGTGTAAATGTTTCACGCCGGTCGAGACGCAAGCAACTGGAATTTTCTACAAAATAAATTTGAAATAGTATTAAGTATTAGTATAAATTTGACAGTTAAACGTCAAATCCGAACAATTTTGACAGTTAGATGTCAAATCGGTTAGACGCCAAACGAACTATTTTGACAGTTAAACGTCAAATCCGAACAATTTTGACAGTTAAACGTCAAATCCGAACAATTTTGACAGTTAGACGTCAAATCCAAAGTGCAAGATATGCTCGATTCTGATATATGTTATTCGTATGTTAAATGCGAACGAAATACTGACAATTTTGACATTTAAATACAAAATACTCATAATTTTAATATTTAAACGTTAAATACGCAATATTTTGTAATTAAAAATACTTAATATACACAAGTTTGACGTTTAACGTAATATTATACCATCCAGATGTCAAATACGAACGTAGTTTGACATTCAAATTTTAAATACGCACAATTTTGACATTTTAAAATCGTAATAGTACAACTTTAACATTTAAATGATAAAATACAGTAAAGATTGACATTTAAACGTCGAATACGAATAAGACGCATACAGTTTTGACAGTTAATGTCTGATCCAGATATCAAATACGAAGTTTGGCGTTTAAACGTCAAATACGGACAAAACACGCATAGATTTGACAGTTAGACGTCAAATGCTTGCTTCAAGTTTGTCATTTTACGGACAAAATATGCTCGATTTTTGAATTTTAACATTTAAATACAAAATACTCTTCATTTTAAATTTAAACGTACTTAAATACGGACGTTTAAAATATGTCAAATACAAGTTTGACGTTTAACAATTTTGACATTTTAAAATCGTAATAGTACCAACTTAACATTAAAATGATAAAATCGAGCATGGTTTTGACAGTTGTCGACAGTAAAATATCGAATACGCGGAAGTTTGACATTTACATGACGGATAAAATATGCACAAGTTTGATTTCGTAATAATTAACATCGAGATGCGAACGAAGTTTGACGTTTAAATTCAAATACGCACGCTTTTGACGTTTCAAAATCGTAATAGTACAAGTTTTTAAACATTCAAATGATAAAATACAGGGAAGATTGACATGTCAACTTCAAATACGGACAAAATAGGCCCAGTTTTGACAGTTAGACGTCAAATCGAACAATTTTGATAATAAAATATCGAATACGCGCAAGTTTGACATCTAAATGTCAAATACGGACAAAATATGGATAAGTTTGACGTTTAACGTAATATGTTAACATCCAGATGTCAAATACGAACGAAATTTGACGTTCGAATTTTAAATATGTATCATTTTGACATTTTAAAATCATAAGAGTAAAAGTTTGACGTTTAAATATTAAAATACGACTGATTTTGACAAGTTTGTCATTTAAATGTAAAATACGGGCGAAATTCGCTCGATTCTTCGAAATTTGACAGTTAAATACAAAATAGTCCCAACTTTAACATTTAAACGTTAAATATGGACAAAGTACTCTGAATTTTGTAATAAATATATTCGATATGCACAAATTTGACGTTTAACGTAATATATCAACATCGAGCTGTCAAATACGAACGAAGATTGAGATTTAAACGTCGAATACGGACAAAACAGTCATAGATTTGACAGTTAGACGTCAATTGCTTTTGGTTTTTGACAAGTTTGTCATTTAAATGTCAAATACGGACAAGATACGCTCGATTCTAACATTCGCTTGTTAACTACGAACGAAATACTGTCAATTTTGACATTTAAATACAAAATATTCATAATTTTAATATTTAAAATGTTAAACATGGATAAAAGACGCTGAATTTTGTAATTAAAACACTCGATATGCACAAGTTTGACGTTTAACGTAATATATCAACATCCAGATGTCTCAATACGAACGAAGTTTGACATTTAAACGTCGAATACGGACAAAACACGCCTAGATTTGACAGTTAGACGTCAAATGCTTCTGGTTTTTGACAAGTTTGTCATTTAAATGTCAAATACGGACAAGATACGCTCGATTCTAACATTCGCTTGTTAACTACGAACGAAATACTGTCAATTTTGACATTTAAATACAAAATTTTCATAATTTTAATATTTAAAATGTTAAACATTGATAAAAGACGCTGAATTTTGTAATTAAAACACTCGATATGCACAAGTTTGACGTTTAACGTAATATATCAACATCCAGATGTCTCAATACGAACGAAGTTTGACATTTAAACGTCAAATACGGACAAAACACGCCTAGATTTGACAGTTAGACGTCAAATGCTTTTGTTTTTTGACAAGTTTGTCATTTAAATGTCAAATACGGACAAGATACGCTCGATTCTAACATTCGCTTGTTAACTACGAACGAAATACTGTCAATTTTGACATTTAAATACAAAATATTCATAATTTTAATATTTAAAATGTTAAACATTGATAAAAGACGCTGAATTTTGTAATTAAAACACTCGATATGCACAAGTTTGACGTTTAACGTAATATATCAACATCCAGATGTCTCAATACGAACGAAGTTTGACATTTAAACGTCAAATACGGACAAAACACGCCTAGATTTGACAGTTAGACGTCAAATGCTTTTGTTTTTTGACAAGTTTGTCATTTAAATGTCAAATACGGACAAGATACGCTCGATTCTAACATTCGCTTGTTAACTACGAACGAAATACTGTCAATTTTGACATTTAAATACAAAATATTCATAATTTTAATATTTAAAATGTTAAACATGGATAAAAGACGCTGAATTTTGTAATTAAAACACTCGATATGCACAAGTTTGACGTTTAACGTAATATATCAACATCCAGATGTCTCAATACGAACGAAGTTTGACATTTAAACGTCAAATACGGACAAAACACGCCTAGATTTGACAGTTAGACGTCAAATGCTTCTGTCATTTAAATGTTTTTGACAAGTTTGTCATTTAAATGTCAAATACGGACAAGATACGCTCGATTCTAACATTCGCTTGTTAACTACGAACGAAATACTGTCAATTTTGACATTTAAATACAAAATATTCGTAATTTTAATATTTAAAATGTTAAACATGGATAAAAGACGCTGAATTTTGTAATTAAAACAAGTTTGACGTTTCGATATGCACAAGTTTGACGTTTAACGTACGAACGAAATACTGTATTTTCAACATCATAATTTTAATATTTAAAATGTTAAACATGGATAAAAGACGCTGAATGTCGATATCAATACGTTTAACGAATGTTTGACATTTAAACGTCAAATACGGACAAAACACGCCTAGATTTGACAGTTAGACGTCAAATGCTTTTGTTTTTTGACAAGTTTGTCATTTAAATGTCAAATACGGACAAGATACGCTCGATTCTAACATTCGCTTGTTAACTACGAACGAAATACTGTCAATTTTGACATTTAAATACAAAATATTCATAATTTTAATATTTAAAATGTTAAACATGGATAAAAGACGCTGAATTTTGTAATTAAAACACTCGATATGCACAAGTTTGACGTTTAACGTAATATATCAACGAAGTTTGACATTTAAACGTCAAATACGGAAAAACTTTGTTAAACATTTAAACGTCATTTAAATGTCAAATACGGGTAAAATATGCTCGATTCTTCGAATTTTGACATTTAAATATAAAAAAGGAGTAAGTTTGACGGTTAAAATGTCGCATAAACGCACGTTTTACACTAGAAAATCTGATACGTTCGATATTTAAAGTGATATCAACATCCAGACTTCAAACATGGAAAAATAAAGTTTGACGTTTAAATGTCAGATACGCGTGAGTTTCACAATCGAAATGTCAAATATATGACTTTAACGGTACACCCTGTATATTATCGACTTTTTAAATCGCTTTCGTTTTTGTCTTCAAAAAAATGCTCTAAACGATTAGCAGCCACTATCTACTAGTTTATTTCGACCGGATAATAAATATAGGGTGACGCATTTTCCCCACAATTAAGCGAGACACCCTGTATATGATGTTTTATTAATTTTAATTGAAGTACTATAGGATTAAGTTGACGAAGAAAAGCATTACAAAGACAAAAATAGTGTCCTACTAATTTGTGGCTTATAATTTGACAGCTGTCAAAAAGATTGTGACAGTTATAAGAAAAAAGAAATCAAAGTGCCTGAAGGATATGCCGAAAACGGTTTTTGCAAAAAATCGAAAAACATCCTGTAGAGGATCCTAATCTTTCGATAGCAGCCAGAGATTAATTTGTTACATTGAAGTTTCATTTATTAAATTAAGATTAATATAAGAGAGAGACTTACAAGTTTTTGTGTGATATATTCGGTGGAAGCACCGTTAGCGTAAGCCGTCTGTATTAAACCTAAATTGAGATCAATGCCGGTTTCCTCTAACAATTCCTTGAGGTAAGCGGCGATTAAAGTGGCTATCCTATCGCCATCTAGCAGATGAAACTTCTCGTTTTCATCGGTGAAATAATAAACTATCCTATCAGCGTCGCCATCTACCGAACAACAACGGACATTGTGTTGAACCGGGACACCGTTTGGGAATTTCTGGTTGGATTTTACATAATCAGCTCCACACTAAAATATACATAAAATTCTATGTAGGTTATTTTTTTTTTTAAACGGAAATTCAATTATAATAATCTTACTAAATAATTCAATTTCCCAGTTCCGATCCCTTCATCGTTATACAATTCGATCTTGAGGGTTTCCCTAATCGCTCCTGAAATTGTTTTATCTTCTTAGCACCCACACCGTTCGCTCCATCGTACAACAATCTATTCCTATAATTACTATTACCGCCGCTATTATTTAACAAGTGATGATCAGCGTTTAATTTATGAAAGGCACCCACTAATTTATGATAATAACCCTCTTCGGTTGGTATCCCATAAGCGTGTTTCGTATTCTTACAAGCGACGAAATAATGCAATTGAGGTGTGCTCACTATACCGAAATCGATCGGTTTCCCTGCTAGTGCCAGGACACCGTCCATTACGGATTTCGACAGGGATGGACTGCTCGGCCTTCAAACGAAACGAAACGATCTTAATATATATAGATACGTAGACAAGATTAATTTAAATTTGCGTACCTCGTATCTTTACCGATGCAAATGTGCACCCTTTCCGTCATCGGTATGTTGTACTCCTTAATGATTTCTGCGATTATCGATTCAAGCTGATCATCGCTTAAAAAATTAATATACATAAAACGATTCGTTTTAAAGTCAATAAATCGTCGTTTACACTTACCCAACATTTGCAAATTTCGTCGCCCACGCTTCCCAACTCTGCTCCAACATCTCTCCGTGCGGATCGACCAGTTTAACACCGTTGTCGGCTTCCGGATTGTGCGACGCCGTTATCATAACGCCGATAGTTGCTGCGATTAAATGGAAATATTAACTCGCTTCTCAACGATTCAAATATGTATATTTTGACAGCTGTCAGAAATACTATGATAGTTACACCTGCTAAAACCATAACGGAGGAACAAGTTTGACAGCTGTCAAAAGTATTACGACGGTAATAATAACCGTCAAAATCTAAACGAAAATTATTTTTACAATTTAACAGCTATCAACAGTAATAAAATTGTTGCTTTTGATTTTATAATTTGACAGCTGTCGATAACTATTATTACAACTTTGACAGCTGTCACAAGTATGATAACTGTGTTACACTCGCCAAAAACTGTGAGAAAATAAGTGCTTTTGTATGTATCAGGCTTCAAAGGAATTATATAGCGCCTGAAAGTGCTGAAACTGCCAAGAAAGATTGTTTGACAGCTGTCAAAAATGTTAGAAACTGTTTTCGCTATCTTATCTGCCAAAACAGAAAGTGTTTGCGCGGTTTGCAGTTGTTAAAACTATTTGAGTGTGAGAAATAACTGGTAATAATAACAATTTGACAGCTGTCAGAAATATTTGAATTCATACACTTGCTAAAATAGTAAGAAAATAAGTGCTGTAAAAAAACCTGCACGACAGATACGTATGTCAATTCATTATTAAATATCATTTGACAGCTGACAGAAATATAATGATAACTGTCAAAATAAAAAACATTTCACGTGAAAATGTTTAAACGGAAACAAGAAACCAATTCTATTGAATTTAACGGCTATTTTGACGGATACAAATATAAGAGCGGACTTCACGATTATACAGCTGTCAAAATTTTGTTTTTTTTTTTTGGTGACAATTGCCAACTCGAAAAATAAATATTGTTTTTATAACTTGAATAGTGTCAGAAATATTATGACAGTTATTATACCTTATTATCACTGATAAAACTACCTTTTGACAGCCGTCAGAACTGTCGAATTAAAAAAAAAATTAGTTTTTACAATTTGACAGGTATGTTGGCAGTAATATTGGAACTGAAAATAATTTTTTTAAAAATAACACGTCAATAATATTTCAAGAAAAATTATCAAAAGCGCAAGTATTTTTATAATTCGGGAGACGTCGGTAGTATTTCGAAATCTTTCGTAAGAAATTACCGTTTTTAAAAAAATAATTTGACAGCTGTCAAAAATACTTTTACAGTAACAACTATCAAATCTATCAAACTATCAAAACATTACATCCGTCATATATATTTCGTTAATTACAATCGGCAAATCTAAACATAAAATACTGTTGTCGTATAATGTGACAGCTATGAGAAATACTATGACAGTTATATCTGTTATAACCATGACAAATGACTACTATTACAGCTTGATAACTCTCGGAAGTATTATTATGATGACAGTAATAAGAACAGAAATTACTGTTTTTTTTTTAAATAATGTGACAGCTGTCAAAAATATTATGACAGTTATACTTTGACAGGTGTCAACTTTAAACAAAAATGTCTGTCTTTACAATTTGATTACTGTTATAAAAATATCCCAACAAAATATATAACGCAACTGCGAAGAATAATTGTCTTTATAATTTGACAGCTGTCAGAAATAAAACTAAAAAAAAGTTTAAAAGCAAAAGGTTAGAAGCTTAGTTTAGAATGTAACAGCTATCACATATGTTTTATCAATTACAATCTTCAAATCTAAAATAAAAATTGTTTCTGTATTTTTGACAGCTGTCAAGCTGTTATAAAATCTGCGTGTTCGAAAAATGAATAACATTTTGAACAGCTACGTTAGGAAGTCATCAAGTTTCGAAATCCACCTCCTACACCTTTTTTTTTCGATTAAAAATACATTTTGACAGCTGTCAGAATCTAAGGATAAAAAAAAATCGTTTTTACAATTATTATTAAACGAGTATCAAAGGAATGTCGAAACTGAAAGTGATTTGGTAAAATAATATAGGTAGGTAACAATGTTTGCGGAGATTTGACAGTTTGACTATCGCAATACTTATCTGACAGCTGTCAAATTGCGACAACAGTTAATTGTAAGAGTTTTAACGGCTGCAACTGTCGTAATATCTCCGACTACGATTAAATTATAAAGACGTTATAGTTCTTTTATTAAGATTGGATTGGTTATTACTTGTCACAATATCTATTTGACAGCTGTCAAATTGTATAATGACAGATGTTTGTCGCGATTCCAAAAGGTGCGATTGTCATAATATTTCCGGCGACGATTAAGTTATAAAGACGCTATAATTTTTTATTTAGATTTAACGCTATTACGATCACAGTACCTATTTGACAGCTGTCAAACTATAATAAAAGTTATTTTTGGGAGTTTTAACGGCTGCAATTGTCGGAATATCTCCGACTACGGTTACATTATTCAGACACTATATTATTTTTAAGATTTGACAGTCATCATTGTCGTAATACTTATCTGACAGCTGTCAAATTGTAATAGTATATATTTCTGACGATTTTTAAAGATGTGACTGTCATCATATTTCCGACGATGATTCATTTATAAAGACGCTATAATTTTTTTGTTAAGATTTGACAGCTATTACCATTACACTACCTATTTGACAGCTGTCAAACTATAATAAAAGTTATTTTTCGGAGTTTTAACAGCTGCAATTGTGGTAATATCTCCGACTACTGTTACATTATTTAGACATTATATTATTTTTTGTTAAGATTGGACAGTCTTTATTGTCGTAATACTTATGTGACAGCTGTCAAATTGTAAAACAGATATTTGTCGCGATTCAAAAAGATTGAACTGCCCTAACATTTCTAACAAGTAAATTATAAAGACGTTGTAGATTTTTGTTAAGATTTGACAGTTATTATTATCATGATACATATCTGACAGCTGTCAAATTGTAAAGCACGGATATTTGTCGCGATTCTAAAAGGTTGAACTGTCATAGCATTTCTAACAATTAAATTATAAAGACGTTGTACGTTTTTGTTAAGATTTGACAGTTATCACCGTCAAAATACTCATCTGACAGCTGTCAAATTGTAAAACGCAGATATTTGTCGCGATTCTAAAAGGTTGAACTGTCATAGCATTTCTAACAATTAAATTATATAGACGTTGTAATTTTTTTGTTAAGATTTGACAGTTATCACGGTTATTTTTTTTTTTTTAAACGGAAATTCAATTATAATAATCTTACTAAATAATTCAATTTCCCAGTTCCGATCCCTTCATCGTTATACAATTCGATCTCTTTGAGGGCTTCTAATCGCTCCTGAAATTGTTTTATCTTCTTAGCACCCACACCGTTCGCTCCATCGTACAACAATCTATTCCTATAATTACTATTACCGCCGCTATTATTTAACAAGTGATGATCAGCGTTTAATTTATGAAAAGGCACCCACTAATTTATGATAATAACCTCTTCGGTTGGTGTATCCCATAAGCGTGTTTCGTATTCTTACAAGCGACGAAATAATGCAATTGAGGTGTGCTCACTATACTGAAATCGATCGGCTTCTGCTAGTGCCAGGACACCGTCCATTACGGATTTCGACAGGGATGGACTGCTCGGCCTTCAAACGAAACGAAACGATCTTAATATATATACGTATGTAAGATTAATTTAAATTTGCGGCCTTCGTATCTTTACCGATGCAAATGTGCACCCTTCCGTCATCGGTATGTTGTAATTCTTATCACGATTTCGGTGATTATCGATTCAAGCTGATCATCGCTTGAAAAATTAATATACATAAAACGATTCGTAATAAATCGTCGTTTATTTCCTCGCTTTACACTTTACCCAACATTTGCAATTTCTGTCGCCCACGCTTCCCAAACTCCTGCTCCAACATCTCCGTGCGGATCGACCAGTTTAACACCGTTGTCGGCTTCCGGATTGTGCGACGCCGTTATCATAACGCCGATAGTTGCTGCGATTAAATGGAAATATTAACTCGCTTCTCAACGATTCAAATATGTGACTTGACAGCTGTCAGAAATATCACAGAAGTTACACCTGCCAAAACCATAACGGAAGAACCATTACGTAGCTGTCAAAGTATTGACGGTAATAATAACCGTCAAAATCTAAACGAAAATTATTTTTGTTAATTTAACAGCTATCAACAGTAATAAAATTGCTGCTTTTGATTTTATAATTTGACAGCCGTCGATAACTATTACAACTTTGACAGCTGTCACAAGTATGATAACTGTGTTACACTCGCCAAAACAGAAAATATGGCTTTGTATGTATCAGGCTTCAAAGGAATTATATAGCGCCTGAAAGTGCTGAAACTGCCAAGAAAGATTGTTTGACAGCTGTCAAAAATGTTAGAAACTGTTTTTATTATCTTATCTGCCAAAACAGAAAGTATTCATGGCTTGCAGTTGTTAAAACTATTTGAGTGTGAGAAATAACTGGTAATAATAACAATTTGACAGCTGTCAGAAATATTTGAATTCATACACTTGCTAAAATAGTAAGAAAATAAGTGCTGTAAAAAAACCTGCACGACAGATACGTATGTCAATTCATTATTAAATATCATTTGACAGCTGACAGAAATATATAACGATAACTGTCAAAATAAAAAACATTTCACGTGAAAATGTTTAAACGGAAACAAGAAACCAATTCTATTGAATTTAACGGCTATTTTGACGGATACAACATAAGAGCGGACTTCACGATTATACAGCTGTCAAAATTTTGTGTTTTTTTTTTGGTGACAATTGCCAACTCGAAAAATAAATATTGTTTTTATAACTTGAATAGTGTCAGAAATATTATGACAGTTATTATACCTTATTATCACTGATAAAACTACCTTTTGACAGCCGTCAGAACTGTCGAATTAAAAAAAATTAGTTTTTACAATTTGACAGGTATGTTGGCAGTAATATTGGAACTGAAAATAATTTTTAAAAATAACACGTCAATAATATTTCAAGAAAATTATCAAAAGCGCAAGTATTTTTATAATTCGGGAGACGTCGGTAGTATTTCGAAATCTTTCGTAAGAAATTACCGTTTTTTGAAAAATAATTTGACAGCTGTCAAAAATACTTTTACAGTAAATAAACTATCAAATCTATCAAACTATCAAAACATTACATCCGTCATATATATTTCGTTAATTTGAATCGGCAAATCTAAACATAAAATACTGTTGTCGTATAATGTGACAGCTATGAGAAATACTATGACAGTTATATCTGTTATAACCATGACAAATGACTACTATTACAGCTTGATAACTCGGAAGTATTATTATGATGACAGTAATAAGAACAGAAATTACTGTTTTTTTTTAAATAATGTGACAGCTGTCAAAAATTATTATGACAGTTATACCTTGGACAGGTGTCAACTTTAAACAAAAATGTCTGTCTTTACAATTTGATTACTGTTATAAAAATATCCCAACAAAATATATAACGCAACTGTGAAGAATAATTGTCTTTATAATTTGACAGCTGTCAGAAATAAAACTAAAAAAGTTTAAAAGCAAAAGGTTAGAAGCTTAGTTTAGAATGTAACAGCTATCACATATGTTTTATCAATTACAATCTTCGTCTAAAATAAAATTGTTTCTTGTATTTTTGACAGCTGTCAAGTTGTTATAAAATCTGCGTGTTCGAAAATGAATAACATTTTGAACAGCTACGTTAGAAGTCATCAAGTTTCGAAATCCACCTCCTACACCTTTTTTCGATTAAAAATACATTTTGACAGCTGTCAGAATCTAAGGATAAAAAAAATCGTTTTTACAATTATTATTAAACGAGTATCAAAGGAATGTCGAAACTGAAAGTGATTTTAAAATAATATAGGTAGGTAACAATGTTTGCGGAGATTTGACAGTTTGATCTATCGCAATACTCTCTATCTGACAGCTGTCAAATTGCGACAACAGTTAATTGTAAGAGTTTTAACGGCTGCAACTGTCGTAATATCTCCGACTACGATTAAATTATAAAGACGTTATAGTTCTTTTATTAAGATTGGATTGGTTATTACTTGTCACAATATCTATTTGACAGCTGTCAAATTGTATAATGACAGATGTTGTCGCGATTCCAAAAGGTGCGATTGTCATAATATTTCCGGCGACGATTAAGTTATAAAGACGTTATAATTTTTTATTTAGATTTAGCAGCTATTACGATCACAGTACCTATTTGACAGCTGTCAAACTATAATAAAAGTTATTTTTGGGAGTTTTAATGGCTGCAATTGTCGGAATATCTCCGACTACGGTTACATTATTCAGACACTATATTATTTTTAGATTTCCACAGTCATCATTGTCGTAATACTTATCTGACAGCTGTCAAATTGTAATAGTATATATTTCTGACGATTTTTAAAGATGTGACTGTCATCATATTTCCGACGATGATTCATTTATAAAGACGCTATAATTTTTTGTTAAGATTTGACAGCTATTACCATTACACTACCTATTTGACAGCTGTCAAACTATAATAAAAGTTATTTTTCGGAGTTTTAACAGCTGCAATTGTGGTAATATCTCCGACTACTGTTACATTATTTAGACATTATATTATTTTTTGTTAAGATTGGACAGTCTTTATTGTCGTAATACTTATGTGACAGCTGTCAAATTGTAAAACAGATATTTGTCGCGATTCAAAAAGATTGAACTGCCTCTAACATTTCTAACAAGTAAATTATAAAGACGTTGTAGATTTTTGTTAAGATTTGACAGTTATTATCATGATACATATCTGACAGCTGTCAAATTGTAAAGTACGGATATTTGTCGCGACTTAAAAAGGTTGAACTGTCATAGCATTTCTAACAATTAAATTATAAAGACGTTGTACGTTTTTGTTAAGATTTGACAGTTATCACCGTCAAAATACCTAATTCGACAGCTGTCAAATTGTAAAACGCAGATATTTGTCGCGATTCTAAAAGGTTGAACTGTCATAGCATTTCTAACAATTAAATTATATAGACGTTGTAATTTTTTATAAGATTTAGCAGTTATCATCAAAATACTCATCTGACAGCCGTCGTCTTGTAAAACGCAGATATTTGTCGCGATTCTAAAAGGTTGAACTGTCCTAACATTTCTAACAATTAAATTATAAAGATGTTGTACGTTTTTGTTAAGATTTGACAGTTATCACCGTCAAAATACTCATCTGACAGCTGTCAAATTGTAAAACGCAGATATTTGTCGCGATTCTAAAAGGTTGAACTGTCCTAACATTTCTAACAATTAAATTATAAAGACGTTGTATTTTTGTTAAGATTTGACAGTTATCACTGTCAAAATACTCATCTGATACGCTGTCAAATTGTAAAACGCAGATATTCGTCGCGATTCTAAAAGGTTGAACTGTCCTAACATTTCTAACAATTAAATTATAAAGACGTTGTAGGTTTTTGTTAAGATTTGACAGTTATCACCGTCATAATACTCATCTGACAGCTGTCAAATTGTAAAACGCAGATATTCGTCGCGATTCTAAAAGGTTGAACTGTCATAGCATTTCTAACAGTTAAATTATAAAGACGTTGTACGTTTTTGTTAAGATTTTGACAGTTATCACCGTCAAAATACTTATCTGACAGCTGTCAAATTGTAAAAATAGTTTTTACAATTAGCAGGTATCAAAGGAATGTTGAGACTGAAAGTAATTTGACAGCTGTCAGAAGTATTTAATAGTTACATCTCTATCAAATAATGATTTGTAAGTAGTCAGAAACGAACAATTTTTTCCAATTAATTGAAGAATAAAAATTTAATATCTAGCATGATTCTAGAGAGTAAGATATAAGATCTAATAGATCATAATGATAAATAAAGATAAAACACTATTTAGACTCAGATAATGTGATTAATCTGTTTAAGGATTAAAAATACGCACTTGAAGGGCCTCTTACTACAGATAACGGTTAATAATATCCGTTTGCTTAAACAATACAGGTAGAGAAATTAAAAGATTAAAACGATATTTACTTATTTGCTTTTAAAATATGACGCAGTTGCTGAGTAAACATTGCCTTTAACTCGTTTTTCTGCTTTGAATATTAAAAAGTCATTGTCATTAATGTGACATTTAATTAATTTTAGACACGGCCGTCTAGATTTAAAGATAAAACACGTACCTATTAGACAGATTTGGAATTGTTTTCCTTTTTTAAATTCTCATCAATCAAACAGGAAATATAATATAGTATTAGGTACTACTTCACATTATTCTATTAAATATTGTTTAAATATTTATTAGACTAGAACTATAGAACCATATGCGTTAAAGTAATTGTATTAATGTAATATGAGCTGAGTGAGAGAGAGAGGAAATTGAAGGAGCATACATCACACGTACAGATGTGTAATAAAATGTGTAAAAGATGAATCACCCCAAACATTGATTTCATCTTAGGATAAACACTTCGAGATTCCTCGATTTATTTCAGTCGTTTTTTTTCCCCCCAGTTTAAACCTTGAGAAATACATACCATTCTTGTATCGCGCCCTTAGAACGGCCAATAATCCCATGCGGTACATAACGTATCCCAACTTGTTAGCCCTTTAAAGAATAAACACAATCACATTTTCGTTTACCAAAACAAACAAAATCCGCCGCAAATTTCAAATGACATTTCAAGTGACAGGTGCGAAAATTAGTCATTCGATTGTTAAAAATTTATAACCTATCTTTTCGCCGTTCGATTAAATTATTAAATCAGATTGATACTCACTTCGTTCTGAAACCAGCCGTTCCATATTGTATATCGGCCTTTTCGGTTTTCGGGCGCATTTCCTGGCGAAAGCGTAAACCGTCCTGTAATTTGCCATGTTGTTCGACACTTGACATATATGAATGGTTGCACATGTAACTACGATCCTCTACTGTACCCACACTGTACCATTGTACGCGTTAAACAAGGATAACTAGATGGAACCACATGCGCACACCGAGAACGAGAAATGTCAAGTTAATTGCAACTGGTTTCAACTGCTGAAATGGATATTTTTAGAAAGAAAGAAAAAAGATAATAATTTTGCCCTGCATCGAATCTACCTTAATTTCGAATTAATTATTACACGTTTACTTTCTCTAATTCTTTTTTTATTGAATAGGTACAATACGTGAGTTGTAAATTAATCTTGATTCAGGTTTATAGACTTTTATAAAATAGCCAATAGCCGTCACCCTAAAGTAAACCATAACCATAGGCGTTCCGTTAAAAAGTGATACTCTGTTCTTAAATTAAAAAATATATCTGACAACTGTCAAATTAAAATCTAATTTTTCTGACAGCTGTCAAAAATTATAAAAATAATTTTCTCAGAATTAACAATTGTAATTTCTGTTCTTTGTTTACAGTTCTTGACGATTTTCTACTAACTGTCAAATAAAATCACTTTTGACAGTTTCAATACTTATAGGCGTTATAATTCTTTCGAATGTTGTCGAATTACGAAAGCGCCTATCTCCCCATTGTTTTGGCGGGTGTAGTAGTTAAAATATTTCTGACAGCTGTCAAAATGTATTTTTAATCGAAACAATTTTTTATTTAACTATTTGTTTTAAAATTTATTTTATTTTTGACAGCTGTCAGAAATTGTAAAATAAATTTTTCTTAGAATCAACAATCGGTAATTGTAAAAAATACATCTGATAGCTACAAAATTAGAAGATCTGTTCTTTGTTTACAGTTCTGACGATTGCTATCAACTGTCAAACAAAATCACTTTTGACAGTTTCAATACTTATAGACGTTATAATTCTTTCGAATGCTGTCGAATTACGAAAGCGCCTATCTCCTCATTGTTTTAACGAGTGTAGCAGTTAAAATATTTCTGACAGCTGTCAGTAGGTAGTAACAGTTTTTGATAGCTGTCAAATTGTAAAAAATTATTTATTTTGTCAGCTGTCAAAATGTAAAATCGACTACTTTTACAGTTCTATTACGTTATAACTGTCAAATTATAACGATAAAAATTGTAAAAACGGTAATTTTTTTCAATTGTTACGGTCACAATATTTTTGACAGCTGTCAAAAGGAGAAGGAGGTGTACTTGTATATATGTAGTTGTATATATGTAGTACATACATAATATGTATCCATCAAAAATTTCTTTTTTATTGGTTTGGTAAGTGTAAAAGTCGAAAACATTTCTGACAGCTGTCAAATTATAAAAACAGATATTTCTCGCGATTTTAATCGGTATAGCTCTCATGCTATTTCCGAGAGCTGTAAAATTACAAAGAGTGCGTTAGAAGAGTTTTTTTGTTAAGATCTATCTGACAGCTGTCAAACTGTGATAACACTTATTGATTGCCATATTTTAACAGGTACAACTGTCGTAACATTTCCGACAACGAGAGACACTAAATTTTGCTAAGAACTGATAAATTATTACCGTCACAGAACTTTCTGACAGCTGTCAAACTGTGGCGACAGTTATATTTATCAGAGTTCTAACGGCTGCAACTGTCGTAATATCTCCGACTACGATTAAATTATTCGAACATTGTAATTTTTTTGGTAAGATTTGACAGTTATAACTGTCATAATACTAATATGACAGCTGTCAAATTGTAAAAACAGATATTTGTCGTTTGAGAACTTTTCTAATAACGATTAAATTGTAAAGACTTTATCATTCTTCTTTAAGATTCGATAGTTATTACGCGTCACAATATTATAATATTTGACAGCTGTCAAATTGTAATAATAATAATTTTTCGCGGATTTATCAAGTGTAACTGTCGTAACATTTCCGATAACAAAAGATTAACGATTATAATTTTTGCGAAGATGTGGTAGCTTTTACTATGACAATACTAATTTGACAGCTGTCAAATTGTAATAACAGTCATTCTTCGCGGTTTTAAAACGTATAATTATCATAATACATATTTTTGACGGCCGATTTCTATTATACAATACTTAACTGTCAAATGTCATATTGTGATAACAGATAATTGTCGCAATTCCGAAAGGCGTAACTGTCATAATATTGCTAAGAACGATGAAATTATAAAAAAACTTATAGTTTCTTTGTTTTGTTAAGATTTGACAGTTATTACTTGTCACACTAGTCTATTTGCCAGCTGTCAAATTGTAATAACAGTAATTTGTCGCACTTTCTACAGATTTAAGTGTCAAATCGTTCAAATTTTTATTAAGAATTGACAGTTATTACTGTTGCAATCATTTGACAGCCGTCAAACTGTAACAATTGTCATTTGTCACTATCATGACATCATATTTCCGACAAGCATTAAATTATAATGAACTAATAATTTTTGTTAAGATTTAAGCAGTTATTATACCGTTACAATACCTATCTGACAACTGTCAAACTAATAACAGCTGTGTGTCATGGTTTTAACAGGTGTAACTGTCATAATATTCCCGGCGAGAATTAAATAATAAAGACCTTATGATTTAAATCAAGATTTGACAGTTTTTACTTGTTACACAAGTCTATTTGACAGCTGTCAAATTGTAATAACAGTAAATTGTAACGCTTTCAACAGGAGTAAGTGTCATCATATTTTCGACGATTCAATTATAAAGGCGCTCAAATTTTTATTAACAATTGACAAATATTACTGTTACAATACCTATTTGACAGCTGTCAAACGAATAACAGCTGCTAGTCATAGTTTTAACAGATGTAACTGTCATAATATAAAATTTGACAGATCTTGCTTGTCACAATACCTATTTGACAGCTGTCAAATTGTATAATGACAGATAGCTGTCACGGTTTTAATATGAAGGGAACGAAACGGATATTAGAAAAAAATGAACTAATTAGCTGCGCCACTGTTTTAATATAGAACGCCGTTAACCTTGGTACAGTTTTTGAAGTTCAAGTCAAACGCGTAAACAAACATCGCTCGGATTTCGTCGAGGAAGGTGATGCATATTTTTAGACCGTTGCCTTCTTTATAGCTCCTCTGACGTTTTAATTTTAACTTCATAGCTTGAGGTAGGTATGTCGAGTTAGAACGAATAAGTGGGAAGAAGAGATATTAAGGCGTAAAGGAGTGAAGGGGGAGAGGAAATGCTTTTCCATACACGCAAGCGGAGGTCCTGTAAATAAACAAAGTCCTCCTACCTGACGTTCATTAATGAAACTGTTGGGAATTTAGAAATAAAACAACAAAACTGCTACTGGAGAGGGCGTGGGTAGAGCGGGTCTATTTCTAACGTAGGATCGATAATATGAATTAGATCAGAACAAAAACGCAATTCATCTTCATCTTTGTTGAGATATGTTTATTTATAAAATTCGTTCGAAATATCTTAAACAATTTACATATGTAATAATATACAATGTTGGGAATAAAAATAAGAGTACGAAGATGTTGCTTTCCATGGACGGATATATAATTATAAGATCTTAAATTAATTCAGTACAATGTACGGTGTTGTGGAATGACATTATGCAATGAATTGAATCGGATTTTTGGTTACATTTCATTTTGACAAGTAACGTCAATATTGACATAAGTAATGTCATTCATGACAGAACTAACAGGACTAACGTCAATAATGACAGGACTAACGTCAATAATGAAGGAATGTCAAATTTAGCAATTACACATCACTGTACGTACATCTAATAATAAAATATACAAAATTAAAGTTAATTCATATAATAATTATAGATAATATTAAAAATTGTAAAAATTTATAAAAAAGAAATGATTTTAGAGATTCATTCACAGCTAAAATTATGTTTAAAAAAAATATATAATATTTGGACGGATAAAACAGATCAATTTTGGAATGTCATGTTAATTAGTATCGATTAATATCATTTTTTTTTAATTTGCACTTACTTTCAAAGGCACTTAATATAATTTAAGTTAGAACACAATTTATAAGTTCTACTGTTCTCATCATTGTTGTACTTTGATCAGCGTATAAGTATTAAAAAAAAACAAAACAAGAGATTCTGTTTCAACTATTCAACAAAAGATAAGTGACGATCAACGTGGATATTAAACCTAAAGATGGATTAATTATGGGGGTACCAGAGTAACAATCCACTATCCGTTTAGCCCTCATAAAATCTCGTCCTAGATAAGCTGAGTATTCCCTATATTTGGGCTCGATTACCTTCAATTGTGTAGCTGCATCTTGGAAGATTAAATCGGTATGTGGCGGTGTAGAATAGAACAAACTAAATCTGCAATGAAAACATTTCAATAATAAACTTCTTAAATCGAAATCGTTTCCCGGATATAACGATTTCGCTAAACCAGCGGTCGTGAGTTTATAATTTACATGAGGCAGCCGAAATGTGTGATAAAATAGGATTATTTTTTTTTAATTTTAAATCTAACATGATTGGTTGAAATTTTATTAATTATATTTTTAAATATAATTTAATTAATTTAATTTAAATAAGATGCATTTGATTGAATTTGTTGCATCAGTTGACAGCTGCCAAATTGTACACAAGAAAACTGTCAAAATCGACACAAACAGAGATTTTCTTACTATTTGACGGCGGATACAGTTAAAGCTGTCAAAATATTTTTGATAAATTACAAACATTCGACAATGATAATCGTTAAAATACTTTTGACAGCTGTCAAATTACACAATTTGTCGAACTAGGTTATTTTCTCACTGTTGTTTGAATCTAATAGTTAAAAATCTGACAGTTTTCTAACTGTAAAAACATTGACCGTTTACGAGTTTAACGAGTGTAACTGTCAAAATCGACACAAATAGTTTCTTACTATTCTGGCGACTGTTACAGATAAAACACCATTGTCGAACTGTAAAATGAGCTGTTTCTACCACTATAAGCCGTGTAACTGTCAAAATATTTTTGAAAAATACTTTGACAGCTGTCAAATTATACAATCAGTTAGAAATGGGTTCAAATTTGTCCAACTAGATTATTTTCTCACTGTTGTTTGAGTCTGATAGTAAAAAAAAATCAGACAGTTTCTAACTGTCAAAAAGATTATCGTTTACGAGTTTAACGAGTGTAACTGTCAAAATTGACACAATTAAATAGTTTATTACTATTCTGGCGACTGTTACAATAAAACACCATTGTCGAACTGTAAAATGAGCTGTTTCTACCACTATAAGACTGTTTATCTGTCAAAATATTTTTGAAATAATACTTTGACAGCTGTCAAATTGTACAATCACTTATAAATGGGTTCAAATTTGTCAAACTAGGTTATTTTCTTACTGTGTTATGAGTCTAATAGTAAAAAAATCGGACAGTTTTCAACTGTCAAAAAGATGAACGTTTACGACTTTAACGAGTGTAACTGTCAAAATTGACACAATTAAAGAGTTTCTAAATATTTTGGCGACTGTTACTGTTAAAACACCGCTGTAGAACTGTAAAATGAGCTGTTTCTACCACTATAAGCTGTGTAACTGTCAAAATATGTTTAAAAGAATACTTTTGACAGCTGTCAAATTATACAATCAGTTATAAATGGGTTCAAATTTGTCAAACTAGGTTATTTTCTTACTGTCGTTTGAGTCTAATAGTTAAAAAAAATCTGACAGTTTCTAAATGTCAAAAGGATTCCCGTTTACGAGTTTAACGAATGTAACTGTCAAAATTGCCACAAATAAAGTGTTTGTTACTATTCTGGCGACTGTTACAGATAAAACACCGTTGTCAAACTGTAAAATGAGCTGTTTCTACCACCATAAGCCGTGTAACTGTCAAAATATTTTTGAAAAAATACTTTTGACAGCTGTCAAATTATACACGCAGTTATAAATGGGTTCAAATTTGTCAAACGAGGTTATTTTCTTACTGTTGTTTGAGTCTGATAGTTTAAAAAAAATCAGACAGTTTCTAACTGTCAAAAAGATTATCGTTTACGAGTTCAACAAGTGTAACTGTCAAAATTGACACAATTAAAGAGTTTCTTACAATTTTGGCGGCTGTTACAGATAAAACACCATTATCGAACTGTAAAATGAGCTGTTTCTACCACTATAAGACGTTTATCTGTCAAAATATTTTTGAAATAATACTTTTGACAGCTGTCAAATTGTACAATCACTTATAAATGGGTTCAAATTTGTGAAACTAGGTTATTTTCTTACTGCCGTTTAAGTCTAATAGTTAAAAAAAAATCGGACAGTTTTCAACTGTCAAAAAGATGAACGTTTACGACTTTAACGAGTGTAGCTGTCAAAATTGACACAAATAAAGTGTTTGTTACAATTTTGGCGACTGTTACAGTTAAAACACCGTTGTCAAACTGTAAAATGAGCTGTTTCTACCACCATAAGCCGTGTAACTGTCAAAATATTTTTGAAAGAATACTTTTGACAGCTGTCAAATTATACAATCAGTTATAAATGGGTTCAAATTTGTTAAACTAGGTTATTTTCTTACTGTCGTTTGAGTGTAATAGCTAAAATAAAATCTGACAGTTTCTAACTGTCAAAAAGATGACCGTTTACGAGTTTAACGAGTGTAACTGTCAAAATTGACACAATTAAAGAGTTTATTACAATTTTGGCGGCTGTTACAGTTAAAACACCGTTGTCAAACTCTAAAATGAGCTTTTTCTACCACTATAAGCCGTGTAACTGTCAAAATATTTTTGAAAGAATACTTTTGACAGCTGTCAAATTATACACGCAGTTATAAATGGGTTCAAATTAGTCAAACGAGGTTATTTTCTTATTGTTGTTTGAGTCTGATAGTTAAAAAAAATCTGACAGTTTCTAACTGTCAAAAAGATGACCGTTTACGAGTTTAACGAGTGTAACTGTCAAAATTGACACAATTAAAGAGTTTATTACAATTTTGGCGGCTGTTACAGTTAAAACACCGTTGTCAAACTGTAAAATGAGCTGTTTCTACCACTATAAGCTGTGTAACTGTCAAAATATTTTTGAAAGAATACTTTTGATTGCTGTCAAATTGTGTAAAATCAGTTGAATTTTACACAAGTTTCAACACTTTTTACAGAACTTAGACGTACGTCTCTTATAATCCTTTTGGAAACTATCAAATTACAAAAACTCTTTTGTTACGTTTTTCGGCCGACTTACACAAATTGCGAGCGATGTCACCCACATTTACACTTAATTTCATATTTATTAGCAATAAGAAAAGCTCGAAAATGAACGAATTTACAAAATTCCGGATATAACGAATTCGCTAATTTTACGCAATTTCACCCAAATTTTCACTAATATTCATTTTTAGCAATAAGAGAAGCTCGAAAATGAACGAATTTACAAAATTCCGGGGAATCGCTAATTTTACGCGACGAATTCACTAATATTCATTTTAAGAGAAGCTCGAAAATGAACGAATTTTTCCGGATATAACGAATTCGCTAATTTTAATTTTCACTAATATTCATTTTTAGCAATAAGAGAAGCTCGAAAATGAACGAATTTACAAAATTCCGGATATAACGAATTCGCTAATTTTACGCGATTTCGATTTTTCACCGAAAATGAACGAATTAAAAAATTTTCGAACTTAAATTCACTAATTTCATTTTTAGCAATAAGAGAAGCGAAAATGAACGAAAATAACGAACGAATTTTACTAAAAAATTCATTTTTAGCAATAAGGATCGAAAATAAACGAATTAGATATAACGAATTAGTTTTACGTTAACTTTATAATTTACCTGAATTCATCCGCTATGTTACTACCATAGAACGTCTGCGCATACATAAACAGATTAATAAAAGCGTTAATCTGAGTTTCGTTATAATCGTAACCACCGCGTGTAACGATGGCATTCGCTTTGACTTTCCCCAAATTACAAGTTAAGTAATCGTTAATCTCGGCCCTCGTACCTGCAAACATAAAAATATTAACGATAAATTTCCATTTTTAAACGCGTTAAAGCCGGCGCTACCACCATCGGGACATAACAATTCGAAATCATCGACTAAAGCGTCCCTGGCCCACCACTCCCTACGTTTACCGCCGGTATTTTCGATCGCCGTCGTATGCTTAACGAAAGCGACGTGACCACCACCTTCGACTAGACATCGGAAAGCTCCCGTATGACCGTAGAACACTTCGGAAGCATCCCTGCGACAATATTGGAAGCTTGAACCTCTGCAGAGATCGCACATGTTGTCGTACGGCATTCCAGTGTTGTATTCCGTACTTAAGGCGCCGGGGATGCAACTTTTAGTGAAATATTCGGCGGCCGCTCTGACACTATTACATCCGTACGGTCTGACCCAACCGTTACTGATCAAATACGCCATCGGATATATCCAACCGGCGGCCGTATTGATACCACTGTGACAGGTGTATTTTCCTGTCAAGAAATGCGTTAAAAAATAAGATAAACTGTCAAAATTAACAGAAATGTCAAACTTGACAAGCTGTCAAAATTAACAGAAATGTCAAATAAATTAGCTATCAAACTCGACGATCTGTCAAACTTGACAAGCTGTCAGAATTTGACAAATTTGAGGTTAGTGAATTAGCGAAAGAAAATATTTACCCTCAGATATGTTAAATCGGTGCTAGGATCTGCTTCTTTAGCCACGGCTACAACGTAATACTCAGGATCGGCTAAATTATAAACTTCGCTAACAAAAGGTACCAAATCGGTTAAGTCCGGCAGTGTAGATATCACCAGCGTCAAATACTGCCACGTCAGCTGTTCTCGAATTGATCGCTTGCATGCAATGTATCTGTGAATGTCCTTTATAGCAAGACATTTCCGGTTTAAGAAGTTGAGCTTTCAAAGCGATCTGAAATTTGGAGGTTATAAAGATTGTTTTTCGAACACTTAACGAGTTAATCGACCTTCATTTTAACACATTTATCTAATTCGGCATCCGATGTTACGCAGAGTGTCATCCGATTCACCGGACAGGATCTGATACCCAAGACGACTTCGTTTAAATGACCCAAATAACGATCGTGGGTTTGTTCGACCTCTTGTAGGGGGTAAAATTGACGAGTCGTATCCTGCGTGATTATAAAATTAAAATTTAAATCGATTCGAATTATAAAAATCGACTCACCTGGAATAACAAATTGCTTGATTACCGAATCTGGGTATCGACTCAGAAAAAGTAAAATACTCATATTTCGTATCGTTATATTTAAAATCATCATCCTCGAATTTATTTTCTGTAAACTGACGTCCATCGTATTCATTTACAACCGGTCCATACGGATCAATATTCACACCGTATTGTTTCGGATTTAACAAATTCGGATTCTCACTGAAAGGATTTTCGCACGGATTACCACGATTATATTGATTATAATTGGGGTAAACTTGTCTCGCAACCCGATTCCCAAACTGGTCATATTCAGGTCGGACATCATCGTACGCTCGAATTATAATTATTCTGTTGAGGTCGACTGGTATTCGTATACAAATCTGCAACTTTCTCGAGGAATTTCTGATACAATATCCGATCCTCTAATAAAGTCGCGGATGAAACTACGATTCGTTCGTAGGGACTTCCCCCAATTACAAGTTTGGAATTGTTCGATCGATTTCGAACCATCTTTACAAAGTAATTGGAATTGATCGGCCCGTAAACCAGCTAGAAAATAAATTAACGTAAATGTAATCGAATAAAATTTAAAATTTCAACTTACGATATGCCGAACCAGGTGATAATAGATCGTGTATAGTTGTATGTTTTAAAAACGCGATATCCCCAGCTTCTAACAAACATTTAAAAGCACCTTCGTATCCAGCGTACGGATCGGCATCCGTACATCGACCGCCTGGTATCTTCCCGATACACTCCCTACATAATTTGTCGGAATTATCTCCGATTGGATTATTCGCATCGAGTAGAGCGTTGACAGCGCACGATGGTCCGAAGAATTCAGTTGCGGTTTTTACATGATTGTTACAATCGACAATTTCCATCGCACCAGATTTCATCAGCTAAAATTTTTTGAGTTTAATAATGTTGATTTAATGCAGATATTAATCGTACCGTATATAAAGGAATAACCCATCCGGCCATTGTGCCAACTCCAGCGAAACAAGCTTTTTTACTCGGATATCGTAAAGATGTTATATCGCCATGTAACTAATTCTTTTTTACCAACGCCATCAATAATAAACCGTAGATCCTGTATCGGCAACTTCTTTAGCTATCGGGACTAAACTATGAAATCGACCACCTGTAAAGACTTGACCAGCATCTAACGCCGCTATCGTTACTTGTCCGTCGTCTAATAGAGACATACATTCTTCTTTATTGAAAGCCTAGGGTTTAATATGTTAAATATACTTCTAATTTAGATTTATATGTGTGTGTGGACTTACATGGTGGCATCTGACGGTAAACAACCTGTAATTAATCTTGATATGATCCCGCAACACCGCATTAGCAAAACTGGTGCATTTGTTCTGTTCGGCTTTACTCACCGTGCACCAAATTATAACTTTTCTTATAGGGTGTTGATTATAAAAGTAATCGTCAGCTAGAATTCACAATAAATTGGTTTAATTTGATTTAAATGCTGCTTTAAATGTTTTACCTGCGTTAACTGCAATAAAACTGCTGTTTATAACGAATATTAAGAAATAGAAACAAAATTCTTTAAATAAGTTCATTTTTTAAACAAGCTTATAATCGTAATCCTTTATATTTATAAAAACACACCCATTTTAACACAACCTATAAACAAGTATATGATTCAATTTGGAAATAAAAAAGGTGAGAATTATACGGCTTTGCTTAGAATAAAATGAGATAGCGATAAAAATTAGGGTTTATGACTGTTATTAGAAATATTAGTCACAGTTTTCAGTTAACTTGATGGTGCTGACATCTGTTGGTAGATCTTGTTACACTCGATGTGTTGGTAATGTAGAGTTTTATTAGGTTTAATATTGTAGGTATGAAGGATTCCTACTTACCAGTTTGACACCTGTCAAAACTATTTAATTTAGGTTACTTTTATCAGCTGAGACTTGTTGAAAATATAGTTTTAGGAGTAAATCGAATCTAATATAAATATTGCAATGAATAGTTTATTTAAAATATACATTATATAAAAATATAATACAAAAAGCAAGTAAAAGCTTATTTCGTTCAAATAATCATAGAGAATACATAATTTTTTTAATCATATTTGAGTCTTACGATATATAAAAAAAATTGTTCTAAATTATTATTCGTTAAGGCTTAAATATTATATTTCCTCGGTACAGGCACTCTCAAAACCAGAGCACTTTCGCTGATATAATTGGAAGAACGTTATCGCAATGGTACTTAATTAAATGACTAACGCTATTGAATATCCTATCTTTCGTTCTAACAACACCTTCGGGATCTATTAGTAATAAATGCTTCTTCATATTATCCTGCATTCCCGATAAGACGTATTGTCCTTCGGAGTTCGGTGACTCCCTCACTAAGAAATCCCCATCGTTAACCAATAATTTCTCCGCTTCGGCACGATTTATCTGACCGTGGAACCATATCTCGTTCTGCAGTTCGGCTAACTGAATCGGATCCATTTTTCCGTTATTCAAACCGGAGGATGAGTGAAAGGTTGCATATCGAACACATCTCGTTCTTTCGTAATGATATCATTGACGTATTCGTGCTGATATGAATCCGATCCAATTTCCGAATTCAAATCGATTAAATTTGGGGTTTGAACCATCGGTAACGTTGTAAACGGTGTTACCAAAACTGGTAACGGCGGGACTGGTGGAGGTCCTCCGGAAGCCGAATCCACATCCGGAGGAACTTTTCCAGGTAAATCGTTATAATAATCGATATCACTTTCGGATGAATTACTCGCTAGACTTGCCGCTAATCCAACATTACTCAATTTACACGATTGCATGTATCTTAATTCGAATGCTTGTCCGATCGTGGAGATAACATCTTTCGCTAAGCCTCCACCGCATTCTAGTACGTAGCAAGCTCTCCAATCGGAAGCGTCTTTGGCAATATAAGCGACGAAGTCTAACGTGTCTGAATCGCCACCCGAAGCGAACGAAATGCATGGCATATCATGACTAGCAATGATCTGATTTGTGTCTAACGATGTTAAGGTTAATTTCGAACTTGATATGTTCAAGTTAACATTGGTACCTGCGAATTCCATCCGAGGTTCTTCAGCGATAGCACGTAAGACATTCCTGTCGATTTTCGACTTTTTATCGACAGATTTCAAGCCCGCAGCCTCCGATACCTTGCTTATACAAACTTTAGCCACTGTAGATCTCGTTTTAAAATCCAACAACTTAGTGGAAGTCTTAACTTCGAGACAACCAACATAACGAACTGTATACATTGCACCTTGATTGGAAATTACGTGTTCTGAGTGTATCCATCCAGTAGATGGTTTATTGATGAAATTGGACATCTTTTGTACGTGCATTTTCGACGTTACAGGATGTGAATGTTAACCACAAGTGTGATCTCATGTGTAGTTTCGTCAACGACGTTAGAATTTGATATCGTTCACATTACGGCGTCCAATTCACTTATTCACGCTAATTATTGACATAAATTGATGCGATCTAATTTAAAACGGTATAATTTATGTTAAAATTGATAAATTGTTTGGGATAATTACCATTGAATCCATTTTAATCAGATTTTAATAAATTAAAGTTGTCAAATGTCAAAATTGATCACTCGAATTGACATGTCGGTAAAGTAGAAAGCTGATATATGTATATAGAAAGAAATGTCACTTCTGTATGATTTTTTTGCCGTAATAGTTTCAAAAATTTACAAAATTTAACTTTAAAACTGAAATTAAACGGTTCTGTTGTTATTGGCTTAGATAAAAAAAGACAAAAGACGTAAGAAACATAAATTTTATTTAAAAAAAATATTTATTTTCTATAAATTATAAATCAAGTTTACAAAATTTAATAACAGATGTCGCTACTCCGCTTTTTCACCTATCAATGGCTATTTACGTCGTGGGGGGTACAGATGGCGCTTTATCATATTTATGCAACATATGCTGTACGAAATCTATACATTTTTTATCCGAATACAAATCACAATAGCTACATTTAAACAATTCCGGGGATTTTTTCTTCTTTGAATGATGTTTATCTGCGTGTTTATTCAATTCTATCTTATTAGGAAACGATTTCGAACATTCCGTGCAAGTCGCCTTTATTTTTAAAGCTTTATTTTCCTTTATTAACTTGTGAAGTATCATGTGACTCCTGTAGGTTTTCATCTTCATAAATGTTTTAGGACATTTCGCACAACAAAGACGTCCTGATCGAATATCAGGTGTTTTAGTCATGTGGATTTGGATATGTTGCGAGAGTAACTTTTTCTCCTCGAAGGTTTTATTGCAAATCTTACACTGAAGTGCGTTCGAATTGGCCAAATTATTTAATGTATCTATGTGTGATCGTCGATGGATGATATATTCCGATTGTGTATCGAAAATTGCATTACAAGCATCGCATTGTTTCACATCCTGGTTCGTATTGTTCAGATCATCTCCGATATTATGTGTCCGATTACTGTGATGTTTAAAATTATTCAAACCGTTGATTTGTCGATTGCATAAGCGACATATATACGTGAGGGTATCTTGAAGTGAAACGTTAGCACCGTCTGGAACTTTCGGTACAGGTTTTTCTGTAAGCGGTAATAATTGAGGTACGCTTTCTATTCTAGAAGTTTCTTCTAAAATTTTGAACATTGATACTCTGTAATCGAAACAAAAAATGAATATTATATACTTTTATATACATATATGTATAGGTTTATGTAAATTAAAACAATATCGGGAAAAAAATTTAGAATCGATAATATATGTCGATCAAAATTTAGTCCTAATTGCTTATTTTGGATAGAAGGCTTTTGTTTTTTAGTGTTATTGTGATAGAGCTTCCATTATAGTTTCTAAATATCGGAATAATTTTTCTGTAATGTCGCCCTCTTTTCCTAAAAATGCTTCGAAATAAAATATTATTTAGACTCATCCTTAAAACAGGGTAAAATTAAGCTTGACAGATCGAGAACCAATTTACAATACAAAAAATGACAAGGATAGTTTTTTTAGAGGCGAGTTTACGATCTTTAATTATGAAACTATACAATAAACGCAAATATTATATACTTTTATATACATATATGTATAGGTTTATGCAAAATAAAACAAAATCTGGAAAAAAATTTGGATTCGATTATATATGTCGGTCAAAATTTAGCCCCAATTGTTTTTTTTGGATAGAAGGCTTTTGTTTTTTTGTGTTATTCCGATAGTGCTTCCATTATAGTTTCTAAAAATCCAAATAATTTTTCCGTAATGTCGCCCTCTTTTTCTAAAAACGCTTGAAATAAAATGTTATTTAGATTCAGCCTTAAAACAGATTAAAAATAAGCTTCGATGTCAGCCTACTTTTGGATTATAAACTAGTTTGTTATAAATCTTACCCGAATATGGACATTTTTTCAAGTGCCTTCTCAAATATATCCTCGTACTAAACCCGAGACAGCACATCAAACATGGGTAAACAGGTCCGATTTTATCGACCTTAATCGGAGCGAAATACACCATATTCAAGCTGAAATCAGCTGTTAGTACCAGCAACTGTTCGCCTTCTTGAATCGGAATCCTCGTACGATAGAATAATCGCCCTTTAGATTGTATCATGACTAAATTGCCGCCGACAAATTCGAACTGTATCGAATAAATTGTAACCAGTTGCTATTATCATACGAATTGGTGCAGGCGATTTGTCGATTTTTCACTGCGAAAAAATATCTTCCTTCGTGTATTTTAATATCCTTAAGTCCTTCGAAAGGACCGAAAGTTATACCGGCAGGGATTATCGCTTCGCGAACACACCACTGTTTTCACCGAGTTCTAAACGTAATAATTTATACGGCAACGTTTTAAAAGCTCTGTTGGGGGTATCGTCTTTCACCATCGTATCAAAGATGCATATTAACATCGGACATTTCGACAGAAATCTTCGTAGTTTTTCTTGCATTCAAAACAATCTGAGAACGTTAACGGAATATGATTTAAACGCATTATTTAATAAAGTTAACTTACATATAGTGGGTGATACTACGATGTGATTCGATTCGTTTAAATAAACAGTTTCGATTTCTTGCAGAGGGGGTCGATCTTCATCTTCAAGTTTCATTTCGCTAACACAACCTTCTTCGATTTTAACCGAATCATCAATCGGTTCTTCTTTAATTTCTAAAATCGGCTGAATGTCTTGTAGTATTAAATTAGATGATTGTGATTCTGGTACGTGAACAAAATCTTCGACTTCTTCTTTGACTTCAACATCTTTAATATCACCCATTAAATAATCTTTATTGTAATTGTATAAACAAAATACCTCAATAAAATATAGAGTAAATAGATAACCTAGATTTGTTACCTTGCAGTACTTCCATGAAGAACGGTTTTCTTCTTTTTTTCAAGGCCAAAGTGTTGTGTGCTCTACGATGAGGTTGGGTGACTACCCGAGGGACTTGGCACTCAAATTTGTGGGGTAGAACACCTTGCTTTAAAATAACATGTGTGTTTGGCATCAAACTCCATCGAATATAATTTTCAACATCATTCGCAACTGAAACCATAGACATATATAGAACTCTGGACCTTCCTTTACTTATTACATCGCATGTATACAAATCAAACCAAAACAAAAGCACAAATTTTCATTTCAAGGTGAAGACAGACAGTGTTGCCAGGTTATTTTTTTACCTACTAGTTGTTTTCAAGTTAGAAATAAAACATTTTAAAGTTCAGGACATACTACCCATGCAGCAAAATTTGATTGCTTCAATGTTTAGGCATTTACTTATTTTTTTATTACATATTTTTTAATGAGCTTGTATTATACAGCCAGAGTCATTAAGATTGCATCACTATAAAGTATTAGTTACTTGTACTTACATCAAAATGATCACAACAACAATACCCTGTCGTTTTATCCGCCAAAGGTTTATATCTCCCCATGGCAGTGAACCATTTTTTTCTTCTCGTTACATCCCTGGGGATTGTGATAAACTTTTTATCAGGGCTATTCACGGTAGAACTTTGACACATTGGCACTGCACAGTACTTATATCGTACAGCCATTTTAGTCAAAATAATAAGAAATTATATCTTCAAAAGTTCAAAATTAAATTTGACACACAAGTAAACAAGCAGTCAATTCAATAATATATTTATAAGTAAGGCTTCATACGTCACCCGTTGTAGTTCACGTAAACGCCGCGTTTTGGCAGAGCGCTGTAATCGTGCTTCCTTCTTCCCCGATTTCTAGGTGAAAAAATATATCTTTCCGTCTGGGAATAAAAGAAATGGCTTTTTCCCATGATTATCTTTAAATTTAAAGAATAATTACAAAGCACATAGGTTCTCTATTGTGTAGTATTATTCGGGTAAAGATCGTAATCGTATAACCGAACTAATTTTAAACAATTTCCTACATTACCGACAATCGATTGTCAAATATAAAATGCGCCTATTTTAAAAAAGTTAAATTTGATTGATTTTTATTAATTCTTTCTTGCAGTCATGAAGTAGAACTAAACAAGCTAAACTAAAGCGTTCTGTATTATCGATACTGCAAAAATTTATTCGTATTATTAAAGTATCCAATAAGAATGGGAGTTAATCTAATTAATTTTGACATTTATGTTTATTATTGATTATCAAACATGTTTGTGTAATTTTTTTGAATCGTTTCCTTGATAAAAACAGAGTCAAAAAATTTGATCAATCATTTTGACGTTTAATGACATTTCGACTAAATTTACACGTCGTGAATCTGTCTTGAAGTTTTAGAGGTTATATCGATAGACAGCATGAACGTATATTAACCTGTCAATGTGACAGCTACGATTGACAATTTATATGACAGGCCGCGAACCATTTTACAATGCAAAAAATGACAAGCAGCGATTTTGCGATCTTTAATTTATGAATCCTATACAATAAACGCAACCAACATGATAAATATCATGTTCGTTAATAATTTGACTAAAATTATTTTAAAAAGCGCGTACGCCAAATTAGCTCGCAAGCTTACATTTGTATCTGAAGAATTTGTCAAAGTTGTTATTTTGACGTTTAACAAAATTTTGACATAACGAATCCGTATTTAGATTTTACTAACATCGATATACTTCGTAATGAAACAAAAAAAGAATATTTATATCCTGTTATATACATATACGTATAGATTTATGTAATATAAAATAAAATCAAAAAAAATATCGATAAAATTCGATAACTTTAGCACCAATTGTTTTTTTTCGATAGAAGGCTTTTGTTTTTATATACTCTTTCGATAGTACTTCAATTATAGTTGCTGATCACCCGAATAATTTTTCTCTAATTTCGTCCTCTTTTCCTAAAAATGCTTCGAAATAAAATGTTATTTACACTCATCCTTAAAACAGATTAAAAATAACTTTCGATGACAGCTTGCTTAACACCAACAAAATTTGATTGACCATCCATATAACAGATCGGGACTCATTTCACAACGTAAAAAATACCAACGATAGTTTTTTTGACAGCGATTATACGATCTTTGAACAAGGATAACTCTGTAATGAAACAAAAAAGGAATATTATATGCTGTTATATATCTATACATATACATATAGATTTATGAAAAATGAAATAAAATCGAAAAACTTAGCACCAATGCTTTTTTTTGATAGAAGGCTTTTGTTTTTATGTAGTATTTGGATAGTACTTCCATTATAGTTGCTAATAACACAAATAATTTTTCCGTAATGTCGCCCTCTTTTCCTAAAAATGCTTCGAAATAAAATGTTATTTACACTTACGCTTAAAAAGAGATTAAAAATAACTTTCCATGACAATTTGCTTAACACCAACAAAATTTAATTTAATGACAAAACCCGCGTCCAAAACACCTGCTTTTGGACGCGAGTTTACGATCTTTAATTACGCGACCCAAATTAATTCGCAAGCTCACATTTGTATTCAAAAAATGTGTCAAAGTTGTCATTTTGACGTTTAACGAAAGTTTGACATAACGAATCCGTATTTAAATTTTGGAGGTTATTGTGATCGAAATGATAATCAAAATAAATCATTTGTATTGGGGAACAGTCATGTGGATTATTTGCGGAGGGTATGCCGAAATTGAAAGTCTAATAGGTAAGTCCAAAATTGGATTAAAATTGCGTTTTTTTTTTGATAGAATTACACAGAGTGGGCGAAAATTTTGGTAAATTGGACATACGTTTTGATAAATTTTGGAGATATTTCTCTTTATCTCCATTGAAATTGAAAAAAAATTTAAATTTCACATTTTTAAAAACTACTAAAGTTAAACCAAAACAAACTCTGATCTAATGAAATTGGAAAATAGATTGTAAGTTTAATGAATCCTGATCAAAACTAGCTAACCAGAATTTTCAAAATTGCCACCCCCCAGTTCCTAAAAATTGATGTAAAAAGCGATAAAAATCTTGAAAATAATCGAAAGAATCGTTCGAATCCAAGAGATTTCACAGCCTACTAAGCAAAAAACTTCAAATTATCAATCAAAATCGTAAAAATCCAAAAAATGTCAAAGCCTA
This sequence comes from Holotrichia oblita, assembly GCA_023690525.1. Classification (NCBI taxonomy): domain Eukaryota; kingdom Metazoa; phylum Arthropoda; class Insecta; order Coleoptera; family Scarabaeidae; genus Holotrichia; species Holotrichia oblita. The sequence goes on from CM043019.1 coordinate 2,525,341, forward strand.
CTTATAAGATAAGATTCTCAAATTAGCAACCGAAACTGTATAAATCCAAAAAAATCAAAAAATCCTAAAATTCCTAACCAAAATCGTTCGAATCCAAAAAATTTCACAATCTACTAAGCAAAAACTTTAAATTATCAACCAAAATAGTAAAAATTTAAAACATTTCAAAACCTGACAACCAAATCTCTAATCAAAATCATGAAAATTCAAGAAATGTTAAGATCTGCCAATCAAAATTCTAAACTTTTTAATGAAAATCACAAAAATCCAAGATATTTCAAAGCCTACTAGATAAAATCAACCGAAATCATAAAAATACAAAAAAACGTCTCAACTTGTCAGCCAAAATCGTAAAGATTCAAGAAATGTCAAAGCCTACTAGATAAGATTTTCAAATTAGCAACCAAAACTGTAAAAATCCAAAAGATTTCAAATTACCAACCAGAATCCTAAAAATTCCCAATCAAAATCGTTCGCATCCAACTTACTAAGCAAAATCCTCAAATTACCAACCGAAATCATGAAAATCCCAAAAATTTGGTGACCTGTCAATCTTAAAATTCCTAAAATTCCCAACTATAGAATCGTGCAAAAACAAGAAATTTGAAAACCTGCCAAGTAAGATCCTAATAAATCGTGAAAATTCAAGAAATTTCAAAGCCTACTAGATAAGATTTTCAAATTAGCAACCAAAACTGTAAAAATCCAAAAGATTTCAAATTACCAACCAGAATCCTAAAAATCTCCAATCAAAATCGTTCGCATCCAAGACACAACCTACTAAATAAGCAAAATCCTCAAATTACCAACCAATATCATGAAAATTCTAAAAAGTTGGAGACCTGTCAGTTTTAAAATTCCCAACTATAGAATCGTGCAAAAACAAGAAATTTCAAACTCACATTTGTATCCAAGAAATGTGTCAAAATTGTCATTTTGACGTTTAACGAAAGTTTGACGTAACGAATCCGTATTTAAATTTTGGAGGTTATTGTGATCGAAATGATAAATCAAAATGAATGATTTGTCTTGGAGAATTAAATGCGAATATGTATTTAAGAAGATTAAATTTTGATGAACGCATTTTATCGGAGCGTATTATTAAAGATCGGTGGACGCACTTATTTTTATAACCGCGTTCACCCTGACGATATTGAATTGTCAAAAGCGATTTAGAAATGAAAAAATTTACATACAATCGATGATTAGATTGCTTGTTTATCACTTTGATAACTCGTTTAAAGTTAAATCGTTAGAAATGTATCGTCCAAATGAGTCGGCTCATACTTCTAATGCTTTTTAAATGACAAAACGATATTATTTACGAGCGTTATGTACAATCTAATCGCTTAAAACGTAAAAACTTTTATCTAATCTCATATATTTGTAGAAGTTTTCCCCGTGTATTAAGCAACGCCTATTATATATTAAATTATAATACAATCTTTTTTTTTCCTGTTTTTATTCCAGTTTACCGTGACGAAGTACCTAGCTTTATATCCGTTCGAATTTATAAAAGTGTATTAATACACCTTCATCTTTGAAGGGGTAAAATTTATATTTAAAACTTAGCGGGAGGGTGATCTGTAGCGACGATTTAAGTAGGGAGATGTATCGTATATCACAACAAAGAAGTTATTATTGTCTGTGTAACAACCACAATCAGATATATACAATTTAAAACATTTCAATAAAACGTGCACCGTTTTGTAATTTGTATGAATCATAATTTGTATAAAATCTAAAGAGAATCGTCGCGATTACTCATAATCCATAATAGTAGAGTGTTGCGCGTTCGTTATTCAGTGCATTAATAAATTATAATCGTTCCGATTTAATTTAATCCAATTAAAATTAATTTTAATTTTAAAAATCGTTCAGAATTTAAATTTTATTAAGTTGACGGTACTGCGCATGTTTTCCATCATCGCCATTATATCGAATAGGTTGGTATAGTTGACAGAACTTATTTACAATTAAAAAGATCGCTTACGATATGGAATTTTAAAACGATTTAACGTTAAACGAATCGAATTAACGTTAAAAAATGTACAACCGTCAAGCTCGTATATGAAAACGCGAAAAAACGAGGTGTTTCCACTATTTATATTCTACGTAAGTATACACCGATATTTACGTGTTGTCAACCTACATTTTTTTTCCCCCCTGTGCCTTGTTACTTACCTGCCGTTGCAGCGTGTGAAAACTGTCCGTTTACGCTAATTTAATTGTCGTTAATTCCCCGTTTAAAACCCGTTAAAACGTCGGGGAAAATAATTAGGATGCATGTCGTCCTTGAACGCATTCTAATGTTTTATACGATTTTTATTAGATTTTAACGTTTAATTATGCCGGGACCGCCGCCGCCGCCACCCCCAGGTGGTCCACCACCCCCACCCGCCTTTAATATGCCACCACCTACGTCGAGTGGACCCAACGATAGATCTGCGTTGTTGAAATCGATACAGAAAGGGACGAAATTGAAGAAGACTGTTACGGTTGATAAAAGCGGTCCTGTAATACCAGGTGAGTCGATTTCGTAACCTCCTCGGAGGGTTTTTTTATTATTCGAATAGATTTTTATTTTAAATAGCATGTTAGATAAGTTAATAAACATTACATTTACTCAATAGATTTGTTATCTTAATGTAATCGTTTATACGAATGAAATTTTTGTAAATAATATTATCAACCTCGACGTAATACTTGAAAAAAGTTATCGTAAACATATTTTTATACAGGGTTACTATTTTTATTTGTCAAACTATAATAATATACAAGGTGACGCAAAAATAAAAAGTCAATCGAAATATTCTAGGAAAAGTATCTTCTGTCGGTAACAGTCATACGAGTTCGGGTAGTCATGGGGGTGATAAGCCCCAAATGTCAGGTCCCTCGATGGTCAACGGTCTAGGTGGATTATTTGCGGATGGTATGCCGAAATTAAAACCGGTTAAGAGTCTAGGTAAGTCCAAATTTGGATTAAAATTGCTTTTTTTTAAATAAAATTATACAGAGTGGGCGAAAATTTTTGTAAATTGGACATAAGTTTTGATAAATTTTGAAATTGCAAAAATCGAATATTAAATTTGAATATTTGAAAGCTAATACCAACATTTCTGACCCAATTAAATTGGAAAATAGATTGTAAGCTGAATGCATCCTGATCAAAACTAGCTAACCTGAATTTTTAAAATTGCCACCCTCCAGTTCCTAAAAATTGATGTAAAAAGCGATAAAAATCTTGAAAATAATCGAAAAAATCGTTCGAATCCAAGAGATTTCACAGCCTACTAAGCAAAAACTTCAAATTATCAACCAGAATCTTAAAATTTCTAATCAAAATCGTAAAAATTCCAGAAATGTCGAAACCTACTAGATAAGATTCTCAAATTAGCTACCAAAACTGTAAAAGTCCAGAAAATTTTAAATTACCAACCGGAATCCTAAAATCCAAACCTGACAACCAAATTTCTAAGCAAAATCATGAAAATTCAAGAAATTTTTTGCAATGAAAATCACGGGAATCCTAGAAATTTCAAAGCCTACTAGAGAAAATCTTCAAATTAGCAACCAAAATCGTAAAAATCTAAAAAATGTCTCAATTTGCCAGCCAAAATCGTAAAAATTTGAGCGATATCAAAGCCTACTGCATAAGATTCTCAAATTGGCAACCAAAACTCTAAAATCAAAAAAAAAATAAATTACCAACCACAATCTTAAAATTTCTAACCAAAATCGTTCAAATCCAAGAAATTTCATTAACCTACTAAGCAAAAACTCCAAATTATCAATCGAAATCGTAAAAATACAAAAAATGTCTCAACTTGCCAGCCAAAATCGCAAAAATTCAAGAAATGTTAAGATCTGCCAATAAAATTCTTAATTTTTTAATGAAAATTATTGGATTCCAAAAACTTTCAAATCCTACTAGAGAAAATCCTAAAATTAGCAACCATATTCGTAAAAATCCAAACAATGTCTCAACTTGCGAGCCAAAATCGTAAAAATTCAAGAAATGTCAAAGCCTACTAGATAAGATTCTTAAATTTTGTAAAAAAGACTGTAAAAATCCAAAAAAATTTTAGATTACCAACCATAATCCTAAAATTCCTAATCAGAATCGTTCGAACCCAAAAAATTCACACAATTTATTGAAAGAAATTCTCAAATCACCAGTCAAAATCGTAAAAGTCCCAAAAATGTCTGAACGTTCCAGCCAAAATCGTAAAAATTCAAGAAATGTCAAAGCCTACTAGATAAGATTCTCAAATTGGTAACTAAAACTGTAAAAAACCAAAAAATTTTAAATTACCAACTAGAATCCTAAAATTCCTAATCAAAATCGTTCGAATCCAAGAAATTTCACAACCTACTAATCAAAATCATGAAAATTCAAGAAATTTTACGATCTGCCAATCAAAATTCTAAACTTTTCAATGAAAATCATGGAAATCCAAGAAGTTTCAAAGCCTACTAGAGCAAATCCTCAAATTAGCAACCAAAATCGTAAAAATCCAAAAAATATCTCGACTTGCCAGCCAAAATAGTAAAAGTTTAAGAAATGTCGAAGCATACTGGATAAGATTCTCAAATTAGTTACCAAAATTGTAAAAAACAAAAAAAAATTACCAATATTAGAAATTAGAAAATTAGAAAATCGTATAAATTTAAAAAGTTTCGAAACCTAACGACCAAATCCCTAATTAAAATGATGAAAATTCAAGAAATGTTAAGATCTGCTAATCAAAATTCTTAACATTTTAATGAAAATCATGGGAATCCAGGAAATTTCAAAGCCTACTAGAGGAAATCAATGCTAAAATTCCTAACCAAAATCGTTCCAATCCCAGAAATTTCACAACCTACTAAGCAAAATCCTCAAATTACCAACCAAAATCTTGAAAATCCTAAAAATTTGGAGACCTGCCAGCCTTAAAATTCCCAAAATTCCCAACTAGAATCGTGCTAATCTAAGATCTGAACAAATCGTGAAAATCCAAGAAATTTGAAAATCTAACGCCTAAATCCCTAATCAAAATCATGAAAATCATTGGAATTCAACAAATTTCAAAGCTCTAATAGGCTTTGAAATTTGAAATCCTCAAATTAGCAATTAAAATCGTAAAAATTCAAGAAATGTCAAAGCTTACTAAATAAGATTCTCAAATCAGCAACCAAAACTGTAAAAATCAAAAAAAAATTAGATTACCAACCAGAATCCTAAAATTCCTAACCAAAATCGTTCGAATCCAAGAAATTTCACAACCTATTAAGAATATTACCAATCAAAATTGTAAAAATTCAAAAATGTCTCAATTTGCCAGCCAAAATCTTAAAATTTCAAATCAAAATCGTGAAAATTCAAGAAATGTCAAAGCCTACTAGATAAGATTCTCTAATTAGCAATCAAAACTGTAAAAATCCAAAAAGTTTTAAATTACGAACCAAAATCGTGAAAATCCAAAAAAAATTCGAAACCTCCCGATCAAAAACCTAAAATTCTCAACTAGAATCGTGAAAAATCAAGAAATTCGATTAATCTGTCAATCAAGATCCTAAAAGTCCCAAACAAAATCATGAGAATCCAAGAAATTCAAATTATCAACCAAAATCCAAAATTTTCCAACCAAAATCATGAAAATCCTAGAAATTTGGAGATCTGTCGATCAAAATCGTAAAATTCCCAATTAGAATCGTGCAAAAACAAGAAATTTGAAAACCAACTGTGCAAAACCCTAAAATTAGTAACCAAAACCATAAAAATTTCAAAAATATTTTATCCAAAAAAAGCAACTTTAAATCGAAAATTCCAAATTTTTCACCCACTCTGTATATTTCTCTATGTGTATTAATTGAAACGTCAAATTTATATATTAGACCTGTCATCGTTATTGAAATTTGAGGTTATGAAATGACAGCTTATGTCAAAATAAAGTCATTAAACATTTAATGTTAAATGTTTTTTTTTAATTATTATTTCTTTTAATTTCTTATTTGTTTAACATGAAAACAGATAAATATTTAAGATGACTCAAGTGATTTCCGGTATGTAGGTGGTACTTTCACTCGGCCACGTCAACGCAGTTCCTTAGAATATTTTATCATTATTTGCGTTAACCAATGATTAATTGAAAAGGAAGCGTGAAAGTTTAGCGGTTTCGAGTTCTTTTACGATTTATTTATTTATTTACGTTCTTTTATAAAAATGAATCATTCGAAGAAATTTTATTTGTTATATCTCGTTAAAAATGAACTTGAAACTAATACACAAAACAGATGTTTTAAAAATAGATGCGGCCACCCAGCTATTGCGATTTTGGCATGCGAAATTGCTAAAAATATTATTAAAACAAAAGCGTTTCGATCTTGTAAAAGGGATCGCAATTAACTCTATTTTATTATTATTATTATTATTATCAATGCTAGGATTAACATCAACTTCAAATTCGCACCAACCATCGAGCAATAACAACAACTTCGTCAATACGCAGAAACAGATAAAGATGCAGATAAAAGCTAGCGACAATAAAAATAGGGGACCACCACCGCCTGCGCCGACAAGGAATACTTCGGTAAGTCTACCTACTATCTACATCCACACAACCGTTTCGATATCGAGATATAACATTTTAATATTTCGCGTAGAACTCGATCAAAGATTATCCGGCGCCGAAAAGGTTGCCGATGTCCTTGAAAAACGGCGGCGGACATAATCCGCCGCACATACCGTTCAACACCAGCGTACCGAATCTGCCGGGGATGCACGTGGAACCGAACCGGAGCTCCTTACACAAGAAGACGATGAGCAACACGAATCTGGGCTCTTTAGATAATACCGATGGGGGGAATAACAATAACGTCCCGCCGAAACCTACGAATTTCGGTAAACCTCAGCTGGCACCGAAACCGCCCCCGTTAAACGGTAAGTTATACCAGGGTGTGATATTTTATCAGATAATATGATTTTTTTTAAAACATAAATCGTCAAACATGCACCAATTTGACGTTTAAATGTCAAATACGAACTAATTTGACGTTTAAATGTCAAATACGAACTAATTTGACGTTTAAATGTCAGATAACAGTCTAGTTTGACGATTAAACGTCAGATAACAGTCCTGTTTGACGTTTAAATGTCAAATACGGGCTAATTTGACGTTTAAATGTCAGATAACAATCTCTTTTGACGTTTAAACGTCAGATACAGTCCCGTTTGACGTTTAAATGTCAAATATAGACTACCTTGACGTTTAAATATCACAGGTGGACAAGTTTAACATTTACGAACTAGTTTGACTGGTAAAAAATAATCGTTAAAGTTTAGATTCGCACGTGCCTCACAAGAAAACGCATTATTTTACGAAATGTACAAATCAAATTCATAAATTGCTACTGAAACAGGAACAAAGTTGGCGAAATAATTTTTTCTTATCAGAGTGACGTGTGCCTACCAATATGGCGGCGATTTTGGAAAATAATTAAATGTTTAAACTTGCTTATATTTGGTATTTAGATGTCCTGTGATGTAAGCGATTTTTTTTAAATAGAAATTATCAAGTTAAATGTCTAAAACAGTCTAGTTTGACATGTATATGACGTTTAAACGTCAAACCAGACCATATTAGACATTTAAGCGTCATATACAGATTAGTTTTGGACATTTAATTGTCAAATACAGCCAAGTTTGGACATTTAAACGTCATATATACTCAAATTTAGACATTTAAATGTCATATATAGTCTAATTGGGATATTTAAATGTCATATACAGGCTAGTTTGGACTTTTAAATGTCAAATACAGACTAATTTGACGTTTAAATGTGAGACACAGTTTAGTTTGGACATTTAAACGTCAAATGCAAACTAATTTGACGTTTAAATGTCAAATACAGATTAATTTGACGTTTAAATGTCAAATACTAATTAGTTTGACGTTTAAATGTCAAATGCAGATTAATTTGACGTTTAAATGTCAAATATTAATTAATTTGACGTTTAAATGTCAAATACAGATTAATTTGACGTTTAAATGTGAGACACAGTCTAGTTTGGACATTTAAACGTCAAATACAAACTAATTTGACGTTTAAATGTCAAATACAGATTAATTTGACGTTTAAATGTCAAATATTAATTAATTTGACGTTTAAATGTCAAATACAGATTAATTTGACGTTTAAATGTGAGACACAGTCTAGTTTGGACATTTAAACGTCAAATACAAACTAATTTGACGTTTAAATGTCAAATACAGATTAATTTGACGTTTAAATGTCAAATATTAATTAATTTGACGTTTAAATGTCAAATACAGATTAATTTGACGTTTAAATGTGAGACACAGTCTAGTTTGGACATTTAAACGTCAAATACAAACTAATTTGACGTTTAAATGTCAAATACAGTCTAATTTGGACATTTAAAAGTCATATATAGTTTAATGTGGACATTTAAGCGTCAAATACAGATTAGTTTGATGTTTAAATGTGAAACACAGTCTAGTTTGACGTTTAAAAGTCTATATAGTCTAATTTGGACATTTGAACGTCGTATACAGACTAGTTGGGACATTCAGATTCATTCATTCATCAAATACAGATTAATTTGACATTTAAGTGTCAAATACAAGCTAGTTGGTACATTTAAACGTCATATACAGTCTAATTTGACGTTTAAATATCTAAGGCAGTCTAGTTTTTTTTTTATGTCAAGTATAGTCTAGTTTGGATATTTAAACGTAATACAAGTACTAATTAAATGTCGAACACAGTCTAGTTTGACGTTTAAATGTCAAATATAGATTAATTTGACGTTTAAATGTCAAATAGAGACTAATTTGACGTTTAAATGTCAAATACAGATTAATTTGACGTTTAAATGTCAAATACAGAATAATTTGACGTTTAAATGTCAAGTACAGTTTACTTTGGACATTTAAACGTCGCACATGGATAAGTTCAACATTTATGAACATAAACTGTTACTGTTAACATATGAATCTTTAATTTGTTTATCAGACTTACAAAAAATACAAAAAATCAGGGGATTTTGACATATGTCACACGACTGCCAGTATATATTTTTAAAGATAGCAAGACGAGTTAGTTGAAGAAGTCGCTTATAATTTAACTTCAAGCTGCTATATTTAAACATAACCTCACTTTTGCCCATTAGCGATGGATTTTTCAAAATTGGCGCCGAATTCTAGGGGGTGGGAAGTGACATCTGTCAAAATCACGTTAGTATTTTTTATAGTTCTGATAATAAGTAAGTAACAGCAATAAAATTGTGTTTAATGAAGTGAAACATAGATTTGTATTGTTATGGGCATGGCGAGCGAGTACGCCGCTGGTTTCTTTCCCTGAGCCGTCGTAGCCTAAAAGCATAATTATCCATCGACAATGATTTTGAGCTAGTTTCCAATTACCATTTTAATATAAATAAACATGGAACTTAATTTGGATTTAATATATCTGATAAAATGAATCATCGATAAAACCTAGCAGCGATAACTTGAATAATGCAGAGAATATTCTAATTCGATAGTGTGCACGTCGTAAATCATAAATTTGTTTGTGTCCCCTTCAGGTAAACCATCGATAAGGATTTCGCTGAACAGGACGCAAAGTATGCACAGTCCGCGCAGTCCATCGCCGCAGAGTCCCGGCATCAACGATAAGATGAAGTTCGGCACCGTGCGAAACTTCAAGCCCGGCTTCATCGACAGCCTGGAGAACATACACCAACCGGCGGCGCCCAGGGCCACGATAGCTGAACGCCCGAAAGCACCGCCGCCCTCGATCCCGAATACGCCGCCGCCGCCTAGTAAAACGGTGATAAAACATCCCGGACACGCTCCGCCACCGCCGCCGCCTATAGCGGCGCCGACCGAAACAACGCAAGCTCCGCCCCCTCTACCGCACAGGACCCCGCCGCAGATTCCACGATCGGTAAATTTAACATATTAAACGTATAAATATATTTTTTTTATTAAACTACATTTTTTAAATAATATTGATGATCAAATGTCAAAATAGGGAAAATTTTGACATTTAAACGTCAAATTTTAATATATAAATGTCAAAATAGGGAAAATTTTGACATTTAAACGTCAAATTTTAATATATAAATGTCAAAATAGGGAAAATTTTGACATTTAAACGTCAAATAGTGAAAATTTTGACGTTTAACTGTCAAACATGGGCAGATTTGACATTGCTGGTTTCTAGTTAGTTAGTTGAAATTTTGTTTACATCTTTTTTGCGATATGGGGTTAATGTGGACTAGCAAGATGTGTGTTTTTCGTTTAGAATAGGCGTAAACAGCAAGTTTAACGATTAAACGACAAATACGGGAGGGTGAGGGAAGATTAGACATTTAACTGTCAAATTTTAATATATAAATGTCAAAATAGGGAAAATTTTGACATTTAAAATGCCGGGGGGTGGGGTAGAAGATTAGACATTTAAATGTCTAATTTTATTATATAAATGTCAAAATAGGGAAAACTTTGACATTTAAACGTCAAATTTTAACATGTAAATGTCAAAATAGTGAAAATTTTGACATTTAACTGTCAAACATAGACAGGTTTGACATTGCTGTTTTCTTGTGAGGCGGTTAGTATGAACTAGCAGTATTTTTTTTTTGTTTAGAATACACGTGAACAGCAAGTTTAACTTTTAAACGTCAAATGCCGGGGGGTGGGGGATAAGATTAGACATTTAAATGTCAAATTTTATTATATAAATGTCAAAATAGGGAAAACTTTGACGTTTAACTGTCAAACATGGATAGGTTTGACATTGCTGGTTTCTTGTGAGGGGTTAGTGTGAACTAGTAAGATTTTTTTGTTTAGAATGCACGTGAACAGCAAGTTTAAAAATTAAACGTCAAATACGGGAGGGTGGGGGGAGATTACACATTTAAGTGTCAAAGTTTTATTACATAAATGTCAAAATAAGGAAAACTTTGAGATTGAAACGTCAAATTTTAATATATAAATGTCAAATAGTGAAAGTTTTGCCATTTAGCTATCAAAAATGGGCAGATTTGACATTGCTGGTTTCTTGTGGAAGGTTAGTGTGAATTAGTAAGATTTTGTTCCGTTTAGAATACACGTGAACAGCAAGTTTAACGATTAAACGTCAAATGCCGGGGGGTGGGGTAGAAGATTAGACATTTAAATGTCAAATTTTATTATACAAATGTCAAAATAGTGAAAATTTTGACAGTTAAATGTCAAACACAGTCTAGTTTTGACAGTTGAAGTGTTAATTCATCGAACTAGATCGTATTATTAGCGGCAAGATTGACATTTAAACGTTTAATTCTATCGTAATTCGCATTCCAACCTTAATCGTGCAATACCTCCGACGATGGACTAATTCGAACTCGACGACCGATCTAGTTCGGACAATTCATGGATTGTCAGTACCGCTAGTTGTGTCTCTCGAACTGTTAAGTAGTTTAACGGTGATTCCATATAGTCGTCGGAATTTGAGCGAAACGTATTCACTTTCTTAGTCTCTTTCGCAGCATTTTTACTTTACGTTCTGAGTTTATTGTAGTATAGATGACAGCGTTTTCTCTTCTATTTCTTGCGCACTTTCCGGGTTTATGTTTGCCGACTCGTATGACGTTTTGGAGGAACAGTCACTGGAGTTTAGTTTTTTATGTTCTCTGTAACATCTGCCTCTAATTCTAGTATAGAATCCACTAAAAGTTCCCGATTTTTGATAAAATTTGGCAGATTTCAAATATCTTCCAATTTTTTTATCTGATAAAGGCATCTTTCTATCATAATTCGAAGTAGAAACTTTACCATACACTACATGCCGAAGACCAAGGAACAACCAACCAGGAATCAGCTCCGAAGAAAGTAAAAAACCGTTTCATCGACAGGAAAGGTGCTGGCCCCCATTTTTTGGGGTTCCCAAGATGCTATCCTCATCGAGTATCTGCAGACGGGAATGACGATCACAGGGGGCTTTATCCACAGCTTAATTCACACTAAAGATGGTGTTTTTTTTTTTAAGAAAAAAAATGTTATTGTGTTAATTGATTGCATTTTATACTGTAGGTGCCTATATCGAACGGATCTAGCGCTCCGGTGCCGCCACCTAGGTTCTCATCGATGAAAGACGTCGGCGATTTCGAAGCGAGATTCGCCGACAAATTCCACGACGTAAGCGATTTCCCATCGCCGATGCCGTTCAGGGGCATCGACAAAGTCTATTTAGGAATACAAGGTTAGTGTGTGTGTGTGTTGTGTGTGGTTGTGTGTGTTTTGCCGCTACAATTCCCATCCATGTTTTGTTTATAATACATTATCTACAGGGTGTAACATCTAAGATGCCTTAGACCGTAGCTCCTTTATCATAGTTTATATCGAAAAAAATCTTAAGAGTAAAATTGTCCATAATTACAATCACCATGACTCTATCAAAACATCTTCTTCGTTATAGGAATATGCAACAGAATTTCAATTCATTCGAATTGGAAGCTCACAATCGATTCTGTTCAACGATTTGTTTACATGTTATCATAACAAATATTACGATGGTATTTCTACAAAATATCACCTACAAAACTATCAACAATCGGAACAGTTCTAATACGAACGCATTTTTTGGCTTTCTGCCGCCATTAATTAATCCGAACGAGATATAAATTAGATTGAGACTCTCATAGACGTCAAACCTCTCTAATCGGTTGCTAGACCCTCACGAGGGTATGCGGTGTCAGCGGAACTATGCCATTAGAGCACCCACCCGGACAGAATTCGAGTGTCAACACAAAAAGAGAGAATCCGACGAACACAAGAGCTGTAGAGGGACAACTCGCACTAAAGTACACCTCGTCGCATCAAAGCAAAATTTGAATTCGAACTAGCGTTCATATTAGGTAGTTCCTACTGTTATACGCCGCAGCCATCATCTCCAGTAATAATGCGATTCCCAAAATTCATTCATTATTTTAGTTTTTCAAAATTCATGATATTTTTGTTTCCTCTGCAGACTGTTATTGTACTTTAGTCAAGTAAAATATGTCTATCAAGATCACAAGTGGTCCGCGGACCACAGGTTGAGAATCACTGCTATAAAGGGTTAAAAAAAACATAGGTTTGACACGCCACTGCAATACGGCACACCACTGGTGACCAAAAATATTTTAGGGACAGAAGTAGGTAGACTGTGTGCCTACGAGAACAGTCACTCGACGTGGACACGCTGTATAAGCTGTAGTTTTGACAGCTAAAACCTGTTAAACTGCCATAATTATGACAATTTGCTGGTTTTACACAGGTTTTAGCTGTCAAAACTACAGCTTATACAGCGTGTCCACGTCGAGTGACTGTTCTCGTAGGCACACAGTAGGTAAACTGTGTTCTTTGACGGATGCAATTTGTCAATTTTGAGAAAAATTTTTATAATTTGACAGCTGTCAGAAATATTTTTAATATTGCGACTGTCAAAACTAGAGAAAAAATGTTTTTACAATCTGACAGCTGTATTTTCAAAATGAAACTGTTATGCGAAATAATTACTACAAATTTTAAAAAAAGTGTTTGTCTAATTTGACTGTCAAAATAGGAGGGGGGGGGGGAGATACTATGTACTTTCTTTTTGTAATGTTGACACTCAAAATTACAAGAAAGAAATTAGTATTTTTATAATGAAACTATCAAAACTAGAAAAAAAAATATTTTTACCAATCTGACAGCTGTCACAAATTTAAAAAAAAAAACTGGTTTTCTCGTTCGACTGTCAAAATAGGGGAAAAATACTATGTACATATTTTCTTTTTGTAATGTTCACTCAAAATTACAAAAAAAATATTTTCATAATGAGACTGTCAAAATTAGAAAAAAAATATGTTACCAATCTGACAGCTGTCACAAATTTAAAAAAAAATGGTTTTCTCATTCAACTGTCAAAATAGGGGGAAAATACTATGTACATGTTTTCTTTTTGTAATGTTCACTCAAAATTACAAAAAAAAATAATATTTTCATAATGAGACTGTCAAAATTAGAAAAAAAAATGTTACCAATCTGACAGCTGTCACAAATTTTAAAAAAATGGTTTTCTCATTCAACTGTCAAAATAGGAGGAAAAAATACTTTTTTTGTAATATTGACACTGACAATTATAAGAAAAAGAATATTTTCATAGTGAGGCTGTCAAAACCGGAAAAAAATGTTTTTTACAATCCGACAACTGTCAAAAATATTTTCAAAATTAACCTATTAAAATGGGAAATAATTATTATCATTGTTTTTTATTAGTTTTAAAGATGTCACAAAGGGACCAAGTTACCAATCTGACAGCTGTCACAAATTTAAAAAAAAGTGCTTTTCTCATTCGACTGTCAAAATAGGGGGAAAATACTATGTACATATTTTCTTTTTGTAATTTTCACTCAAAATTACAAAAAAAAATAATATTTTCATAATGAGACTGTCAAAATTAGAAGAAAAAAATGTTACCAATCTGACAGCTGTCACAAATTTTAAAAAAATGGTTTTCTCATTCAACTGTCAAAATAGGAGGAAAAAATACTTTTTTTGTAATATTGACACTGACAATTATAAGAAAAAGAATATTTTCATAGTGAGGCTGTCAAAACCGGAAAAAAATGTTTTTTACAATCCGACAACTGTCAAAAATATTTTCAAAATTAACCTATTAAAATGGGAAATAATTATTATCATTGTTTTTTATTAGTTTTAAAGATGTCACAAAGGGACCAAGTTACCAATCTGACAGCTGTCACAAATTAAAAAAAAAAGTGCTTTTCTCATTCGACTGTCAAAATAGGAGGAAAAAATACTTTTTTTTTGTAATATTGACACTGACAATTATAAGAAAAAGAATATTTTTATAGTGGGGTTGTCAAAACCGGAAAAAAATGTTATATATTATAGGCACACAGTAGGTAAACTGTGTGCCTGAGAAATCACTCGACGTGGACACGCTGTATAAGCTGTAGTTTTGACAGCTAAAACCTGTGTAAAACCAGCAAATTGTCATAATTATGACAGTTTGACAGGTTTTAGCTGTCAAAACTACAGCTTATACAGCGTGTCCACGTCGAGTGACGGTTCTCGTAGGCACACAGTTTACCTACTGACAGGTGGTTGTAATTATAGAGAACTTTGCTCTTAGACGTTTTTTGATCTAATGTTTGATGATGGGGCTATGGTTCGAGGCATCTTAACTGCTACACCCTGTATAGTATAGTATATAGCACAGTGAATTAGAATATTATATTATATAATTATTATATAATAAAATAAAGATAAGATTTAATATAAAAATTAAATTAAAAAATCGACGACTTTCACGACTAATTCCACTTATCTTGTCGTCCTCTTGGTGATTACCGGTACGAAGAAATCGGTAAAAATAAGTGATATCGAACGCTAGATAAGGTCTCTCGCAGCACACATTATCCTTCTCCAACAAACCGAGACCGCTCAGCTCGTTCTCGCATATAGCGATGAAGCCCATCCGTCCGAAGATCGATTTCGCGGTGAAATCTTCGTAGCAAGTGTACGTCCTCTCCAATCTCCTATCGGTTTGCGAGTACGCCTGCCAGCAATCCTTATGCGTTTTCTTCTTAGCGTGGGACCACGTCAATCCCAACTTCATATCCCACTCGTACAGGGTGCAATTCGACGATAGGACCATCTTACTGACGTTGAACAGGACCGGTCTTAACGTCCTGAGCATGTGATCCTTGACCAATTTTACCAGGGCGATGTTGTATATCGTTTTGCTATCCTTATAGCGCGGGTGGACTAGGATCTTCTGTATCTCGCAGCTGGTGATCTCCGTCCTGTTGTACGTCCAGAAGACGCGGTAGTACGATAATGGATATTCGGTGACGCAATCGGCCACCGTCACGACGTTGTAATCGTTGTAACCGTCGATGAAGGCTCCCGTGCATTTGATCTGTCTATCTTCGGAGCGGATGCGTACGAGATGCGACGTCCCGTAAGCGTACTCCTTCGTCCAGAATTTCGGCTTCGGTATCAGTGTGTAATCCAATGTCGTCTTGTTACCCCATCGTTTCGATCTTTTGTTCTGAGACAGCGATTGGACTGGATACGTGAGAATGAACAGGATCAATATTGACTTGTATGAACTTGAATACATTCTTCGAATCGTATTATCAATCAATCACTGACAGTGTTGACGTTTGTTGACGTTTTTTTTTCTCGAGAATACTAATCAATCGATTTGCAAAGCTAACTGTCCTTGATAGAGAGAAACGTCATCAGCTCCTCGTAGTTTGCGTCAATTAACCGTATTTTATTAATTTAGAAACGAGCTTCGGTTATATTAATCTATATTAATCGTCGTATTATGTATTACATTTTAACATGCAGGAGATGACTGTTTAACGTGAGTACGTATACCAGTTATACAGGGTGAATTTACGTTGTACTAAAAGACGATTAAATTTCGGACACCCTATATAATTCTCGCTAATTCTGAGAACTGTAGCGAAAACGTCGAGATCTATTCTATCCATAATCTCGATTTTAGAATGTTCAAAAATATCTTTTCTCAAATTTGACAGTTGTAACTGTCAAATTCGTAAACACGTTCGTTATCAGAACCGCAACAAAAACAATACAATTTAATTTTGTTACGACTCTAAATGCAACTCTCAGAGGTTTTTTGACGGATGCAATTTGTCAAATCTGAGAAAAATTCTTAGAATTTGACAGCTGTCAGAAATATTTTCAATATTGCGACTGTCAAAACTAGACAAAAAATGTTTTTACAATCTGACAGCTGTATTTTCAAAATGAAACTGTTTAAATGCGAAATAGTTACTACAAATTTTAAAAAAAGTGTTTGTCTGATTTGACTGTCAAAATAGGAGGGAGAGGAGGGGGATACTATGTACTTTCTTTTTGTAATGTTGACACTCAAAATTACAAGAAAAAAATTAGTATTTTTATAATGAAACTATCAAAACTAGAAAAAAATATATTTTTACCAATCTGACAGCTGTCACAAATTCAAAAAAAAACCAGTTTTCTCATTCGACTGTCAAAATAGGAGGAAAAAATACTTCTTTTTGTAATGTTTTCACTGAGAATTATAAGAGGAATAAATATTTTTATAGTGAGGCTGTCAAAACTGGAAAAAAATGTTTTTTACAATCTGACAGCTGTCAGAAATATTTTCAAAATTATACTATTAAAATGGGAAATGATTACTGTCATTGTTTTTTATTAGTTTTAAAGGTGTCACAAATTAAAAAAAAATGTTTTTCTAATTTGACTGTCAAAATAAGGGAGGGGGGGGGGGAGAAATACTATGTATTTTCGTTTTGTAATGCTGGCACTCAAAATCACAAGAAAAAAATTATTATTTTCATGATGAGACTGTCAAAACTAGAAAAAAAATATTTTTACCAATCTGACAGCTGTCTCAAATTTTGTGGTTTTCTCATTCAACTGCCAAAATAGGAGGAAAAAATACTTTTTTTTTGTAATGTTGACACTGAGAATTATTAAAAAAAATATTTCCATAGTGAAGCTGTCAAAACTGGAAAAAATGTCTTTTACAATCTGACAGCTGTCAAAAATATTTTCAAAATTATACTATTAAAATGGAAAATAATTACAGTCATTGTTTTTTATTAGTTTTAAAGGTGGCACAAATTAAAAAAAAAATGTTTTTCTAATTTTACTGTCAAAATAAGGGGGAAAATACTATGTATTTTCGTTTTGTAATGTTGACACTCAAAATTACAAGAAAAAAATTAATATTTTCATAATGAGATTCTCAAAACTAGAAAAAAAATTTTTTTACCAATCTGACAGCTGTCACAAATTAAAAAAAGAAGTGCTTTTCTCATTCGACTGTCAAAATAGGAGGAAAAAATAATTTTTTTTGTAATATTGGCACTCAGAATTATAAGAAAAATAAATCTTTTCATAATGAGACTGTCAAAACTAGAAAAAAAATTTTTTTACAATCTAACAGCTGTCAATATTAGACTATTCAAATGAAAAAAAAATACTGTTTTTTTTTTGACACTCGAAATTATAAGAAATGTTTTTTTTTATAATGAGACTGTCAAAACTAGAAAAAAAAATGTTTTTATAATCTGACAGCTGTCAGAAATTAAAAAAAAGTGTTTTTCTAATTCGACTGTCAAAATAGGGGGAAAAATACTATTCTGTTTATAATGTTGGCACTCAAAGTTGCAAGAAAAAATAAATTTTCATACTGAGACTGTCAAAACTAGAAAAAAAATGTTTTTATAATCTGACAGCTGTCAAAATTAGACCATTCAAATGAAAAAAATACTGTTTTCTTTTTGACACTCGAAATTATAAGAAATGTTTTTTTTTATAATGAGACTGTCAAAACTAGAAAAAAAATGTTTTTATAATCTGACAGCTGTCAGAAATTAAAAAAAAAGTGTTTTTCTAATTCGACTGTCAAAATAGGAGGAAAAATGTTGTTAAAAATTGTTTATAATGTTGGCACACAAAGTTGCAAGAAAAAATACATTTTCATACTGACACTGTCAAAACTAGAAAAAAAATGTTTTTTTACAATCTGACAGCTGTCACAAATATTTTCAAAATTAGACTGTTCAAATGGGAAATAATTACAAGAAAAAAATTTTTTTCGTAATAAAACTGTCAAAATGGGAAGCTGTCGGCAACAATTTTTACGATTTGACAGCTGTCAGAAATATTGTAATCGGAACTGTTAAAAAAAAAAACTTAATTTAGATATTTTGACAGTTGCAATTATTGTCAAATCTGAGAAAATTTGTTATTTTTATAATTTGACAACACTGTCGAAACATATTTCCGTAGTTTGCCGATTGTGTTTTACGATTTGATAGTTGTCATCATAAATATGGAGGGTGGAGGAGAGGGTGGTACAAATTTATTAAAGCGTTTATTAAACTCAAATTGTTCTAGGTTTGTTTTGCGACATTTTCACAAAATACATGTGACAGCTGTCAGATTGTAAAATTAAGTTTTTGTTTTCAAGTAAGAACAGCTCTTTGTTTTAAGATTTTTTAATCGCATACCGAGATACATAGATATAATTAAATAATAATTTTTGGTTTTATAATTTGACAGCTGTCAGAAATATTTTTATAATGATATACTGTCAAAATGGCAAGGAAAATACTATTATTTTAAAGCTGTGGCTTGCAACATTTAATAATTGTTAAACTAAACAACGAAATCCACGAAAAATGATCATTTCTATAATTTGACAGCTGTCAGAAAAATTTTCAGAATTGGTGTGTTAAAATGGATTTTTTTTGACTTCCTATTTTTTTAATTTGCTACTTAACAAAAATGTATTACTAGTTATACTGCCACTCTGATGTTTTTTTGACAGTTACAATTGTCAAATCTGAGAAAAGTTGCTGTTTTTATAATTTGACAGCTGTCAAAACTATTTCATATAATTAGACTGTCAAAAATGCGATTATTTCTTCAAAATTTCACAGTTGCAAGGATGTTATTGATCCTTACGACGCTCAAAATTAAAAAATTAATTTGACCGACTTTCTAGCTCTGCAATAATAAGGAAGTTAGTTAGGTAGTAGTAGTAAAATTAGATTACTGACATTGCGCGAACATCTGTTACACGTCAACGCTGTCATAAATGATGCGATCAAACTGACAGATATCAGAAGAATGATCATCGAGTCGATATCGCTCGTCATCCTCGTCGTCACGTGCGAATCGTTACGTTCGGTTCGAGAAGAGAACGAACCGGTATTGGAAATCCCGAAATCTCATGCGCGGTCGGAGGAATACACGTACGGGGCGGCACGTCTAGTGAGTATCCGCATCGATCACAGGTTCGTCAAATGCGACGGGGCATACATCAACGGCTTTAACAGTTACAACGTGCTGGCGCCGGCCACCTGTCTCGTCGAATACGACACCAGCGAGTACCGAGTGCATTGGATGTACGACGAGGAGGAATCGGCAAGCTGCTCGATCGAGAGCGTAATAATCCATCCGGAATTCTACGAACCCTTGCGCGAAGACGCTTATAACATCGCCATATTGAAACTGGTCAAGGACGATCGATTGAAGGTGATGCATCATATCCCGTTGAATTTCGATAGGACGGCTCAATTTAATAATTGCACGGTGTACGAATGGTCGTCGTATCGCGATCTAACCTGGACGTACGCCGGGATGGTAACGAACGCCGAGTGCGCTAAAGCGCACATGGGATCGTATGAGAGGGTCGAGAAGACGTTCACTTGTTTCCAACCGACGACCAAGAAATCGATATACGGACGTTCCGGTTTCATCGCTGTATGCAACGGGACGCTGTGCGGACTTGGTATCCTTTCGAGGACTAACGATTGCTGCGATAGCCCCTATCTGGCGTACGATATCAGTTATTTTAGTAGGTTTATACTGACAGGTGTGGATACGTCGGTTAGAGCGCTAAGCGGAGCCGATACCCTCGGATTTCCTCGTTTGATTTTTATATTAAGTTCTATTTTGATTTCTCCAAATGTATGTATGTAGGTGTCTAAAAAAGTTTTAATAATAATCATTATAATGCTGTTTATATTACTTTATTGCCACGTATTAGTAGTATCGTGTGCAAATATACAGGGTGTTTCCCTCGATAACTCGCTAGATCGATGATTTTTTTTCAAATTCTTTTAAAGCATGACCAATCTGACGATAATGTTCGATCAGAATTTCAATTTTCCGAAAAATGATGCGCCAACAAAATTTTGTTGTTTCGAGATATCTCTGGTATTATAATAGATAGAAGCGTAATATTTCGGAATAACGTTCAAGACACCTAAGACAACCTGAAACACTTATCAGAATTTCAATTTTCCCAAAATAATCGTTTAGCAAAATTTTGTTTTTTCGAGATATCTGCGGTATTATAATAGATAGAAGCGTAATATTTCGGAATAACGTTCGGGACACCTAAGACAACCTGAAACACTCATCAGAATTTCAATTTTTCGAAAATTATTATCTAGCAAAATTTTGTTTTTTCGAGATATCTGCGGTATCATAATAGATAGAAGCGTAATATTTCGGAATAACGTTCGAGACACCTAAGACACCCTGAAACACTCATCAGAATTTCAATTTTCCAAAAATTATTATCTAGCAAAATTTTGTTTTTTCGAGATATCTGCGGTATCATAATAGATAGAAGCGTAATATTTCGGAATAACGTTCGGGACACCTAAGACAACCTGAAACACTCATCAGAATTTCAATTTTCCGAAAATTATTATCTAGCAAAATTTTGTTTTTTCGAGATATCTGCGGTATCATATTAGATAGAAGCGTAATATTTCGGAATAACGTTCGAGACACCTAAGACAACCTGAAACACTCATCAGAATTTCAATTTTCCGAAAATTATTATCTAGCAAAATTTTGTTTTTTCAAGATATCTCCAGTATTATAAAAGATATGAGCGTAATATTTTAAAATAATGTTCAGGACGACTAAGACAAGCTGAAACATCCATCGAAATTACAAGTTTCCTAAAATGATAGTTTAGCAAAATTTTGTTGTTTCGAGATATCTGCGTTATTATAATAGATAGAAGCGTAATATTTCGGAATTACGTTCAGGATGACTAAGACAACCTGAAACATTCATTAGAATTTCAATTCTCCCAAAATAATCGTTTAGCAAAATTTGTTTTTTTCGAGATATCTACTTTATTATAATAGATAGAAGCGTAATATTTCGGAATAACGTTCAGGACACCTAAGACAATCTGAAATATTCATCGGAATGTCAATTTCCCCAAAAAAAATCATTTGGCAAAATTTTGTTTTTTGAAATATCTTGGGTATTATAACAGATATGAGGGTAATATTTCGAAATAACGTTCAGAATACCTAAGACAACCTGAAACATTCATCAGAATTTCAATTTTTCTAATATAATCTTTCAGCAAAATTTTGTTTTTTCGAGATATCTGCGGCACTATAATAGATAGAAGCGTAATATTTTGGAATAACGTTCAGGACACCTTGGACAACCTGAAACACCCATTAGAATTTCAGTTTTCCTAAAAATGATCGTTTAGCAAAATTTTGTTTTTTCGAGATATCTGCGGCACTATAATAGATAGAAGCGTAATATTTTGGAATAACGCTCAGGACACCTAAGACAACCTGAAACACCCATCAGAATTTCAATTCTCCGAAAATTATTGTTTAGCAAAATTTGAAGTTGGTGTGCCTACTTCATTCCTAGCTATAGTTTTCCCGCAATCGATCGTGGCAGTTCCCGGCGAACCGTCCTCTAGATATAATGCGCTAATTCTGACAACTGTAGCGGAAACGTCAAAATCTCTTCTATTCATAACCATAATTGTTCTTATAATTTGACAGCTGTCAGAAATATTTGCAAAATTACACTGTTCAAGTGGGATAAATAATTACCGTCATTTTTTATAGTTTTAAAGGTGTCACAAATTAAAAAAAAAACTGTTTTTAATTTGACTGTCAAAATAGTGGGAAAAAATACTTTTTTTTTGTAATGTTGACACTCAAAATTATAAAAAAAAATTATAATGAGACTGTCAAAACTAGAATAAATTTTTTTTACAATCTGACAGCTGTCAAAAATTTAAAAGAATGTTTTTCTAATTCGACTGCCAAACAGGGGGAAAAAATACTTTTTTTGGTAATGTTGACACTCAAAATTATAAGAAAAAAAAATTGTTGATAGTGAGACTGTCAAAATTAGAAAAAAAATGTTTTTACAATTTGACAGCTCTCGAAAATTAAAAAGAAATGTTTTTCTAATTCGACTGTCCAAACAGGAGAAAAAATACTTTTTTTTTTGTAATGTTGACAGTCGAAATTATAAAAAAAATTTATAATGAGACTGTCAAAACTAGAATAAACTTTTTTTACAATGTGACAGCTGTCAAAAGTTTAAAAAAATGTTTTTCTAATTCGACTGCCAAACAGGGGGTAAAAATACTTTTTTTTGGCAATGTTGACACTCAAAATTATAAGAAAAAAAAATTGTTGATAGTGAGACTGTCAAAATTAGAAAAAAAATGTTTTTACAATCTGACAGCTTTCAAAAATTAAAAAGAAATGTTTTTCTTATTCGACTGTCCAAACAGGGGAAAAAATACTTTTTTTTTGGTAATGTTGACACTCGAAATTATAAGAATTTTTTATAATGAGACTGTCAAAACTAGAATAATTTTTTTTTACAATCTGACAGCTGTCAAAAGTTTAAAAGAATGTTTTTCTAATTCGACTGCCAAACAGGGGGTATAAATACTTTTTTTGGCAATGTTGACACTCAAAATTATAAGAAAAAAAAATTGTTGATAGTGAGACTGTCAAAATTAGAAAAAAAATGTTTTTACAATCTGACAGCTCTCAAAAATTAAAAAGAAATGTTTTTCTAATTCGACTGTCCAAACGGGAAAAAATACTTTTTTTTTTGGTAATGTTAACACTCGAAATTATAAGAATTTTTTATAATGAGACTGTCAAAACTAGAATAATTTTTTTTTACAATCTGACAGCTGTCAAAAGTTTAAAAGAATGTTTTTCTAATTCGACTGCCAAACAGGGGGTAAAAATACTTTTTTTTGGCAATGTTGACACTCAAAATTATAAGAAAAAAAAAATTGTTGATAGTGAGATTGTCAAAATTAGAAAAAAAATGTTTTTACAATCTGACAGCTCTCAAAAATTAAAAAGAAATGTTTTTCTAATTCGACTGTCCAAACGGGAAAAAATACTTTTTTTTTTGGTAATGTTAACACTCGAAATTATAAGAATTTTTTATAATGAGACTGTCAAAACTAGAATAAATTTTTTTTACAATCTGACAGCTGTCAAAAGTTTAAAAGAATGTTTTTCTAATTCGATTGCCAAACAGGGGGTAAAATACTTTTTTTTGGCAATGTTGACACTCAAAATTATAAGAAAAAAAAATTGTTGATAGTGAGACTGTCAAAATTAGAAAAAAAATGATTTTACAATCTGACAGCTTTCAAAAATTAAAAAGAAATGTTTTTCTAATTCGACTGTCCAAACAGGGGGAAAAATACTTTTTTTGGGTAATGTTGACACTCGAAATTATAAGAATTTTTTATAATGAGACTGTCAAAATTAGAAAAAATCTGACAGCTGTCAGAAATATTTTTAAAATTAGACTGTTCAAGTGGGAAATAATTACTGTCATTTTCTTTTATAGTTTTAAAGGTGTCACAAATTCTAAATAAATAAAGGTGTTTTTCTAATTCGACTGTCAAAATAGAGAAAAAATTTCAATTTTTTTTTTGTAATTTTGACATTCAAAATCACAAGAAAAAATATATTTTCATAATGAGACTGTCAAAATTAGAAAAAAATGTTTTTTTACAATCTGACAGCTGTTAGAAACATTTTGAAAATTAGACTGTTCAAGTGGGAAATAATTACTGTAATTTTTTTTTTTATAGTTTTAAAGGTGTCACAAATTCTAAATAAAAAAGTGTTTTTCTAATTCGACTGTCAAAATAGGGAGGGGGGGGGAATTCAATTTTTTTGGTAATGTTGACATTCAAAATCACAAAACAAATAAATTTTCATAATGAGACTGTCAAAATTAGAAAAAAACATGTTTTTTTACAATCTGACAGCTGTCAGAAATATTTTTAAAATTAGACTGTTCAAGTGGAAAATAATTACTGTCATTTTTTTTTATAGTTTTAAAGGTGTCACAAATTCTAAATAAATATAGGTGTTTTTCTAATTCGACTGTGAAAATAGAGAGAAAAAATTTCATTTTTTGTTGTAATTTTGACATTCAAAATCACAAGAAAAAATAAATTTTCATAATGAGACTGTCAAAATTAGAAAAAAATGTTTTTTTACAATCTGACAGCTGTCAGAAATATGTTTTTCCAATTCGACTGTCAAAATAGGGGAGAAAAATTCAATTTTTTTTTTAATGTTGACATTCAAAATCTCAAGAAAAAATAAATTTGGTGAAACACCCTGTATACATATATTATAGATAGATTCTACTTCACTGTACGCCGCAATCATTTGTTTGCTTTTGTAAATATTTTTTTTTTTGAAAAAAAACATTTCTATACTTTTTCTTACACGGTTTTTTTTTATTTTTATCTCCTATAGTATCACCGCCGAACTAGAGACAAAAAAAAGGAATCTTCCACATCTCTGTTGTTGTGCATGATAGACTCA
The DNA here is from genome assembly GCA_023690525.1 of Holotrichia oblita. Lineage (NCBI taxonomy): Eukaryota > Metazoa > Arthropoda > Insecta > Coleoptera > Scarabaeidae > Holotrichia > Holotrichia oblita. Next base: position 2,550,590 of record CM043019.1, read on the forward strand.
TCCATCTCTCTTCTTGCATGGTATTTTGGGCTAACCTCATATAATAGTATCTTATAGCGCATTTTCAACTAAATTATAGCGATTATAGCGAAGCTATCAATATCGATATCCGTATATACAGTGCGTTTTTTTTCTCTCTGTTCTTTTATCCAGTTTTTAGCAACAAGCAACAGGCGCCGCTTCCACCGAACCACCTGCAGCTGAATAATAGATTATGGAACTCTTCGACCTGCTAGCGATGAGTTTTAGTTTTTGTTTTTTTTTTCTTTCAATTTTGTCGGTTGGTATCTCTGTTGTATCGGGAATCTGTTATATAGACTGTTATATTGCTTTTTTTGCGATTGTTTTGTTAAAGGAAACTCTCCCACAAATTTTTCATATCAGATGTTTTTAATAATAAAATGTTTAATAATTTTCGATACATATCAGATCGATTAACTTAATGTTATAATTAAGTTGCAATAATTTTAAATGTTAAAAGTGGAAATGAGAATTTCGAAATTTAAATTTAAAAATGGCTGGCTAAACAAGGTAACAACCATTCTGAAATCACTAGTAGAAATAAATAATAAACGTAGGAGGAATATTTTTAAAATAAATAAATTAATAAAATAGTCTTGTGGGCTGTGGCTGTATATCATTGTTTTACTTGTAATAATTGTATTCGACATTTATCATCGCAGAGACAACAGTTTTAAAAAAAATATGAGTCTATTGTATTATTAATTATTACATTTATACTATTAGAGAAACCCCGAACTTAAATAGATTTTTATTAATATAAGGAGACATTAATTAATTAATTAAATTAAATATATATATAAATATTGTGATAAGACTGTTAAAAAAAAAATAAACCTATTAGGGGGATATTTATATTAAACTAAACAAAAAAAAAGGATTCTATTTCATCGACAGATTTCATCATATTTTTAATTTTTTTTTTTAAATTTTTTTTGTTACCCACTCGTTGCATTTTCACACACACACAAAAATAATAATAAAAAGCCAAATTAAAATTTTAGGGAGATCATATTTAGTAAATAAATGTATAGTACTTATTCTTACAGTAATATTAATTTATAATATATTATTATTTTAATTCTTTTTACTGTTTTTTCTATGTAACCGTTATTGTAATTAATTTTAATATTTTTACGAAATTTCCACGTTTAATTAAATTATTTATATGTATTTTTTCTTTTTTTGTAATATTTTTTTTTAATCGCATTACACGTATTACTACTTATATATTTCTTTAAATTTAATTTTTTTTTTCGTTACTATATAATGTATGCATAGTATAATATAACTAGTCACCAATTTTTTTTAATCGTTCTTAATTAATTTGTTGAAATTGTTTAGAGACAACTTCAGTGCCTAATGTCGGATAAAATAATTAAATTAAAATATAAAACGTAGGAAAAAACAAGAAAAAAGAACTAATATCTTGTGTATATATAAAATTGTACATAATTGTAAAGATTTAATAAAGTTATGTTAACTATTATGTGCGAGTTTTAACTTTAAACGCGACCCTCGTATGTTCTGAACCCGTATCTCTAACGACATCTCGTAATGGAAACGTCGTTTATCTGTCAACGATTTAAAAACTTGTTTTTATCTCCTAAACAAAAACCGAATTAAAAAATGTCAGTTGCAGATTTTTTTCCGAAACGTCATTAAGCTGTCAAAATTTTATAAAATTGTTTTTATCTAGCAAGCACAAGAAGAGGTAAGTACGATGATGTCCTAATGAAAGATATGAAAAATTATTAATTCAATCCAAAATTGTTAAAGTTATAAATCTTTGTTCGAAACGTCATTTAGCTGTCAAAATTAAAAAAAAATTGTTTTACGTCTTGCTATAAGATGTTTAGAATTATTATTGCATTGTATAAATGTCAAAAATTGATTAGAGAAGACACACAAATTGCCCATAACGGCATCGGTTACAGAATATTGTCCAAAATGTCGTTTAGCTGTCAAAAATTTAAAAGACAATCAGAATTATTATTGCAATCGAAATATGTGAAAAATTCATTTTGAAACAGATACAGATCGGCCATAATGTCATCCGTTACAGGTTTTTTTTCAAAAATGTCATTTAGCTGTCAAATTTAAAAAATTCTTTTTTTTTTGAATTAAAGATATTCAGGCTTATTATTGCAATGCAAAAATATAAAAAAATTGATTAGAAAGGACACAACTCACATATAGTGGCGTTCTTTACAGATTTTGTATTTTCGAAAACGTCATTCAGCTGTCAAAATTTTAAAAATCGTTTTATTTCTTAGTAAAAGATATTTGGTGTTATTATTGCAATCTAAAAATGTTAACAATTTAATCGAAAATAATCGCAGATCTCCTATAATGGCGTCTCTTACAGGCAGCTATTTTTCAAAATGTCATTTGGCTGTCAAAAATTTAAAAAACTGTTTTTGTTTCAAAAACAAGAAGAGGTAAATATGATTATTATTATTATTACAGATAAAAATTCATTAGGTGACACACACAGATCTCTTATAATGGCGTATTTTTTAAAACGTCATTTAGCTGTCAAAATTTTTAAAAATTTTCTTTTATCTCGCAAAACAAGAAGATGTAAGTACGATGATGTTCTAATAAAGGATACGCAAAATTATTAATGAAATCCAAAATTGTTAAAGTTATAAATCTTTGTTCGAAACGTCATTTAGGTGTCAAAATTTAAAAAGAAATTGTTGTACATCTTCCTAAAAGATGTTCAGAATTATTATTGCACTGTACAAATGTCAAAAATTCATTAGAGAAGACACACAAGTCTCTCAGAACGGCGTCGCGTCGGTTACCGAATATTGTCCCAAACGTCATTCAGCTGTCAAAATTAAAAAAATTATTTCTTAGTAAAAGAATCTAAAAATGTAAACAATTTATTCGAAAATAAAGGCAGATCTTCCATAATGGCGTCTCTTACACGCAGCTATTTTTCAATATATCGTATGACTGTCAAAAATTTTAAAAATTGTTTTTGTTTCAAAAACAAGAAGAGGTAAGTACGATGATTACTATTATTACAACCAAAAATTGATTAGAAAAGACACACAGATCACTTATAATGGCGTATTTTTAAAAACGTCATTTAGCTGTCAAAATTAATAAAAAATATTTTTATGTCGAAAACGAAACAATGTAAGTGCGATGATGTCTTAATAAAAGATATTCGCAATTATTGTAATGCAAAAATGTAAAATGTTAATTTTCCAAAATGTCATTTAGCTGTCAAAATTTTTAAAAATTTTCTTTTATCTCGCAAAACAAGAAAACGTAAGTACGATGATGTCCTAATGAAGGATACGCAAAATTATTAATGAAATCCAAAATTGTTAAAGTTATAAATCGTTGTTCAAAACGTCGTTTAGCTGTCAAAAATTTAAAAGAAAATCAGAATTATTATTGCAATCGAAATATGTGAACAATTCATTAGGAAACAGATACAGATCAGCCATAATGTCATCCGTTACAGGCTTTTTTTCTTCAAAAATGTCATTTAGCTGTCAAATTAAAAAAATTATTTTATTTTCTTTAATTAAAGATATTCAGACTTATTATTGCAATGCAAAAATATAAAAAAATTGATTAGAAAGGACACATAACTATATTAACACATAGTTGCTTTCTTTACAGATTTTGTATTTTCGAAAACGTCATTCAGCTGTCAAAATTTTTAAAATCGTTTTATTTCTTAATAAAAGATATTCAGTATTATTATTGCAATATAAAAATGTAAACAATTTATTCGAAAATAAACGCAGATCTCTCATAATGGCGTCTTCTTTTTATAGACAGCTATTTTCCAAACTGTCATTTGGCTGTCAAAAGTTTTAAAAAATTGTTTTTGTTTCAAAAACAAGAAGAGGTAAGTAGGATCATCATTATTATTACAGACAAAAACTCGTTAGGAGACACACATAGATCACTTATAATGACGTATTTTTTAAAATATTATTTAGCTGTCAAAATTTTAAAAAAATTGTTTTTATGTCGAAAACGAGGAAAGGTAAGTAATGATGTCTTATTGAAAGATATTCGCAATTATTGGAATGCAAAAATGTAAAATGATCATTTTCCAAAACGTCACTTAGCTGTCAAAATTTTTTAAAATTTTCTTTTATTTCGCAAAACAAGAAGAAGTAAGTACGATGATGTCCTAATGAAGGATACGCAGAATTATTAATGAAATCCAAAATTGTTAAAGTTATAAATCTTTGTTCGAAACGTCATTTAGCTGTCAAAATTAAAAGAAAAATTGTTTTTTCTTCATAAAAAATATTCAGAATTATTATTGCAATGTACAAATGTCAAAAATTAATGAGAGAAGACACACAACTCGCCCATAATGGCATCGGTTATGGAATATTGTCCAAAACGTCGTTTAGCTGTCAAAAATTTAAAAGAAAATCAGAATTATTATTGCAATCGAAAAATGCGAAAAATTAATTACGAAACAGATACAGATGAGCCATAATGCCATCCGTTACAGATTTTTTTTACTTCAAAAATGTCATTTAGCTGTCAAATTTAAAAAATTATTTTATTTTTTTTTTAATTAAAGATATTCAGGCTTATTATTGCAATGCAAAAATATAAAAAAATTGATTAGAAAGGACACATAACTATATTAACACATAGTAGCTTTCTTTACAGCTTTGTATTTTCGAAAACGTCATTCAGCTGTCAAAATTTTTAAAATCGTTTTATTTCTTAATAAAAGATATTCAGTATTATTATTGCAATATAAAAATGTAATACAATTTATTCGATAATAAACACAGATCTCCCATAATGGCGTCTTCTCTTTATAGACAGCTATTTTCCAAACTGTCATTTGGCTGTCAAAAGTTTTGAAAAATTGTTTTTGTTTCAAAAACAAGAAGAGGTAAGTACGACGATTATTATTATTACAGATAAAAATTCGTTAGGAGACACACACAGATCTCTTATAATGGCGTATTTTTAAAAACGTCAAATTTAAAAAAAAATTGTTTTTATCGAAGACAAGAACAAGTCAAGTAGGATGATTATTATTACTGCCAAAAAAAAAGTCAAATGTCAATTAGAAGATACACACAGATTTACTTATTATGGCGTCCATTACACACTATTCGCTGTCAAAATTTTAAGAAAATTGTTTTATTTCTTGATAAAAGATATGCAAATATTATTATTGCAATCGAAAAACGTAAAAAATTGATTAGAAAAGACAGACAAATCACCCATAGCGGTGCTCGTTTATAGACTTTTCATTTTCAAAACGTCATTTAACTGTCAAAATTTTAGAAAGTTGTTTTTGGTGTCTTAATGAAAGTTATGCAGTATTATTATTGCAATCGAAAGATATCAAAGTTATAGATCTGTTTTCGGAACGTCATTTAGCTGTTAAAATTAAAAAAAAAATGTTTTATATCAATGATGATAATGTCGTTTTGATGTATTATCAACTGGAGACATCCTGTATATTTTTAGATTACAATCATTCATTTTATCAATGTATCATACAATTTTGTAAGGCACATAGGAACAAACGTCATTGAAACGATCGAATTACGGCAGGGGAAAAAAATACGAGGAATATGTTTATATAAATTTCATTATTTATATTTATATCACAGCAAATACATTATATAATACTTAAAAAATACTGTTCATATCTTTAATTAGAATCAGAACAACATAATACAACATGTAAATACTCTTAAAATACATTTCAATTGAACAGAAACAATGAGTGCAATAATTAACGTAATATAACCTCTCTCACACTTATATTGGATTAATTTTATATTTAAAAGATAAAGCTTGTGTAAATATAATACAATAATAAACATCATCGTTTAAAATAAACGTAGATTATTAAGAATTAAACTTTCTACACACTAAATTTTCCATTTATATCACATAAAAAAATTTAAATTTTTGACACCTGTCACTTTGACAGTTATATGTATCATATATATATACAGGGAGGGTAAATCAGTATTTTTCACTTTATTATAATAATAATAATTCATAACTTGACGTTTAAACTTTATTATTCTGAGCGGTCGACATTAAATCCGCGATTACATCGTCTATATCGACCTGATCGATATTCCTAACACTGTCACAATCACCACTTTTATTATTAACCGCCGACGACGTAGAAGAAGGCGTAAAGAACGAGACGTCTTTGACGCTGCTCTGTCTCCCGTACACTTTCCTCTTCATTTTACCGCTCTTCGACAGGGATAGACGTCGTTCAGGTGGAATCGGCGGTGGATCCTCCGACGAATCGTTAACTTTATTCGTCGTCTCCTTGTTGTTCTTCGGATTGGTGCCGTTCTTGTTCGACGTGAACCACGTCTTGAAGAAGGTCGTCGTCATGTTTCTTGTTTTTCTTTTTTTTTTTTGCGCGCTGATTCGACGACGGCGATGTTTATTGTTGTTGTTTTGTTATATGTGTGTGTTTGTGCGACCGTCGTGTGCACAGGCGAATTGTACCTGACCAGGCAATTCTCATTAATAATTTCATGCGTGATAAAACTTACATTGTGATAATATATTGATAAGATCTGCATAGAAAAGCGTTTTTTTTTTTTCGTTTGTTTCTATGAGCGTTACAAAATTGTGTGATACATTGATAAAATGAATGATTGTAATCTAAAAATATACAGGGTGTCTCTAAACGATAGTACATCAAAACTTATTTTATGGAATCTTAATCAATTTTTGACAAATTTTCGATTGTAATTATAATTCTGAATATCTTTTATTATTAAGACGTTATCATCATTAACATAAAAACATTTTTTTTTAATTTTGACAGCTAAATGACGTTTTGGAAAATAGCCCGCAACCGACACCATTATGGCTGACCTGTATGTTTTCTAATCAATTCTTCGAATTGCAATAATCATTCCGAATATCGTTTCATCAAGATAAAACGATATTTTTCTTCTATTTTGACAGCTAAATGACGTTCCGAAAATTTTGACAGCGAATAGTGTGTAATGGACGCCATAATAAGTGATCTGGGTGTATCTTCCAATTGACATTTGACATTTTTCGGTAGTAATAATAATCATCGTACTTGACTGTTCTTGTCTTCGATAAAAACATTTTTTTTAAATTTTGACAGCTAAATGACGTTTTGGAAAATCAACATTTTACATTTTTGCATTGCAATAATTGCGAATATCTTTTATTAAGACGTCATCGCACTTCCCTTTTCTCGTTTTCGACATAAAAACAATTTTTTTAAAATTTTGACAGATAAATGACGTTTTAAAAAATACGCCATTATAAGTGATCTGTGTCAATTTTTGGCTGTAATAATTAATAATCGTCGTACTTACCTCTTCTTGTTTTTGAAACAAAAACAGTTTTTTTAATTTTTGACAGCCAGATGACATTTTGAAAAATAGCTCACGCCATTGTGGAACATCTGCGTTTATTTTCGAATAAATTGTTTACATTTTCTAATTCTTTTACTAAGAAATGAAATTTTTAAATTTTGACAGCTAAATATGACGTGTTCGAAAATACAAAATCTGTAAAGTACGCCACTATGTGTGAGTTATGTGTCCTTTCTAATCATTTTTTTTATATTTTTGCATTGGAATAATGTCTGAATATCTTTAATTAAAAAAATAAAATTTGACAGCTAAATGACATTTTTGAAAAAAAAGGTCTGTAACGGATGGTATTATGGCCGATCTGTATCTGTTTCTTAATGAATTGTTCACATTTGTCTTGGGAGCTTAGCAAAATATAAAACATTTATTTTTTAATTTTGACAGCTAAATGACGTTTCGAACAAAAATTTTTAATTTTAACAATTATGAATTTCAATAATAATTTTGCGTATCCTTCATTAGGACATCAATCGTACTTACCTCTTCTTGTCTTGGGAGATAAAAACAATTTTATAAAATTTTGACAGCTTAATGACGTTTTTTTTTAATCTGTAAAGGACGCCACTAATGAGTGATCTGCGTTTAGATTCAAATCAATTTTTAACATGTTTGGATCGTAATAATTCTGAATATATTTTAACAAAATATAAAACATTTTTTTTTAAATTTTGACAGCTAAATGACGTTTTGGAAAATAGCCCGCAACCGACACCATTATGGCTGATCTGTATGTCTCCTAATCAAATTTGTTAATTGCAATAATCATTCTGAATATCTTTTCATCAAGATAAAACCAATTTTTTTTTCTATTTTGACAGCTAAATGACGTTCCGAAAACAGAACTGTAACTTTGATATTTTTCGATTGCAATAATAATTCTCCATAACTTTCATTAAGACACCGTCGGACTTACCTACGTCTTGTTGTTTTTGAGATAAAAACAACTTTTTAAAATTTTGACAGTTAAATGACGTTTTGAAAATGAAAAGTCTGTAAACGAGCATCGCTATGGGTAATTTGTCTGTCTTTTCTTATTAAATTTTTTACGGTTGTGGATTGCAATAATAATATTGCATATATTTGATCAAGAAATAAAACAATTTTGTTAAAATTTTGACGGCAAATAAACGTTTTGGAAAACAGTGTGTAACGGACGCTATTATAAGCGATCTGTGAGTGTTTTCTAATTGACATTTAACTTTTTTTGCTAGTAATAATAATCATCGGACTTACCTTTTCTCGTTTTCGACATAAAACAATTTTTTTAATTTTGACAGCTAAATGACGTTTTAAAAAATACGCCATTATAACTGATCTGTGTGTGTCTCCTAATCAATTTTTGGCTGTAATAATAATAATAATCGTCATACTTACCACTTCTTGTTTTTGAAACAAAAACAATTTTTCAAAACTTTTGACAGCCAAATGACAGTTTGGAAAATAGCTGTCTATAAAGAGAAGACGCCATTATGGGAGATCTGCGTTTATTATCGAATAAATTGTATTACATTTTTATATTGCAATAATAATACTGAATATCTTTTATTAAGAAATAAAACGATTTTAAAAATTTTGACAGCTGAATGACGTTTTCGAAAATACAAAGCTGTAAAGAAAGCTACTATGTGTTAATATAGTTATGTGTCCTTTCTAATCAATTTTTTTATATTTTTGCATTGCAATAATAAGCCTGAATATCTTTAATTAAAAAAAAATAAAAGAATTTTTTAAATTTGACAGCTAAATGACATTTTTGAAGTAAAAAAATCTGTAACGGATGGCATTATGGCTCATCTGTATCTGTTTCGTAATTAATTTTTCGCATTTTTCGATTGCAATAATAATTCTGATTTTCTTTTAAATTTTTGACAGCTAAACGACGTTTTGGACAATATTCCATAACCGATGCCATTATGGGCGAGTTGTGTGTCTTCTCTCATTAATTTTTGACATTTGTACATTGCAATAATAATTCTGAATATTTTTTATGAAGAAAAAACAATTTTTCTTTTAATTTTGACAGCTAAATGACGTTTCGAACAAAGATTTATAACTTTAACAATTTTGGATTTCATTAATAATTCTGCGTGTCCTTCATTAGGACATCATCGTACTTACCTCTTCTTGTTTTGCGAGATAAAAGCAAATTTTTAAAAATTTTGACAGCTAAATGACGTTTTGGAAAATTAACATTTTACATTTTTGCATTGGAATAATTTCGAATATCTTTTATTAAGACATCATCGCACTTACATTTTTTCGTTTTCGACATAAAAATATTTTTTGTAAATTTTGACAGCTAAATGACGTTTTAAAAAATACGCCATTATAAGAGATCTGTGTGTGTCCTAACGAATTTTTATCTGTAATAATAATAATGATCATACTTACCTCATCTTGTTTTTGAAACAAAAACAATTTTTCAAAACTTTTGACAGCCAAATGACAGTTTGGAAAATAGCTGTCTATAAAGAGAAGACGCCATTATGGGAGATCTGTGCTTATTTTCGACTAAATTGTTAACATTTTTAGATTGCAATAATAACACCAAATATCTTTTACTAAGAAATAAAACGATTTTTAAAATTTTGACAGCTGAATGACGTTTTCGAAAATACAAAATTTGTACAGAACGCCACTATATGTGAGTTATGTGTCCTTTCTAATCAATTTTTTTATATTTTTGCATTGCAATAATAAGCCTGAATATCTTTAATTAAAAAAAAATAAAAGAATTTTTTAAATTTGACAGCTAAATGACATTTTTGAAAAAAAAAACCTGTAACGGATGACATTATGGCTGATCTGTATCTGTTTCCTAATGAATTTTTCACATATTTCGATTGCAATAATAATTCTGAGTTTCTTTTAAATTTTTGACAGCTAAACGACGTTTTGATAAAATATTTATAACTTTGACAATTTTGTATTTCGATAGTTTTGCACATCTTTCATCATCGTACTTACCTCTTCTAGTCTTGCGAGATAAAAGCAAATTTTTAAAAATTTTGACAGCTATATGACGTTTCGGGAAACAAAAATCTAAATATACGAACTTAATCCGATCCTGATCTTGATACAACCAATAAAAGTCTGTAAAACTAGTTTCCAAAACCGTTTTAATAATTTATGATATCTATAATACAGAATTAATACAAAAATCCCTTGTCTATAAAGATTAATCAAGATGCATCATGTACAGTAAATTACAGAAGGATTCTAAAATTAGTCCCCCCCTTCGATCAAAGTTGGTATAATCGGAAGTTGTCACGTTAAACCAGAGAGGAGCGATAAGGTGTGAGACACGATAACACCCAAATCAATGTTCAATTTATCGTTTAAAAATATTGTCAACTACAATCAAAAGAGTATACCTAAAAGGAGACTTTTTCGACCGTGCGATAGCTTCTTATCGCGAGCACATATTATGTCATGTTATTCGTTGAAATTAATCAATTATATTGCATTCCCTTGATTCATTAAAGATAATACACCGTATTAAAACAAACTAGCTTGTAAAAATTATCTCGATTAGATAGATACATATGTACATACATTAAATACATTTAGTCACTCTTCACGTTTTTTTTTTATGCGTTTATAACGAGCAATACGATAAGAAGGATATTGATTTTTATATGAGATTTGAAAAATACAAAGTGCAACGACAAAAATGATATATTACGTCGTGCGATTTCAAAATCAACAAAACAATTTAATTTTGCCGTTATTTTTGATACAAAAAGGGGAAAAATTAACACCAATTACTTGTAGAACGTGCATTTTTATCGCGTTTAATTAACTATTATCGAAATGGGATAAATTAAACGTCAAATGTTGACGTTTAATTGACAAACATGTGTAAATTTGACATTCAAACGTCAAATAAGACTCGGTTTGACGTTTAAATGTGCTTAAGTGAAATATAGATGTCGCTTATAGTAGAATGTTGGATGAGATGAGATTTTGAAGTTGTAGAATAAGCATTTTTAGAATACTACTATCGAGTATCTTTATGCTGTTTTTTTTCCTAATAAAATCGATCTTTTTATGAACATTTTATGCTATTTAATTCAAAAAAGGCGGATTTTTTGAGATGTATCACTTTTCTTGTTTAAACTGGAAAGCTGATTTTTCCGATTAACTATAAAAATTGATTTTCATCAATCAGAAGCATACGAGAACGAGCAGCTACCATCGAGAATGCAATGAATGGTTTCAAAGCGTCTGGGATTTGAATATGACGCTTGCCTTGCTGAAAACCTTTCTTCTGACAACACTGATAAGACTGCTACGTCTGCAGATGTGGTTCAAAATCTTCGCTCCACAAATTGCACAAGATGCAAATACAGGAACACCTAATGAGTCGATCTAATGGTTTCTTTGGATATTGTTCGGCTAAACATCTCAATAAGTCATCCAGATGAAGCAGACAGACCTTCTCTAAAGTCGACGGAGTCAATTTTGAAAATTTTCATTGAGAAGATTTCTCCTATTTGGCCCGACCAAAGTTAGAAAATCAAAGAACAAAACTATGTAGTTCAGGAGTACTCACCCTCAGCAGTCCCTACAAAGAACAGCTGAAGATGGCTATGAAGACTTGCAAGCTGCACAGGATAAAGTAAAGGAACTGAAAATGAAAATGGGCAAAGTTAGATCAAAAATCTTAACCAAAAAAAGAACAAATTGGGATAACCAAATCTGAAGACAATATATCAAAGAAAAAAGTTGTAAACGTGAAAAGATAGCTAAAGATGGACTAATTAAAATAATCTGCTATAGCTTTACCGCCCAGTAAACGGAATGAGGTTGGGTACGTCTTGAGGACGTCGTATATTGTTCATTTTTGACGAAATAACTCATCGTCAAAATATGATGTCTTGAAGACGTACTGCGCTGGTCATTTTATATTTAATTAAATGAATTAGGATTTCTACAAAATTTTTTGACATATTATCACAAAACTAAAATGTATCAAAAGTCGGAGGTGCCAGTCATGGTAACTCACTCATATTTGAGAATTAGAAACGTCAAGAAAGTTTTGTTGACGTTTTTTATTTCTATTTAAATAATAAAACTGGATCTTGGCGAGATTGATTGAAACTAATGATGATGCCCAATGAATCCATATTATATAGTAATTGTTGTAATGCTAATGTATATGTACAGGGTGGAAAAATTTCGAGGTTTTAATAGGGGCGTTTTTTGATACCTCTTGTAGTTACCGAGATCCCCTATTAAAACATCGAAATTTGCCCACCCTGTACATATTTAAATTAAGTGTTATTTTACCAGTTTCCCCAGAAATTCTGCCGAAATGATGATAAACGAAATACAAGAATTTAATAGAGGCAAAATAGGTCGTACACGTTTTACAAATAGATATCGATTCCTTCTTCTTAATGACCGTCCGTTTCATGGAAGCATTGCGGACAGTTCTTAATGATGATTCTCTCCTCTTCGCCGATTTGTACAGTCTTCAGCTGTTTGATGTGTTCCCTGAAGACGACAGTATCGCTATTGCTTATACGGCACACCTTTCTTGCGCCAACACGGAATTTCTCGTATTTGGAATTATTTATCCCCACATGCTCGGTCATGATGACCCTGTATAGGACATGTGGCTGGAGCGAATCGTACCGCGGCGTCTCGCAATATTTGCAACGCACCCTCACGTCTATCGCACGACTGCCATTCGGCCGCTTCATATCGAACACCACCCTCATACCGGACACCTGTAGGAATTTATTATTTTTCTTCTGTACATCGACGACGTTCACGGTCTCCTCCAATTCTTCTCTTAAGACGCTACCTTCCATCTCGAAGATGCTCAGGTCGTTGCCCCACGGCAGGACGCTCATGGCGTCCATCTCCCTGATCGAATTGTTAGTGTGCTCGTTCAGTAAAAGCGCCCCCTCAAAGCGCCGGTATTTAGGACGCTGATACCGGCCGCCGCCCATCCCCCTTTTTGATGGTCTTCCGACAGTGGGTCTCTGATATTTAACCACAAGAAGGAATCCGCGACTAGATTCCCGAGGTTGCATTCGCGCCACTGGCATCGTAACGGCATCGGCACCCGAGTCTTTGCGATCACCTTCTTCTCTTCCTCTTTCACTTTCTTCCTGAATTTCGCTAACAATTCCAGAGCTTTCGCGTCCTCCATAACGTACTGATCCATGTGGACGCAGTTGCCCTGCCAGCCGACCGCTTTCCCATCACTGTCGAAGGTAACTTGCAATTTACCTGTCGCAAACAATATTGCATTAATGCATCAAAATAAATTCGTTTAATATAGAGGAATATTCCTCCATATCTCCATTTTTATGCAAAATACAGCAAATATTTAAACACAAAAGTTGTTTAGTTTTACGCAATTTATAACGTCAATTTATTCTTCGATATACAGGGTGTTTAGTTTGCCCGCAACCATCAATATCTTTACATTTTTAAATGGAACACCCTATATATGATCACATTTTCGAATTGCCTGAAAAATTTTAAGGCAACTTTATACCGGATGATATTCAATTATTTTCATTAGTTTACAAGATATTGACATTAGTTTGAAAATTTTGACATTTCGCTCTCTTCAGGACAATGTCATTATTTCGGTAATGGAAAAATGTAACATTATGAAACTTAACACAACGTTAGAAGCATATCGTATGATGACAATAAACAGATGTAGACTTAAATACGTTATACAGAGTGTTCCAGAAATCAATGTCTTTTTTGAAACAATTGAAATGCGAAAATCTTCATTATTTCAAATTGAAACACTATATTTTTATGGGTTAGTTGAAAGCGAAATTTAATTACCTATTAGTTTGAATAAAAATAACATAAGTACATACAGGGTGTTTAAAATAATAAAGTTATGCACGAAAAAAGTTCACAAAGTTTGCCCTCGGTACATGAACGACCTGTAGAATATTCGACAACTTTGAATATGACCTTCAATGAGCCAGAAGATCTACTATTTACGCTTTTCGTTCCATTTCTCTGAATTAAGTTATTTTCTAGATATACTAAACTTTTCGTGCAACGTTGCATTTTCAAAAAACTTAAAATATCTAACATAACTTTAGTACATTGCTAAGTTTTGAAACACCCTGTATATTGCCTCTTATTCTTGTGAAATGTCAAATATGACGTTCTCTATGCCTCCACGTTACGTCGATAATATAGATTGCTAAATGCATGCAACGCTGTCGCCTCAGCACAAGGAACTAAATCTACCAGATTAGTGATAAGTTTTCCCCTTTCCTCTTTGAAACATAAAATATTTTGGATTCAATCCGCTTAATCCCATGTTTTTAAGAGGGGGAAATATGGCATTTGACACATAACGAATAAACATAACCTTTGAGAATGAATTTTTTTATGTTTATGTTGCTGAAGGATAAAGAATTATTAATCGGCGATCATTAGCTGGACGATCGTATTCTGAGGCCCTTGGTGGCAATCGCCCAGACTCTCGCTAAGGACCGCTCCGGCCCTATAATCAACAAGTCGAATCTATCGGCGGATAGGGCCGAGGACGCCAAAGTTTTGGACGCTTTTCAGACCCTATTCGCGCAGTTCGTAAAGTTCAACGAAGTCATCCTACAGGTCTTCCCGAAGAAATCAAATTCGTATCGCCCATGAATAATACAACCTTGGCCCAAATTCCAGAGACCACGATCGTGGCGTGGAACGCGTGCGACATCCTAGATAAAAGAAACGACATCGCTCATTTCCTAACGGAGCAAAAACTGGATGTTGTTCTCATCAGCGAGATCTGGCTCAGACCAGGAAACAAACTTAAATTTCCAAACTTCTACACTTTCTACACTTATTGGTCCAAAAAGATCTCAGGCATATTCCCATTTACATATCCGGTCTCCACTTTCTGGAGGTGGTGGGAGTTCCATCCATACGCGGCTTGGGGCCGCTGAAGGTGTTCTCGGTCTACGCTCCACCTCGGACGTGGTGATGATCGGAATGATCTCGATCTGCTTCTTTCTGGCAATGATCCGGTCCTGGCGGCCGGCGACTTTAACTCTAAGCATGGTTCGTGGGGTTGCAGAACCACTAATGGTTATGGTAGGAGACTCTACAACTACCTCTACCCCATCCAGGTTTCGGTACACCCCCCGGCGTCAGGCCGGACATTCTAGATATTGCCATTTCTAAAAACATTTCAACCACCGTTGAGGTGCAGGTTTCGTCTGATCTTTCATCCGATCATGATCTCATTTCGATCTCCTTTGGGGCGGGGATTGGGACCGCTGACGCGGCCTTACGCCGCAAAGTCAACTGGAGAGAGTTTGAGACCAAATTAAAGACCAAATATAGATTGCTAAAATACGCAACACCATTGCTCTTGAGCGAGCGGCGACTGAGTTGTCCACGGTCATTTCGAATACCATCCAACAGGCAATAACTTTTGTAGAGTCTAAGCAAGACAGATGGCTCCCTCAACAGCTAAGAATACTAATTTGGGACAAGAGAAGGGCTAGAGATCCCGTTGATATCAATATCGCCAATATTTTGTCGAGGAAGTTAAAGTCAGCTCTAAAAGAGCTCAACCAGCAGGATGGCTCTCTTTGGAAGCTTGCAAGAGCTATGAAGAGGAATAAGAATAAGCCAGAGGGCATTAGGCCCTTAAAAGCTCCCAACGGCGTGTCCTATCTTTCTCTTGAAAAAGCTGAGATTTTTGCCAACTATCTGCAGACCGTCCACGAAACTATCTTCAGCAACGTTTCCGACGAGGAACTCGAGACCGAGATCGTAAACTCCCTTCGAGCCCTTCCCGAGATGGAAGGGCTCCTACATCCAACGAAGAGGTAGAACGGGTCATTAAAAATCTTAAACCCGGGAAAGCACCGGGCTACGACCAAATCACCAACACAGCCCTTAAGAAGTTACCCTCAAATGTCATCTCCCAATTGGCTCTTGTCACGAACGCAATTTTACACCTTGGCTACTTCCCTAATGAAGCCTAAAAAAGACCAGCCTAATAAAGACCTGCTTTTCCCGCAACACTAAGCAAAGGTAGCGGAATCTATTATCTTGCGAAGGCTTAAAGAAGAGTTGTTCGTTAAAGAACTAATACGGGATGAGCAGTTCGGGTTTCGAGAAGGTCTCTGCACCGAATTTCAATTGTTCCGACTCACCGAGGCCATCCGCTCTGGAAAAAAAGGGAAACTTTAGGCGCGGTCTTCTTAGACATTGCAAGAGCCTTTGAGACGGTGTGGCATGAGGGTTTAGTCTTCAAAATGGTATTAATCCGAGTTCTCCAGTCGTATCTTCTTGAACGCACATTCTCCGCGCGTAGTGGACGGAGTCTATCAACGAGAAAGCCAATAGCTTCTGGCGTTCCCTCCTTGCCCCTAGTCTGTTTTTAATTTTCATGGCTGATCTCCCAAAAACGGAAGGTGTTGAGCTAGCAATATATGCAGACGATACTGCAATTTACACTGCATCTAGACGAATTCCAACTACGTCATATGCTTCAGCACTCATTAGATGACATCCTGGCTTGGGCATCCAAGTGGAAGCTAAAGATAAACGAGTCGAAATCTGTAGCAGTCCGCTTCACGAAAAGACTGCGTCCTCCACCAGAGCACATTTTTATTAACGATTTTAGGCTCCCTTGGAGCCCTTCCGTAGCTTATTTGGGTATCAGATTGGATTCCCGACTGACTATGCATGACAGTCCTTCCCTAAAACCAAACTGCTCATCCTGCAGGATGTTCGTATCGATTATTTCGGCTCTAAGTCGATTCAAAAGGATGGCCTCCGCGATTTTCGAGATATTAGAGAGCAAACTTATTGGCCTATAGTTTTGAGGAAAGAGACTGTCCTTGCCCTTCTTTGGTATTACCCGGACGCGGGCATGCTTCCAGATGGACGGGAAATATCTTAAACGTAGCATGGCGTTGATAATGTTCAAGAGGACCAGAACGACCCTATCCGGCAACTTTTTCAACGCGGAGTTCGAAATTGCATCGTAACCAGGGGCTTTACCACTTTTGCGACTTTTTATGTGGAATTTTATCTCGTCAACATTGGCAGGTGGAATGGGATCACCATTAGCAAAAGACAAAGACTGGATAAAAAGATCCGACCTCCTCATGAAAGACATCAAATTCATTATTACCCTCGACACCCGCAAATACGGTTTCTAAATGCTCGGAAAAAATATCCGCTTTACCCTCGCTGTCATACACCAGCCTATTCGGCCCATGAATAGGTCCGTAAGTGGAAGGAGTTTTGCTTCTCTTAAGGGATCTCGCCAGTTTCCAAATGGAGCCGTCGGAGACAGAGACAGATGAAACCTTGGCCCACCACCTCTCACTGTGAAAGTCTCTGAGTTCGTCTCGCAGGGTATTAGATAAAAAGTTGGCTCGGGCGATATCTAAGGGGCAGCGAGTGCGTTGCGCCCTTTTACGAGCCTTTCGCTTCTTCCTCAGCAAATCAACAAGATCCGAGGGAATCCACCCATCAGAGATCGGGACAGAAGTTGTTGTTGCTCTCGACATTGCCTCCGTAATGCTATGAGAAAGTCCAGAGGCCAAACCCTCCAGTGATTTCAGACGGAACGTCCGCAACAAGCTGATCGACCAATGTACCAAACTCAGCCCAGTCAACCCTTCACACAAGTCCGCAGCCGGAAAAACCAGCCTCACCGCCAAAGGATATTAAAATCGGGTTGTGGTCAGACGACAACTCTCGACGAAAATCGAAAAAGGGATATCCCTCGAAAGGACAATATTTAGGACATCCGGCCTCGTGCCGGGCCCGAACTACGTTGGCGTGCTCGGGAAATGCACGTCGACAGAATTGGAAGAAACGAAAGAAAATAATTTCCTACCGAAGACGTTTGTCGTCGCACATCCCCACGAGGGATGCTTTGCATTCAGGTCACCGGCAACGAGGACCGGAGTGTTACCACGAAAAAGTTGGACGTAGTCGTCCAAGTCACAAGCCCGAGTGGGAGGGGCGTAAACGGAGATTATAGACAGGGGGCCAAAACCCCTAATTTGAAGTGTGACGGCTGCAGCCTCGAGAAAGCGGAGACTAGGAAGAGGAAGTCGGTTATGATCATAGTGGGACCGGACCGCGATTGCAGCCCCGCCACGTCTACCGATTAGACGATCAGATCTGTAAATCTTACAGTTGGGCAAAACAAATTTGTCACCTGGTCTAAGCCAAGTTTCACTGACAAGAAGGACGTCAATCTTATGCTCAGAGAGAAAAACTAAAAGTTCTTGTCTCTTGCAACGGATTCCACAAGCGTTCCAGGCCGCCATCTTGATGTTAGGAAAAGCACGATTTGTTTGGAAATTCATACTGAAGACCTGAGAGTTGGATAGGCAGCTCTAATCGCCTCGGTGACTGTGGCGATTTGTACGAGTAATCCTTGAAGAGCATCCAGCATCAGAGCGATGCTGTTACTTTCAGGCTGGGACCTATCAGAAGAAGTCTTCATAATGCTTCGAGTTGGCTTAGGAGGATTAGCTGGAGTGACCACTGAGGAAGGGGTGGCACGAGATTTATTTTGCGAGGTCCAGGTGGGCGCAGAGGCCGCCTGTGAATATGACTTACCGGGAACGACCCGGGCTGCAGGACTTTTGTTTGGTATGGCACGCTGAGGTGCCGGTATAACACGCGAAAAGCGTGGGCAGAGCGTTTGTCACCGCAGTTGGCGCAAGATGGAGGATCGCATTTTGGTCTGTTACAGTCGCTGGCAGCGTGTTCCTCCCCGCAGGCAACGCACTTTCTCTGAGCAGTGCAGCGAGATTGGGCATGCCCAAACCGCTGACACCTGAAGCATTGACCTATTTCGGACTTGGAGCGCAATGACTCTACTGACACGTCTAACTTAAGAATTTCTTTGACATGATAGATGTTCTTTTCTGTTCTGGGGAGCTTTACCAGAAGGAGGGGCATGAGAACGTTGCTGCGAGGACGTCGCATTCTAACTACGGCTTCCGGATGAAAGCCCATCTCCACAAGGGCAGTACGCACGTCTTCAACCTCGATCTCCGAGGGAACACCACGGAAAACCACGCTGAGAAGCTTCTCCGAAGGAAGCTGAAAGTTGTGAAAGGGTATCTGATCTAGGAGAAAAAAATTTCGTAATACCACGATAATCCGCAATAGACACTGGAAATATACGGATACCATCTGCAATATTCTGAGCTTTACTAAACTGAAAACCCCGGTTATGTTCATAGTTTGTTATGGACAGAATTTGAACGTATTATACCTAGATGGCTCTGCATACACTTTATCCGTCGCTAACTTCCAACAACGCTTAGAACCAGTTCAGAATTAGCCAGCGCATCCGCAAGCAATGCATTATTATATTTTGCGCATGCGCTGGCTAATTCTGAACTGGTTCTAAGCGTTGTTGGAAAGAACCTTTTACATTGCTATTTTTAATCCTTATTTGTAATCCTCTGCTACGTTTTTTAGGATTAATCTTACGGAGCAAAAGAAAACAGCTGTATTATGACATTTCATTAATTGTTTGACGTCGCGTCAATGACGTGCATTAGAACTTAGCGTGTGCCTCGACTTGTACTACATCTGTGTTTAATTACGCTGTTAATGACGTAACGGACAAGATCGAAAAATTCTTATTGTAACATGATTTAACAGCGATATGAACAAGCGCTCAAAAATGGCTTATGAAACGTGTATTTTATTCTATTTCGGTTATTAAAAGTTCAAAAAAGATTAAAATGAGAGAAAAAGGTGTCGTAAAGTGAACTTTATAGCACCGGAATGGAAAAATAAATTTAAATTGAAAAGAAAGATTGCAATATTACCGACGTAATGTATATTCATGCCGGCACGGATATCGATGACGTGGTTACCATCGGCGTCCTTGATCAGCATCGGGTATTCACCCACGTGATTGGTCTTATCCACCGGCGGGTTTCCGTTGTAGTACAACACGGAGCTATGTCCGCCTACTACGATGTCCACGTCTTGGATATGCCTGAGAAGTCTAATCAGCGGTTCCCTATCGCTATGCGCTATCAGTATAATGATGTTTATACCGGCCGCTTTAATGTTCGCCACTTCCCTGCGTATGGCGGTGATGTCGTCCGTGAACGACATCTTACCGACTAACTTGTCCGGAACGACAGCGTTCGAAATATATCCGATTACGCCGATCTTCCTACCGAGGACCTCCAAGACGGTCGACTTCTTGATGTACGGTCGGAATCTCGGATCCTTCTCCGCGTCGCAATTGCAACACACGATCGTCTTGTTAGAGAGCGTCTTCAGGAAGTTGTGCAGGTTCCTCGGGCGCGCCTTCTTATCCCCGTCGCTCATCTCATTCTCGCCCATCCCGTGGACGTCCGCCGGCAGCATCGCGAGGAACTCCGCGCATATCCTCCACCCATGCACCACGAAGTAGAATGAGCCGGAGAAGCAGTCCATCGTCTCCAGATAGATGATGTCGTCCCAATTAGCTTTCTGGTCGTTCACGAATTGTATGACGCGAGCGATACCGTGTCTTCCGCGAAAGCCTTCGAATTTCGATGCTATCTTGCCCGTGTGTAGTACTGTGAACGTGAAATTTTGCGTTGAAATCGATTTTAGCACTAATAATAATTTTAATAAGACCAGAATCCAGAATGTACGAATCATGTTTGTTTAAAATAACTTTGCGAATACGACGAATTGAACGAATAAATGTGTCAAAAAAAAATTAATCATGACAAGTTGAAAGCAATACGTGTTATTTGTCTCCACAGATCACTCCGCATTATTGCTTACATGTAGAGGCTGTCATCTAACTGCCTAATTGACATCTTGACTATCTAATTGGCATCTGAATTGTAAACTGACATCTTACTCTGACATCACCTTGTTTCAAAAAGAGAAAGAGAAGACATTCTGAACAGATCCACAGTCCAAACGGTCCAAACCACACATATATGGAGATGCACAACTTAATACACTTGAATATCCCTACATTAAATGATAGATGTCATCACAAGAGGGGGCTACATCTTATGACAAAATTAATTGTTGCTTAAGAGGGCGCCGCCAAGTTTCAGCAACAACAGATGGCGCCTTGAGGTAAAATGCAGACCTGTGTGCAAATCTCATTATATCAAATTAATATAGCTCAATATTTCGCGTTGAAACAATCAATTATGGATAGAAAAATCATCCGTGACGGCAATAAGAAATTATGAAGAAGATATGTATTGATTTAATCATATAAATTAACGATGTAATGTGACAGAAAAACGAAAAAAAAATTGCAACCGATTCAAATTCTAATTTGTTAACGCCATGAGAAGGATAATGACAGCAATTCTTTAAAATTTCATAAGAATCTGAGCAATATTTATTGAGAAAATGAGAAAACTCTGCTAAATTAAAATGTTCTTATAACCCACGTAAAGATTTCTATTGGATTCCGACCGAAATATGTTTCAGGTGTTGCCTCAAAGATGGCGCTTCGAACAGTACTAATTGCAGTAAAAAAAAAGCTGTGGCGCGGTGTGCTGTCATTGGCCAATTCAAAAATTTAAAGCGTTGGCGGTGAGAGAGACGACGACGACGAAGGTCTTCCATCTCCTTTCCAGGGTTGGACTTTAGCCCTTAAGAGGCCCGACTACCGTTTGACAGTTGGCGATGTTGCCACAGTTAAATTTTTTCATAATATTATGTTTTTATAATTTATTTAAAACGTATTTTAAAATCGGGCTTGATAGCCACATGTGTAGACGTATTTTGAATGCTCATAGTAAATTTCAGCAATTAAATCTAAAAATTAATGGCGTAATCTCGATTCCCGTATCAAGGCAAACGGGAAAAGAAACTGTGAAGTTAATATTGAATATTAAAAGACAAAATTGTATATCTAGTTATAAAATATCTGTAGAAATGTGGCTATGAAGCCCAATTTTAAAATTACAGTCTAAAAAAATAAGCAAATTATCTATAGAATTATGTAGATATGGCAATGCTGTAAAACAAGAAGTTTAAAATCAGTTTTGAGAAATAATGGAAAAATAATGAAAGTTGCAGCTTAAAACGGTATAGGATGAATTGTTAGATACATTTAGGCATGAAAATATTATTAAATCATATAAATTAGAAAGATATATGCAATTTTAATGAATAGGATAATAGTCATTGATGGGTGGCGCCCTCAAGAGAAAAAAAATTCTTCAATAGTTAGAGGCGCCTGAAGGAAAAATTATTGTTTTATTACTAAACACGAAAGCTTGATAAGTTGCCTATAGCGTGTTAATTAATAAATTCATAGATATTCGTTGTATTTGAAATTCAAGTTGCACTATATACTTGCAGTCTACATTTCTTGGAATTCCCCAATATTGTCATAGTTTTTCTTTCTAGCCTTCCGGCTATAATCTATATCAACATATCAACGTATAATTTGATGTTCTCGTTTTGATATTTGCAATTCGTATGCTCCTTGTTTGTGAGTGTTGGTACTTACAAGTATACATATTCATTGTAGTGGTATTTACGTGACGGTATTATTTTTTTATGAAAATTTGTTTTAAACAATTATTTATTTTATTCTATTTTGAACAGTTTTTAATTTATTTTTAAATATGTAGTTCAGATTTTTGAATCTCCCGCGCTTATGCTGTTTTAGGGTTTTAAGAGTCGGCTACAGGTATCACACATTATATTTTATGTATGATAATTATGGGGCAATTGTGCCTAGATTACATACATGTATTTTATTTATGAAGTTATGTAAAGTAAGGTTGATTAAATAGATTAATAACAGAAGTAAAGTGTTATGAAGTGACCACCTTCGTGCATATTATTGCAGGTTTATTTTAGTTTAAATGTACCGCCTTGATTGGCTTTAACATTTAAGTTGGTAACAAAACATAAAATATGTATGTAACTAAAAAATGTGAAATGTAACAGGTGTTCTTGTGAACGTGTGAATCTGTATATTAGTGTTTATCTGTGAAGGTTGTGGACAACGGTTGTGGAGAAGCATAGATAAGGTACAAATAGGTCGGAAACTCACGTGTAAACACTTGGAGCAAAGTACACGTGCTCCCTCTTACGTCGTTAGTCATGAACTAAATCGAAAAGGCGGGTAATATGAATTATTTAAATGATGTATTATGAAAATTTGTGTTCATTCACCGCTATTAACAGAGATTAATTCAGATGCCTAGTTCATCTACCAGTGAGTAGTAAGATGAACTAGATTTCTAAATTAATCTCCGTTAATAACGGTGAAACGAACAACTATTGTATAAACATATCTTGTTTTTATTAGAAATATACAATAAGTCTATGCATTAATATAGAAATATGTATATTTTTGGACATAATTGTAAATGCGGGAAAATAAAACACGATTTTAAAACTTTTAACAAGTTATATCGGGTCTTAGACAATAGAAGAACTACGCAAACCTACAATATCTTTCACACAAACGCTATGAAGATATAGAAATAGTTATTGTGTTACCCAAATGCTATGAAAATATTAGATACAGCGAAAACAAATACAGCTATTCATTGAAATCACACACTAGCACTACGAAAAGATGTCTACGACCCATAACAACAAAAACAATAATGGTGAGTAAACAAAGTAAACAGATGTCTGTCAAAACAGCGTACAACGAATCCTGATGGCACCTGCGCACTTACGGCGTACTACTCCCAACGACATCTCGTGGGCTTAGTCGTGTACTACTCATGTTTGCCCCAACTTTGCCATAAGAGATTCTACCCCGTGTGGAGAAGGTAGAGGAGAAAAAGGTCTACATTGCTATACATACCAATGTAGTTTTCTTTTACGTCAAAATAGTAAGTTAGTTTACCTTTTTGATGTGTGAAAATCATATTTTATTTATTTTCAGCAAATATACAACGGATCTGCTACAAAACCATAGGTAAATTTTAATATAGTTTTGATATTAGCTGCCCATTGGAATAGCAAACAGAAAACACAATTCGTATAAATGGTGAGGAATTGTTAAGAAAATCTTAAGCGTATTACTTCTTTTAAAAAGTAATATTTTGATATTTTTTGTTATATGTATCTTTCTTTCAGAAAATCTGAAGAAATACAGATCCAACAAACATCATCATAAACTGCAAGGAATTTTACATACATACATAGTGAACTATTTTGGAAAATTTCTGGGGATGGAAAAAAATATTTCTGATAACATATGAAATAACCAAATGGAACTTAAATTATAGCAATCTGTCGATGACATAAACTTGTGTTTGCCTATTCTAATTATTATGATAAATACTTGGATGTCATCTGCTGATCATAAACAAATTTGTGCTATGATAATACACGTTTTCTGGCTGCATGTCGCCAGCCCCCCCCACAATCGATTTTTTAAATTCTTTCTGGACTAAAGTTTTGTACCCATTTTGTACCGTTTTGTACCAAAAATAAAAAATTTTGTACCTCGCCCGTTTAGAAGACATACTCAATTCTAGATGGGGGGGCCAGGGACATGCCAGCCCCCCCATGTCGGAATTTCAAAATTTCACTTATGCCATCGTATTGTACTAGTTTTGTACCACAAAGCAAACATTTTGTACCTCGTTAGTTTTTGAGATATAATCGATCTTAAGTAGAGTGCTAGCCCCCCCATATCGGAAATTTTGTTTTAAAATTCCGTTCCGTTTGTATAATACTTTTAATAGGCCATTCTCACCAATCACCCTGTATACATAGATATTAAATATGTGTTGTTATATAAATAAGTTTTTCTTATGTTTTAAATTCTCATCAGTTTTACTATAAATAATTTTGTTATATTTTAGTTAAATATCTCTAAGTCTCTTTAACTTTAAGCACTACTTTTCACTGTCATGGCAAATATTGTCTTGCTTTTAAATTAAAGATATTCAAATTTATGAATGTAGTCTTATTGTTACTAGTATACTTATGTACTAAAGAACTGTAATGTAATAAATGTATAACTTCTACAATACGATAACATAGCACAACTTTTGAAATTCTAGTGTTATGACGAGTTTATCTTGTACTCGCCTCATCTAAAATCCTATTATATCTTAATTAGCATGGTACAAAACGTTCCGTTTACAGTACAAAACTCTACACAACTGCTACAAGCATTAGTGAAATTTTGAAATTCCGATATGGGGGGGCTAACACTCTACCTAAGATCGATTATATCTCAAAAACTAACGAGGTACAAAATGTTTGCTTTGTGGTACAAAACGGTACAAAACTAGTACAATACGATGGCATAAGTGAAATTTTGAAATTCCGACATGGGGGGGCTGGCATGTCCCTGGCCCCCCCCATCTAAAATTGAGTATATCTTCTAAACGGGCGAGGTACAAAATTTTTTATTTTTGGTACAAAACGGTACAAAATAGGTACAAAACTTTAGTCGAGAAAGAATTTAAAAAATCGATTGTGGGGGGGCTGGCGACATGCAGCCACGTTTTCTTCATTAATCATTTAAGTAATAATGTTCTTTTGCATGATTTACTTCATTTGTACAGCAGATATTTATATTTCTGTTTTCTTACACTATGCTCGCCCCACAAGTATTTAGTAATTCATAATAATTGCTTTTGACAGCTTTTTAAGTCAAAGTCATAATAGAGACTTATGCAGACTTATGTTTATATATTTCAATTTCTACTTTGATCAGAGCTGCCACCTTTTCCTGTTCATATTCTTATTTACAATTTCGTGTTTTTATTCCATTCTTTATTATGCCTCACATATGAGTTGACTTGCTAAACTTTAGTTTTCAACTGTATCAGAAACTTTTTGATAAATTTACTTCTTACATCGTACAATTCTTTGTCACATTTTATTAGTAAAAATACATACAAATAAGAGTTTTTTACTTTGTTATATTCTTGCATAGAATAAGAAAAAAGATAAATAATTAGTTGCTTATGTCTTTCTATTACTTGTTGTGTAGTAAAATGTACTTAATTTATAAAATTTGTATTTTTGGTTTTCATTTTTCTTCAATTTAATTATGGGATTTTATAACTTTTCCAAAATATCTTCATTATGATTTAATTCAAACATTCCCAGGTCAATCAACAGATGGCAGCTTCGTTTCAAACTACAATATATACGCCTTGCATATCGGCAACCAACACCAACAAATGTATACGTTTGCGAATTCTCTATCTCATTCTAAAATGTTGTCTCTGTCGACGGTTCGAACGATCAGCTGGTAGTCGGGCCTCTTAAACCCTTTAGTCCACCATATTATGTCGTCAATAGAAAAAATAGAAATTTGAGACTAAAAAAGGAAACGTTAAAAGTGGTTAAAACAAACAAGAAGTATAAATAAAACATGCTCAATATTGTAAATATAAAACTGTATATGGGACTTCACACAAACAGAGAGCGGATTAGAATAAATCAGTCTAAAGAGTTCCGGCCAATGTGTTGGCTTAGGTCATTTCGGTGGTAGTTGAAATCCGAGCAATCCTCACTTGAGGAGGGGGTCTGTCGGGGTCGAGGTGAGCCAGTTCTCTTACCAGAGGGTTGTCAGAACGAGAAACTCTAGCAAATGTCTTCTCGGCCAATGCTGCTGCGTGCTGAAGAAGAGTAGGAATATTCAAGTCCTGATGGATCTGAACATTGCGGACGTACCAAGGCGCGTTCACTATGTATCTCAGGGTCTTATTTTGAAGGGTGTTAAACCGTGTCCTATGGGAGAGTGCAGCACTAGACCAGACCAGGGATCCATAGGTGAGTATTGGCCTCCCAAAAAATGGTGTAAACTAAAAGCTTAATTTTTAGACTGAGCTGGCTTTTGCTGCATAGGAACTGGGACACAATTGACCTCGCAGTTAAATATTTGGCCGCTGTCTCAGCAAAGTGATGTCTCAGTGTAAGCCTGGAGTCCAGAGTCATGCCGAGATATTTGACGGTGGAACTCCAGGGCAGACGAACGTCCTCTACGAAGATATTTACTGGGGGGAGGAGGAGAGCAGATCTTTTCCTCGAAAAACGTATGGCTACACACTTATCGTGGTTTATGGCTAATCGCCATTTGGTAGACCAAGAGAGGAATTCGTCTACTGCGCTTTGCAGCTTCAAGCACACAAGGGCGTCAGATCTAGACGACGTGTAGATTGCAGTGTCGTCTGCATACATGGCGAGTTTAGTGCCCGCAGTCTTTGGTACGTCAGACATGAAAATTAAAAACAACTCAAGGCCGAGAAGCGACCCCTGTGGGACCCCAGCTAGGATGGACCTAGTAGAGGAGACGGAAGAATCGATTGCTACATCGAAAGAACGACCCGAAAGGTACGACTTCATGAGATATATTATATTGGGATTGATCCCAGCCCGATGCATCTTGAAAAGAAGAACGCAACATCCATGAATACCGCTCCAGTAGACTCACGTCTTTCCAGGGAATTTCTAATCTCCTCTGTAACCCTGAGGAGTTGATACTCAGTTGACAGTCCTTCCCTAAAACCAAACTGCTCATCCTGCAGGATGTTCGTATTAATTATTTCGGCTCTAAAGGATGGCTTCCGCGATTTTCGAGATATTGGAGAGCAAACTTATTGGCCTATAGTTTTGAGGGAAGAGACTGTCCTTGCCCTTCTTTTGTATTACCCGGACGCGGGCATGCTTCCAGATGGACGGGAAATATCTCAAACGTAGCATGGCGTTGATAATGTTCAAGAGGACCAGAACGACCCTATCCGGCAACTTTTTCAACGCGGAGTTCGAAATTGCATCATAACCAGGGGCTTTACCACTTTTGCGACTTTTTATGTGGAATTTTATCTCGTCAACATTGGCAGGTGGAATGGGATCACCAGTAGCAAAAGACAAAGACTGGATAAAAAGATCGACCTCCTCATGAAAGACATCAAATTCATTATTACCCCCGACACCCGCAAATACGGTTTCTAAATGCTCGGAAAAAATCTCCGCTTTACCCTCGCTGTCATTCACCAGCCCATTCGGCCCATGAATAGGTCCGTAAGTGGAAGGAGTTTTGCTTCTCTTAAGGGATCTCGCCAGTTTCCAAATGGAGCCGTCGGAGACAGAGACAGATGAAACCTTGGCCCACCACCTCTCACTGTGAAAGTCTCTGAGTTCGTCTCGCAGGGTATTAGATAAAAAGTTGGCTCGGGCGATATCTACGGGGCAGCGCATGCGTTGCGCCCTTTTACGAGCCTTTCGCTTCTCCCTCAGCAAATCAACAAGATCCGAGGGAACCCACCCATCAGAGATCGGGACAGAAGTTGTTGTTGCTCTCGACATTGAGAAAGTCCAGAGGCCAAACCCTCCAAATTTTGGGAATCAGTGATTTCAGACGGAACGTCCTCAACAAGCTGATCGACCAATGTACCAAACTCAGCCCAGTCAACCCTTCGCACAAGTCCGCAGCCGGAAAAACCAGCCTCACCGCCAAAGGATATTAAAATCGGGTTTGGGGTCAGACGACAACTCCGCAGCACTCTCGACGAAAATCGAAAAAGGGATATCCCTCGAAAGGGCAATATCTAGGACATCCGGCCTCGTGCCGGGCCCGAAATACGTTGGCGTGCTCGGGAAATGCACGTCGACAGAATTGGAAGAAACGAAAGAAAATAATTTCCTACCGAAGACGTTTGTCGTCGCACATCCCCACGAGGGATGCTTTGCATTCAGGTCACCGGCAACGAGGACCGGAGTGTTACCACGAAAAAGTTGGACGTAGTCGTCCAAGTCACAAGCCCGAGTGGGAGGGGCGTAAACGGAGATTATCGACAGGGGGCCAAACATTTATCAGATTTGACTTAAATCATTAATCTGTTATTTGCTTATCTTAAAGTGTATCTTCTGACACGGTTACTAATAGGAGTAAAAAAAGAATACACCGTCAAACATAATAAGACACTAGACAGAATAGATACAGAACGAATAATTAATTTTGAATGTTTGTCAAAGTGACATTTAATGACAGCCCAATTCAAATTTTGCGTTTTACGCAAATATGCATCAGGTAAATAACAATATTTGCGCGCTTTAAAATTTGAAATATTGGCGGCAATTTCAAAAAGTTGTTGATTTCATTTCTTATTGAAATCGATCATATTTTATACAGTTATATGTTAAAAAATTAGCTGTTTCAGAAATTTATAATAAAAATACCACATTCCATTTAAATAAATGCAAATTGATTTCGATATGACGTCATGATGGATGGTATATAATCCACGTTTCTATCAAAATGTGCTTCCCTTAGAACTCTATAACTTTACCTGGTCCGATTTTAAATTTCTTATTTAGTTTGGCCATAATTTCAATGCATCGCTTTAAGTGGCCCACCCTGTATATTCTGGGTATCCTCAAATGAAACGTTTAAACGAAATACAAGGATTTAATACAGGCAAAATATGTCGTACACGTTTTACAAAAATGATATAGATAGATATCGATTATGAATTTAGCATCTCCTCCTCCTCCTCCTCCTTGTCAATCGTCGTCCGCTTCATCGAAGCATTGCGGACAGTTCTTAACGATGATCCTCTCCTCTTCGCCGATTTGTATAGTCTTCAGCTCTCTGATGTGATCCCTGAAGACGATAGCATCGCTATCGCTTATAGGGAGCAACAAAGTTGCGCTAGTATTGAAATGCTGGAAGTTGGGATTATTCATCCCCACATGACGGGTCATTGCGACCCTGTAGACGGTATTTAAGTCGAGCGAATCGTACCGCGGCGTGTCGCAATGTTTGCAACGCACCCTCACGTCTTCTATACGATTGCCATCCGGCTGGCTCATATCGTACACCACCCTTATACCGGACACCTGTAGGAAATTTTTATTCCTCTGCTCGAAAGTGAAATTTACGGCATCCTCCAATCCCGCTCTTAACACCTTACCTTCCATCTCGAAAATCATCAGGTCCCTGGTCCTCGGCAGGACGCCCAGGGCGTCCATCTCCCTGATCGAATTGTTAGTGAGCGGGTTCAGCAGAACTCCCCTCCTCAAGGAGCCGGTATCTACGACGCTGATAGCGGCCGCCGCCCATCCCCCACCTTGCTTATCGTGCGACAGTGGGTCTCTGATATTGTGCCACACGAAGGAATCCGCGACTAGATTCCCGAGGTTGCATTCGCGCCACTGGCATCGTAACGGCATCGGCACCCGAATCTGTGCGATCACTTTCTTCTCTTCCTCTTTCACTTTCACCCTGAATTCCTCTAACAATTGCAGCGCTTCCGCGTTCTCCATAACGTATTCATCCATGTGGACGCAGTTGCCCTGCCAGCTGACCGCTTTCCCATCATTGTCGAAGGTAACTTGCAATTTACCTGTCGCAAACAATATTTATTAATGTATTAAAATAAATTCGTACGATATACAGGGTGTCCCAGCTGACGCGGTTTCTTTGATAATTTATTTATTTTACAGTATAGAGAAAAAAGTTAACCGACGCATAGCTACAAAATATTTTCAAATATACAAGGTGTCCCAATTATAGAAAAAGCGTATGTAACTTTATTATTTTAAACGGATCACCCTATATATTATATATTTTTTAGATTCTACATTATATTTTAAGTAGCTTTTATTAAGACCTTCCTAGACCGATGTGCTTTTGGATTCCAGTGTTAATCAAGATTCTCTTTCATTTTAAAATAGTTTCAAGATCATACTACTTCCGGTTATACCGGAAGTCGCCATTAACTTCCTTATTTTAAACGGAACACCCGGTATATTATTTCATTTTTGGATTCCTGAGAAAATTTCATAGTGTGTTTCATCAGGTTTCCCTATACCTATTTTCAATTTTTTCTGAGATATCTTGATTTTTTTGAAAATTTTGACAGTTGTAGCCCTATTTTGAGCATTCCGCCCTTTAACCAATTTCGATTGGTGGAAAGCGCTTCTGGGGTAGACGGAAGCACAGGAATGATACTTTCGAATGTCACATTGACAACTGATTTATCGCATACAGGGTATCCAAAATTTAATGACCAATTCAAGTTTTTACCATCCACACGTTTCTGAAGATATCTTCGGATTGGTAAAAGATAGCGGTATCCGGTTTACGCTGATTTGTTGGTAATTTAGCCAACTTTTTTAATTTCTTGTGAAAAATATATGTTTCCATTTAATATTTTCGAGAAAAAACAAAATTCCCGGAAAAATTTAAACAGCGCCCTCTAGCATGCACGTCACTGATTAGATTGGTTCCAATTTGTAAGCATTAGATTGGAGGGTTAATGCTGTTTACAACGAGACTAACTTTGCAAAATTCGGTCAAGCGTAACCTGAGTTATAAACGTTCCTTCGAAACAAAGTTTTCCCCCCTCCCTTCCCCTCATTTGACAAAATACAAAACAGTTGTCCGACGTAAAATATGCAAAATTTTCTGTAAATTCCGATTTTCATATTTATAATAGACCTTAAGTTGGTAAATTTTGCGTAAAATAAGAATTAAAATTTTTGGTGATCGATTACGCCCTCTAGCGGTCATCCTACGCTTTGCTAAATAATTTCTAAATGTTTCTCGGGGTCACTTTAGTCAATAATATTTTTTTCCCAAAGCTGTACTATAAACCGTTCCGGAGATATGGCCAATAATTATTATACAGGGTTTCCACGGCCGAGTGGGACATAGGGAGAATACATGTAAAATCGGTTTTCGGTGAATATTATCTCCCTAATACTACTTCATTCAAAATTAAGGGCCGCATATTATAACTGGGTTAACAATGAACATTTCCACAATCATAGTACAAAGAAAGTAATTTTAATAAAGCCAAAAAATTATTATTTTTAAATCTATTGTTCGTGAATTCCTAATAAGGCTTTTAATACGTCAGTTACTGCAAGCGTCCGTGGCGTAATGTTAATATTATTTCTATATATTTAGGACTTAGTTTGTTTAATGCGCTGTAGATGTTACTGATATTCCTCCTCCAGTTTCATCCTTCTGTAGAGGAAATAGATAATAATCGGAGTCAAAGCCGTCCGGGTCCGTTTCTTGTTTTGCTTGTTCCGCTTCTTCGTCGCTAAGCTCAGAGTCTGTTTGCTTTGTTGGTGCCTGCAAAGTTGGTTTTCCGACTGTGTCTTTTGCTTGGGTGAGAGTCTCATCCGAGCTGGCCCGGCTTATCGGTGGAAAGTCCAGATGATTGTTCAGCCAGACATCTGTTCGTTCTTCGGCGGTAGGTTGCCGGTTTGTTGTGGTGGGATCGCTTGTTTCGTTGTCGTCATGGCTGCCTCGTACGAGCGGATTGCCTCTATGTGGTGTATCGGGTTGTTGGATTGGCTTATTTTCTGATAGAAAATTTGAAGCTGCTCGCAGATGAGTTTTAGGTCTATATTGTCGAATAGCCTAATCGTCCGGATTATATTGTCCCATATCGGGGATGTAGGGATGTTTTGTGGTTGTGTTGGTGGATTTGCAGTGTTTTTACGGGAATTCCAAGTGTTTGTGGTGGGGGGAGGAGGGATGGTCGTTGTTTGCGTCTGTGGGCGCTGTTCTCCAGTGGGCTGTTGATTCTTCGGTGAATTTCTGGCGGAAATTATTCAAAATATAAAATATTTTCCGAAAATATTCACCGAAAACCGATTTTACATGTATTCTCCCTATGTCCCACTCGGCTGTGGAAACCCTGTATAACATTGGCACTAATGGTGCATTTGGCAAAAGTGGGAATTCATTCTTTGGGTACTATACGAAGAAATAGGGTACCTAATTCCAAATTGCCTACAGATACGTCTTTGAGAGATGCTGATCGTGAAACAAGTCATGAATTTGAGACGTTTCACTTAATTGCAGCCAGATTGTACCAGTTGGGTGGTTTGCTCCTACAAACAATAGATGGAGCCATTCGAGGTTTAATTGTGACTACTCAAGCGACTATCTTTACTCATAATACCAAATCGTGAAACAATAAATATAATATAAGTAATATTTTTCTATAATCACTTGACAAAGAATGATTTTTTGCTTAGCATTGGCAACAAAAAGTTGATGTTTGCAGAGGACCGTCACTGACTATCACTTTATCGCTCTAGAGCTCGAGTTTAATTTTCTTTTTTAATTTTAAACAAAAAATCATGCATTTAAGGGTTAAACAAGGAATTTAAATAAAAACAAAAGACTGCAACATTACCGACGTAAAATGTATCGATTCCGGCACGGATATTGATCACGTCGTTATTATCAGCGTCCTTGGTCAGCGTCGGGTATTCACCCTTCTGATTACCCGCATCCACCGGTGGTTTTCCATTGTAATAAAAGGTAGCGCTGTGTCCGCCTACTACGATATCCACGTCTCGGATATGCCTGACGAGTCTAATCGCCGGTTCCCTGCGACTATGCGCCATCAATATGATGATGTTTGCGCCGGCCGCTTTAATGTTCGCCACTTCCCTGCGTACGGCGGTGAGGGCGTCCGTGAACGTCATCTTACCGACGATCGTCTCCGTGAGAACAGCGTTCGCTATATATCCCGTCACGCCGATCTTCCTACCGCGCACCTCCAAGACGGTCGACTTCTTGATGTACGGTCGGAAATTCGGATCCTTCTCCGCGTCGCAATTGCAACACACCACCGTCTTGTTAGAGAGCGTCTTCAGGAAGTTGTGCAGGTTCCTCGGACGCTCCTTCTCGCGCCCGTCCTGCATCTCCCTTTCACCCAGCCCGTGGACGTCCGCCGGCAGCAGCTTGAGGAACTCCGCGCATATCTTCCACCGATGTACGTCGAAGAAGAATGAGCCGGAGAAGCAGTCCATCGTCTCCAGATAGATGACGTCGTCCCAGTTAGCTTTCTGGTCGTTCACGAATTCTATGATACGAGCGATACCGTGTCTTCCGCGATACGGTTCGAATTTCGATGCTATCCTACCCGTGTGTAGCACTGTGAACGTGAAATTTTGCGTTGAAATCGATTTTAGAACTAATAATAATTTTAATAAGACCAGAATCCAGAATGTACGCATCATGTTTGTTTAAAATAACTTTGCGAATACGACGAATTGAACGAATAAATGTGTCAAAAAAAAATTAATCATGACAAGTTGAAAGCAATACGTGTTATTTGTCTCCACAGATCACTCCGCATTATTGCTTACATGTAGAGGCTGTCATCTAACTGCCTAATTGACATCTTGACTATCTAATTGGCATCTGAATTGTAAACTGACATCTTACTCTGACATCACCTTGTTTCAAAAAGAGAAAGAGAAGACATTCTGAACAGATCCACAGTCCAAACGGTCCAAACCACACATATATGGAGATGCACAACTTAATACACTTGAATATCCCTACATTAAATGATAGACGTCATCACAAGAGCGGGGTACATCTTATGCCAAAATTAATTGTTGCTTAACAATTTTTGTAAATTTACAAGATAGATTGGGGTTTCAACTTAGGTGCAAACTAATTTTTATTTACAAAACACAAAAGAAAGTGTTGAATTTAATAATAAACTGGGACTGTGTAATAAGTACAGTCAGAGCTCGTAAAAAAACGTCATTTTCACAATACGATCGCTATTTCTAAAAGAAAAAACCACTTTGCTAGATAAATGAAATATTGTATTACATTAAAATCATAAATCGAATAATTAGAAGTTCGCTGTATTTACACAAATTGTACCGAAATGTAATTTTATGTAAAAAGAACTAGATTTGCATTTAATCTAGTAATATTCAGCTCCTTTTTTGTCAAGTTGCTTTCGCGTTAATTCAGCTATCCGTAAGTAGATGGCAGCATCAAAATAAGCGCATTCAGCGGAAAAATGACTGTGTAGCAGTTCTTAAATTACGGAGCGGAGAATTACGGCTGTCGTTGTCAAGCAACACATTAAACATCATCCCGTTGCTGTTCCTCCTCTTCGGTTCCTCGAGGCGACGTCGGTGGATATCTTACTTCATGGTGTTGGTCCGCTACGGATTATCTCTGCCTATGCCCCTCCGACGCGGGTGTGTGATACCGACGACTACCAACAACTTCTTTCTTGTGATGCTCCGGTCCTGTTGGCCGGGGATTTGAACGCGAAGCATTCGCATTGGGGATGCCTCTCGACTAATGAATTTGGTCGAAAGCTTTTTCGATATTTGTCATTATCTGACGTGGAGGTGCATTCCCCGGGCGAGCCGACCTTCTTTCGCCCCGGCGTCAGGCCGGACATCTTGGATATAGCACTCACGAGAGGATTTCCGTCTTACGTCTCAGTGGAGAGCATTTCAGAGTTGTCGTCGGATCATAACCCGATCCTTCTTGTCTTTGGCGGGGAGTTAAGGATGTCTGCGGTCGCGCCTCGTGGGACCGTGGATTGGGATCAGTATGTTGATAGGGTCCGCCAGTACACTTGCTCTTTGCATTGATGGGGTCGATTCTTTGGAGACTGTTGCTGAATGTCTCACCTTCTGTATATCAAACGCGATATCTGCATCTACCAGACGTTCCATCCCAAAACCGTATACTTGGTTACCAGTGCTTAAGGCATTATTACGGTGCAAGCGCCAGGCTAGGAGAAGGGCTCAGCAGACCCTCAACCCGAGTGATATTCGTGCCGCCAATCATCTTGCGGCTAGGCTGAGAGACGAGCTGAGAACCTACAAACAAAATAAATGGTGGCAGTCGGTTTCTTCGGTTATTCCGGACGATGGTTCATTGTGGAAGTTGACTAGGGCACTTAAAAAGAGGGGCGCCCCAAAAGAGAGCGGTCCGCTTCGGGGGAATGCGGGTATTGTTCACTCCACGGAGGACAAGGTTCGGGTGTTCTCTAAACACATGGAGAATGTCTTTGCTGGTGTCGAGGGTCAACCTCAATACGGCCCTTTACACCGTGAGGTTGCCCTCGATGTTGCGCGTATTTCTGGTGAGCGTGGTGGGTCGAGATGAAGTCATGTGCCACATCAGCATCCGGGAGAACGGCAAGGCTCCAGGAACCGATGGCATCGCCAACACCGCATTAAAGCGATTGCCAGAAAGTGCCATTGATGCCTTGGTCGTCTTGTTCGGGGCCATACTGAGCCTAAGAACGTTTCCGTCCATCTGGAAACAGGCGGATGTTGTCGTGCTCCAGAAACCTCGTAAAGATCCGCAACTTCCATCTAGCTACAGGCCGATAAGTCTTCTGTCTAATCTATCCAAGCTATAGCCGAAGCCATAATTCTTGAAAGGTTGCGTGACGCCATCAGTGAAGGTAACTACCTTCCTGATGAGCAGTTCGGCTTCCGCAGAGGCTTGTCGGCTGACTTTCAACTTCTCCGACTGAGGGAGGAAGCGCGGAATGCTCTGGAGCAGCGGCATTCGACCGGTGCGGTGTTTTTGGACTTTGCTCACGCCTTCGACTCGGTATGGCACGACGGCTTGTTATTCAAGATGCGGCGTCTGGGCATCAACCCGGAGCTAACAGCCCTCGTTCAGTCCTACCTATCTCTGGTAGGACTTTTAGGATCAAGAGGCTTGGCGAGTTCTCGACCCCCAGATCTATACGGGCGGGTGTTCCTCAGGGCTCCCTTCTGGGACCTGGGTTGTTCATTTTATTCACTTCGGACATACCGCGCTCACCACATACAGAACTAGCAATATACGCAGATGACACCGCGTTTTGTTTACAACTTTGTTTACAACAAAGCAAATGAACTCTGAGCGAAAATATAGTTTTATTAAAGTTGCCGCCTCACACGACGCAACTTCTACAGCCGCTCGACAGCACTGCTTTTAACGTTTTTTAAGAAAAAGTGGGATGAAGAATTAACAAAGTGGCAGAGAGAACGTTATGGCAGTTCCCTTGGGAAAGCAGATTTCAGTAGGCTAGTAGGAAAGGTTTGTGGAGAAATGTCAAGTAGTATTTTAAGAAAAGAGTTAACGGGAATCTACCCAACAAATAGACACATGATCAAAGAAGACATTTTTAAACCTCAAGATCTAGAAAAATATAAAGTTGTGTAAAAGTTATTTTAGGAACTAGATTTTATTTATTTGTTTGTAACTAATATAGGTTGGTAGTAAGAGAGAGGCACCGAGGTTATCGCGTGTGGCATACCGGGTACGAGTTACGTTTCGTGTATTTTAACTTTCTTTTAGTGCTTAATTAAACTGTTAAACTTAGTAGTGTGTTTTATTAAGTAGAATAACCACTCGGCAATCTAAGTTAACATTTTCAGAAGTGGGATATATACATTTACCAAGTTCGGAAAGTATACGTAAACGGATAAAGGAAAATCAAGATGGAGAACATCACAACATATCAAGGGAACGTGAATTCAGCGGTTGAAACAGAACAGAATATAGTCGCGAATGAATTTGATAAGTTTCAAGAGGAATTAAATCGCGAAAGGGAAATGCGAGCTGTATCGGAAGCCCGAACAGATCTGTCAAGTGAAACGAGAGCGACAAATATGACCGATATAAATAATTTACTGTATACGTTTATGGAAGAAAGTAAACGAAAAGATAAGTTGTTGGAAACGATGTTAGGTAGAATTTCGGCGGGAAATTCAAATTCTACGACGGTTAGTAACACGGGAGTAATGTGTATACTGCCAGAACTGTTAAGGAATATAGATGATTATGATGGTAATACGAACAAAGCCAAGCGTTGGATAGAAACGTTAGAACGGATGCAAGTTTTACATAGTTTACCAGACCCGATTATAATTGAAATAGCTAGAACTAAACTCAAGGGAGGTGCACATTTCTGGTACGAGGCGAACTTAAATGAATTACAAACATGGAGAGAATTCATAAGCAAATATAAAGCCACCTTTATAGTACCTGAAAATACTACAACAAAATGGAAAAAAATGGTAGAGAGAATGCAAGACAAAGATGAAGATGTCAATATTTACTTCCATGAAAAGACCAAATTATGTGGTGAACTAAAATTGAACATGCATGAAACAAAGGAACAGATTCTAATTGGACTTTGGAACCGAGACTTATGCCATAAGATGATTAATGTGGGACATAAAGATTTAGATGATCTGTTGCATGATTTACAGAATTTTTATAGAGTTGAGAATGCGAGAAATGAAATTTTTCACCGGGAGAAGAAGAATTATAAACCGCAGGATACTGATAAGACTGGAATTGAGTCAACAAAGAGATATGCGGGAACTATCAAATGTTTTAAATGCAATAAGCTGGGACACATAGCCCGGAATTGTAAGGAAACAGGTGATATTAAACAAATTCAGTGTTTTAAATGTCAACAAACAGGCCATTACAAGAAAAATTGCCCGAACAACAACATTAATGTGGTGACAGTTACCGAAATAGATCAAACTATAGAAAAATATTTGAAAATGGTGTTATTTAATGGACGCAAGTTAAATGCACTGATAGACCCAGGTAGCTCAGTTTGCACTGCGAAGAAATCTGTAATAGATAGGATTGGATTACGAATAAATGCAGTTGATGTGAATCTTTATGGTTATGGCAGTAGTAACACACCTACGGTAAAATGTTTAGGTACAGTGAAGGCATTAGTAGTGGTGGATAGTGTAGAAGCCGAAGTAGACTTTTGTGTAGTGCCAGACAGCGTGCAGAAAGTAGAACTGTTAATCGGTAGAACATTCACAGAACTAGAACATGTGGCATATGTTAAAATAAGTGACAAACTATTATTTGGACAAAAAGTTGCTGAACCATTCAAGGATTTACAGTTAGAGACATTCGGAAATGAACGAAACCGTGTAGTTGTGGTGAGCAATGAGGATATTTTATTAACAAAACAGTGTGTGAACTTCATAAATGTGACAATCGAAAAGGAATTTCAAGTGTTGCCAGTTATAAACTCTAATTTGATGGATGTACCAATCAAAGTGGGAGATACTCTAGGACATGTGCGTAATGTTCGGAGTGACATTGTTAAAACAGCTGATGTTGAATATACTGAACAGATAGTGCCGGAAATGATTAATGTAAGTGAAGATACATCTGTGGACACCGTAAGTAAATTAGTAGAACTGTGTAACAGCTATCGAGGATGTTTTGCAATGAATTTAAATGAGTTAGGATGTACGGATGTCATTGAGATGGACATTAGAGACAATGATAATCCAGTTAGGGCTAAGCCATTCAAATCGAGTATAAATGAACGTGAAATCATGTCAACCATCATTAATGATTGGAAAAAGCATGGGATAGTGAGTGACACAAAATCACCATATGCTTCAGCATGTATGTTAGTTAACAAGAAAGATGGAGATCAAAGACTTGTAGTTGATTTCAGACCCTTGAACAGTCAGACTCACAAAATGAATTACCCCATCCCAACCATAGATGAACAGTTTGAAGGCTTACATGGCCATGTATTATTTACTTTGCTGGATATGGGTAACGCCTATCTACAAATACCACTTACACAAAATGCGAAGGAGAAAACGGCCTTTATAACGCCAGACGGCACTGGACAATTTAATAGAATGATGTTTGGTTTATGTAATGCGCCATATGAGTTTTCGAGGCTAATGTCGATAGTTTTAGGACCTTTAGGAAGAAATGTCGTGCGATGGTACCTAGATGACATTCTAATCGCGGCAAGAAATTGGGAAGAGATGCTGTATAAATTAGAGCTAGTTTTAGAAGCAATTCAAAAGGCACATTTAACATTGAAGCTTAAAAAATGTTATTTTGGTCAGAAACAGGTAGAATATCTTGGCTATATTCTATCACAAGAAGGATTACACCCAGGTTCCAAGACTAAAGCGATCGAAGAATACCCCGTACCTACCAATGTACACGAACTAAGACGATTCATAGGCTTGACTAGTTACTTCCGACGCTTTATAAAAGATTACGCTCGAAGGAGTAAACCGTTAACGGATTTGACCAGGAAAAAAATTCCATTTATTTGGAAACAGTGTGAACAGGAATCATTCGATGACTTGAGGAATGCCCTGATGACAGCACCAGTACTGCGTTTATTTAATTCAAAGGCCCGAGTGACAGAGGTCCATACAGATGCGTCTCAGGCTGGACTAGCGGCTATGTTAATCCAAGCAGATGACGATGAAGAATTACGACCGGTTTGTTATACCTCCAAAAAGACAAGTGACTCAGAATCCAGATATGCGTCGTGTAAACTCGAACTAATGGCAGTGGCGTACGCATTAGAAAAGTTTAGACATTTTCTTATAGGAATACAGTTTACCATAGTTACAGATTGTGAATCAGTTGTGCACATGAATACGCAAAAGACAAGAAATTCGCAAATAGCAAGATGGTTTCAATTGTTACAAGAATTCGACTTTACTTTAAAACACAGAAATGGACAAAAGATGGCTCATGTGGACGCCTTGTCGCGTGCTCCAGTAAGTGATTCGGATGACACCATACGACGATTACAGGACCGGCTCGAAGTAATGCAGATCCTTACCGAAGACGAGAGAGTTTTACTGATCCAAAGAAGCGACAAGCGACTACTGGAACTGATACAAATCCTGGAAAAGGACAAATCGGAGAGAAATACTCACGAGAAGAATTTGACAATTGATTATGAACTGATCGATGGAAAACTATATCGGAAGGTGGACATAAAAGGTGACATAAAGTTGCGATACGTGATACCGGACTCAATGCGCAAATCGATATGCGTCGAGCATCATGACTTAAAAGGACATTTTGGTGTTGATAGAACGTTGGATAGTATACGAACAAAATTCTGGTTTCCACGACAGCGGCGATATGTACGAAAACATATAAGCGCGTGTGCGAAGTGTTTGATAACTAAAATACCGGGCGGTATGCAACCAGGGAAATTACATCCTTTGCCGATTCCCAAAAGACCTTTTTATAGGATACATTTGGACCATTGTGGACCGTTTATCCGTAGTAAGCGCGGTAACATGCACATTCTCGTGATAATCGATGCGTTTTCGCGATTCGTGAAATTATACCCAGTGAAATCAACGAAAGCTAGTATAACCGTGAAAAGACTAAAGACTTTTGTAGAATCATACGGAATTCCCACTCGAATCATAAGTGATCGCGGGACGAGTTTTACTTCAGAACATTTCGCGAAATACCTCCGTGATATTGGTACTAAACACATATTGATTTCCCCTAGGCACCCACAAGGTAACGGCATGGCAGAGAGGGTAATGAAAACATTGGTTCCATCCCTAATAGCGACCTTGGAGGAAGAGGATCAATGGGATCAAGAGATACCGAAAATAGAACAGGCAATGAATACGTCAGTAAATCAGACCACAGGGAAAACCCCTTATGAAGTCCTAATGGGATATAATCCAGAGTTTCACGATAATAAATGGGAAGACATTTTGGGACAACATGATTGGATACCTCCGACCACGATACAGGATGAAGTGACGAAAAGATGCGAAGTAAAGCAACAACGAATGAAAGACCGATATGATCAACATCATTGCCAGATCGACTATAATCCAGGAGACATTGTTGCCATGAAATGGTCAATAACCGCTACAGGACAACCCACCAAACTACAGGCCAAATACAAAGCACCATTTGTGGTAATGCAAAAGTTGCCAAATGATACTTACCGCATTGCCAACATCGCTAGAGAAGGTAGCCGACCTTACAGTACCACGGCTCATGTGAGTCAACTAAGATTATACAAGAACCATGAAGACGAAGACCAGAGCGAAGAATCTGACATCGAAGAACCAATACTCGAGTTAGTAGAGGAAGCTGACAAAAATGAGAGACTGGAAGATGAAGAGGGAGTATCAGAAGAATTGGAGAAACCCGTTACAGGGACCCGACAGAGGAAAATGCCAGCGAAATACAAAGACTTTGTCATTGAAAAGAAAAAGACTTAAATTTGAGACTGTATTAGTTAACTGTTTATTTAATATATAATGTAGTTGTACAATGTAATACATTCATAATTTACCAGGGGGCAAATTCTGTCAGGAGAGCCGAATGTAAAAGTTATTTTAGGAACTAGATTTTATTTATTTGTTTGTAACTAATATAGGTTGGTAGTAAGAGAGAGGCACCGAGGTTATCGCGTGTGGCATACCGGGTACGAGTTACGTTTCGTGTATTTTAACTTTCTTTTAGTGCTTAATTAAACTGTTAAACTTAGTAGTGTGTTTTATTAAGTAGAATAACCACTCGGCAATCTAAGTTAACAGTTGCAAGTTCTGCATGTGAGGATGCGGGAGTGGAGGTTCATAACGCTTTAAATTCTGACAATGGGAACGAATCAGGACCAAGCACCATAGCCGTTTTTCTAAAGATTCCGCAACGGTCTCAACAGTCTCTCTAGAGTCGCTCTTGTTGAAAAAAATTGAAAAACGTCCAATGAACAGTCAGAAACGGGCAAAGGTTAACCAAAAACACGTTGAGATTTTGCTCCAGAGAGCAATACCTCGAAACCCTACAAGCTGAAAGTGTTGCCAAGAAAAAAAAGATTCAGGTTGTCTCTAATGAGTCGGAAGATGGCTGCTCTTCGGTTCTCAGATTCGTTGCCGTGTAGAAAGGTTGTGGTACTTGACGTTTCGATCATCTTGTCGTGATCCTTCACTTTTTCGAGGAAGTGAGAAGAGTTCTTGATGTACGTCTCTGTTTTCCCCACTAGCCAGGTTGTAGGCTATTGGCCATCAGGTACTCGCTGATAGTAACCTTTCCAGAACTGCAGTCGGATCTTTCTTCTTCGATCCTCGACCAACCATCAGTCACTTTACTTCTGAAGAAGATCACGACAAGATGATCGAAACGTCAAGTACCACAACCTTTCTACACGGCAGAGAACTCGAGAACAGAAGAGCAGCCATCAAGAGCGGTAGTGAAGACTACTTTATTTCTAAGTTATGTTTTATGAATGATTTGACATTTCCTCTTCGAATTTTCACTTGGTAAGTTGAGAATTAATATAAAATAAATATCCTAACAATTAAGGCGGGAATTTTTAAAATGTCATTCGGAAATAAGTTTAATTTTCGTCTTAGATCCAATTTTATAATTAAAAGTGAAATTCATCGAGCTAACCTGTGCCTAACATCATTTCAAGGATACGAAAAAAGTGGCAGCAGCCTGTATATAAATATTCATCAAATGAAGTTAGGTACATACTACTAGCGCTACTTAAGTGACTGGTGTGTTAACTATTAACAAATACTTCTAGTATATTTTGGATTTTAATTAATCTTTTTCATTTAACGGCAGTGAACTGGAATTAAAGTAACTAATGTTTCTCTACCCATTCCACCACGCGGGATACGCAACCATAATAGACTGACAATTCAATTTATCTGGTCGCGCCATCTATCGTTTAGTAGATCAATCAGTATTTTAAAATATAAAATATACAAAAAAAAAGATATTTAAACGTCAAACATGTACATATTTGATATTTGAATGTCAAACATGAGTTAATTTGACGTTTAAATGTGAAAAATCGTTACCTTTCAATTCTAAATTTGCAAATAGATTTTTAAAAAATCGTTAAATGTTAATTACGGGCGCGTTCAGCGGAAGCGAACGGTTATCAGTGGATTGGTCGCAGTTTAAATTTCGACCAATCACAATTGAGTAACTACTACATGTCCGAAATTAGAAGCAATCTATTATTATAATAATTTTTACGTATTTATTTTGAAGATATAAAATGAAATTCTTGCAGGACGAAACTGAACATGAATAGACTTCAAATTAATAAAAATTATAATTAAAAAAAAAAGAAAACACAGTTTATCGTGATGTTTTATTAGTTTTAGCGTTTGATTTTTTCTCCGAGCAATCACACCATGGAGTCAATTCGAAATTACACATCAA
The DNA here is from genome assembly GCA_023690525.1 of Holotrichia oblita. Lineage (NCBI taxonomy): Eukaryota > Metazoa > Arthropoda > Insecta > Coleoptera > Scarabaeidae > Holotrichia > Holotrichia oblita. Next base: position 2,594,768 of record CM043019.1, read on the forward strand.
GTGTATATTTAATATTTTAATCTTCGCATTATCTATCGTAATATTTTTAATACTAGTTATCGTATAATTTACATTATGGAGCCCCGTCTGTCGATCCCTTTTCCTCGTCACTTCCCGTTGATTGTAGCATTTTGTGGTATCTCGTTTCCGATAACTCGCATGGATATGTCTAGAAGAGAGAGAAAGAAAAACCAAAATTAAACCGTAGATATATCGTAAACTCACCGGAATGTATTCGTTCGATTCGTCGTTATACCAGCAGGACGAGTAACTTCTAAATTAGCTTCGCGTAATCGAACGTAAAACTCATCGTCTTCCAATCCCCAACCCCAATATTTATTCGACATCCCATCGACCGCCCTAAAATGTTCCCGATTAACGAGGAGGATGCCACCGACGAATTTACTATAATTATATCTAGGATGTAGATGCGGTGCTGCGATATGATGCGGATGATCTTTCGGATAATCGTAACTAAGCTGATCGTTTAATGGTAACAAATCGACATCGTGCATTACGATGTAATCGTGAGTTTCGCTCGTGTATAAATATCCGACGTTGATTAACGAAGCTCGATTGAATCTGTACGGATCGACTTGATTCAATACGAATATGTTATGGTTGATATGTTGTTTATCGAGGAAACTGTGGATGTACGGTGCGAACTGGAGGAGTTCGTCGAATCTATCTCTAAACGGTACTAATACTGCTAATTTATGTTGCGATTTATATTTGATGTTCCTCTCTTTTTCCGCTTTATTTTCGACATACTGTTGTATAGGACAGTTGCAATTATCTAGAATGGAAAATTTGGATTAAATTGCAGTTACAAAACATAAGAGCGAAATTAAACTGTTTATACTACCTATAGTCAATGAGTTAAATATTAAAGCTATCGTTAATAAAAAGAGTACGATAATCAGGAATATTAGAAATTGTACAAAATGCGTTCGTAAACGACTTTTAATTTGTACCATTATGATCCGCTCATTGTGTTTTAGATAAATAAAAAAATATGTACAGATTTTAAAATAACCTCAAATAACGAGAACGATGACATAATTGTGAATTTTTTTTTGTCAACAAACAGGATGGTTAACTACGACTAACTAAAATGCACTAAAAATGGTGTCATAACGCGTTACCAACCCTACAAGTATCTTAAAATGATGCATTGAAATTATGCCCAAAATTAAATTAATAAGAAATTTAAAATCGGACCAGAGTTCTAAAGGAAGCACATTTTAATAAAAATGTGGATTTTATACCATTCATCATAACGTCTTATCGAAACCAATTTGCATTTATTTAAATGGAATGTGTTATTTTTATTGTAAATTTATTAAACAGCTAATTTTTTAACGTATAACTGTATAAAATATAACCGATTTGAATAAGAAATGAAATCAACATCTTCTTAAAATTGCCGCCAATATTTCAAATTTTTGAAGTACGCAAATATTGTTATTTACCTGATGCATGTTTGCGTAAAACGCAAAATTTGAATTGGGCTCTAGATATAATAGAAGAAATTAATTATTCGTGTTATAGATTTCATACTTTACATATTTTAAATTTTGCAAGATACACTTTAAGATAAGCAAATAACAGATTAATGATTTAAGTCAAATCTGACAAATGTCATTTAAACATGCGTAACGCAAAATATCGGTAAACTAAGCTTGACACTTCGATAGCGCGAAATTTAAATAATCAAATTTCATTCTTTGTTATTGCAAACATAGTTGGATAAAATATTTAATAAGTGATTGTGATGTGTTGTAATTAACATTTTTTTACAATACAGAGACAGAAAATATAAATGTGCAATTTAATAAAATGCAAATTTATTTCGGCGTGACGTCATCATCGACCTCTATAGGTCTACCTGGTTGGAACGCTTGTACTAACATGCTTAACATTTATAAATATGAAATGTTGTATTAATAGAACAGGTTTTACTTCAAAATGCCTAATATAATCAAAATTCGTTACATAAATGTCAAATATATGAGAAAAAAATGAAATTTCAATGACAACCATGTCAAATACGCGTCAATTTGACGTTTAAATATGAAAAAAGGGTTAAATTTGACAGCTAAATCGTTATATTGAAGGTTTCGCGTTCGTTTGCGCCTCCGCAAACGATACGTATAGATTACGTTAACATTTAAAAGTCAAATTTTGGTACAAATTTGACATTCGAATGTCAGATACGAATCGATTTGACGTTTAAAGGTGAAAAAAAATGCTTTTAAGTTTGACAGTTATAAAGGTTTCTGAATTAAGGACAGCATCCATACGAACGATACACGTGTCGAATAAATTTGACATTCCAACGTCAAACATGTATGAATTTGACATTTAAACGTCAAATAGGCGCGGGTTTAACGTTCTTTGACGTTTCAACATCAAACGCGTACAAATTTGATCTGTCAATGTCAAATACTTAAACGTCAAGTAAACGCGAGTTTGATGTTTATTCGTGAAAAAGTTATGTTAAGTTCGACTGGCTAAACCGTCATATTAATGGTTTCTCGATTATATAAGGAGCGCATCGGCGAACGATACGTATAGATTAGTTTGACATTTAAACGTCAAACGCTGAACGAAATTTGTACGTTCGGAAATTAGGAGCGATTTAATATTCACATAGCGGCTACGTCATTGAACTGTCAAAATTTTAGAAAACAAGCTTTATCTCAAGAACTATAAGTGATAAGCGTGGTAGTTTCTTAACGAAAGTTGTTCGGCATTATCACGGCAATCGAAAAATGATAAAATATACAGGATGTTCTGTATAAAATAACAAGGTTTACGACGATTTCCGATATAAGCGGAAGCTCTAGATTACTGGAGATAATTTAAATATGGAGAAAACGATGCGTAATAGTTAATTTTAAATTTTCAAAATTACCGTGTTGTAATACGACACCTTGTATAATTCAGGGTGAGGAATTAGTGCGTCAAAGCTCAATATCTCCATTAATATTAAAGATATCACAAAATGTTATATGCAAAAATCATAGCTAGTCTTAAGCTACATATTTTAAAATTATTTTCGTATATACAGAGTGTTTCATATTGCCAGGGTGAACCAAACATACATTTTTTTAAATGGAACACGCTGTATATTATTTCAAATTTAGATTAAGCATATCCGCCTCATCCCTTTGATATAAGGTTTCATTAAGTTACACCGAGTATTTCAGAAGTTATGGTCAATTTTGTAGAATATTTTATTCTGCGTTTTACTGATCAATAATATACAGGGTGTTGCTTTGTCAAATTTGAACAACATTTTCCGGGCACCCCTTATACTGTAGATCAGTTTCTGACATGGCGTTTTGAAGAACCATTATTGCCTTAACATTTAATCTAAAAATAGCTTTCCTGTTAATTAGCCTAACCGCAAAATTTGCGATCTTGTAATTGACAAAAATTTACTAGAAAAAGAGGAAATGGAACGCTCTGTAAAATCGGCATTATTTTAGGTTTGTAGTTCTTGAGAAAACTTGACGCGTGGAATAAAAAGAGTTTCAATTATCTCTCTTATCAACCAAGATATTGGACACCCTGTATAGTGTATCCCATTTAAGAAAAAGTATGTGTGGTTCACCCTGGCAATATGAAACGTGCTGTATTGTGATTTTTGTATATAATGTTTTGTTATATCTTTAATATTAGATGGATAGATATATTGAGGTTAATAAATTCAAATTTGACTTGATCTTAATCGCAAATATTTTTATTAAAGCTCCCTCTTTCCTCCGTGAGCGACACTATCGGTCGACCTGTTATATCTAGCAATATTTATAAGTAGTAATAAATAATAAATAAAAAACTTTATTACAGCGTAATATTTAATTATAAAGGATTTTAAAATGGGAAAAATAAGATTTACAAGTAAAATTTAAATATATTCAATACGATTCGGATCTAATTTCAACGACCTTGACATCCTGTCAGATTGTTCTAATCGCCGTATTGAGAGTGAGTTGTCGCGATGCGATTACGATTACCATTGCACATTTTTAGTTAAAATTGTATCCGTGTTTCGAATTGTGAAATCAGTTTCAAGACTTTACGTTATATTGTGAAATATATTTACATTCACCATCCCCGAACGGATATAGAGAAATATTATTATACCTACATTCATATGAGTCATATTTTAGTGGCTAATTTCAGCTCTCACTGTCATTTATAATTGCACCTTCTTGCGAGGGGCAGAGGCGAGTTCTCCGAAACGCGTGCAACTGAAAACATGTTATTGAGTTCTGACACGATCCTATTAAAAAATAAATGTCAAGAGTCGTGCGTATTACGTGTGAAAGGAACCTTATCAAACTGTTTGCCCTCTTGATCAAGTGTTAAATTAGCTGTTTTATTTAGTAAATTTAAGAAAAAGTGTATTTAATTCTGTCGTGCTGTTTAATCTAATCACACAAACACCAACCAACTAACCAACCAAAAATCTAGAGAGAGCCTAGATCATCATCATGCCGAAAGGGAAACGAAAAGGAAAGTCTGGTATGTACTAAAAATCGTATCTTTATCTATTCTGTCATTAAGGTTCAATTTCGAAAATTTCGCTTCGCTTATCGCATATGGAATGCTACGTTTTCGAGAAAAAAAAGGAATAATAAGGCAACGGTTCACGTTTCTTACATAAGTCCAACTGATATCGCCGTAATCGTAAAATATATAAAACGATAAATTGTAAATTAAAGACTCTATTGCCGTTTTAAATTCATGCTCTTGACACGTGCAACTGCACATTTATTTTTTTTTGTGTGGTTACCTTGGATCATTATATGCACCTTCTTATTATTAACGTTTTAAAATGACTCATCCTTTTTCCCCGTACTTATATATTTCGTAAAATTTCTAAGAAAAACTAGCAAGATCCGAATACGTAGCCAAACATATGCTGACGATAATTTCATACGTTTTCTTCGGATTCAATGTTAACGGCCTTCGCGTTAGACATTCTCGGGTTTCGTTTTAGATTTAATTTTGGACTTTCGACCGGCGATGAATCAGATTTTAATTTTCACCCGTGTTTCTCCGGGGGAGGTTCTAATACGACAGATTCGTTTAAAAACAACCACGTTTCTATTTTAATTTTATTTTTATTAATATTTTGGGGAGGTTTATAGGAAAAAACTAATACTCCTGTCAAAAATGCAACCGACGCGACGGTGGCGCCATCTATCCAGATAAATTCGCAGACTATTATGTCAACTTTTTATAAAATTGTCGTGTGCGGCAGTTTTAACAGTTAAAATTGTGAAACTACAAAGAACGGTTGGCCACCGACAGCTAAAAATTGTTAAAACTATAAAAAATAATCGCACAACTGTGAAAATCACCATTATAATACTATGAAAACAGCTATGTTTGGCAGTTAGAATTGAGAAACTACAAGAAATAGCGGTAAAATTGTAAAAATAGCTGTCCACTAACAGCTAAAACTGTCAAACAATAGAATATAACTGCAGAACGGTGACTATTACTGGAATAATAGCATAAGCATGAATATAACTGGCAATAGGCAGTTAGCATTGTAATATATTGTTTGTTAACTACACACAAACAATGTTAACTGTTATAATCGTTCCAAACCAGTTATTTTTAACAGTTAAAATTGATAAATTACAAAGAACAGCGGTTAAACTGAGAAAACAGCTAAAAATTGTCAAACTGTAGAAAATTAACTGGCTATTAGCGGTGTACTATTAAAAAATTATTGCGATCAACAGTTAAAATTGAGTAACCGCGATAAAAATAGCAGTCAAATTGTTGAAATAGCTGATCAGTAACAGTTAAACTATAGAAATTAGCTGACTATTAGCATCTAATTCGTAGTTATAACTGACAAATTACAAAAATTAACGGTAAAGTTATGAAAATAGCTGGCCACTAACAGTTAAAATTGTAAAATTACACAACTGTCAAAATTACTGGTTCGTATTAACAGCTAATCGTTAAGTAAGTATGAAAACAGTTAAAATTAAGAATCCGCGACAAAAATAGAAGCCAAACTGTTGAAATAGTATAAAAAGAGCTGGCTACTGGCAGCTAATTGACACATTTTATATCTATAATTACCGAACTGTTAAGAACTAATGCGATTGCATAAAAACAGCTATTTCTAACAGTTATACGTGACAAACTAGAAAGAATGGCGGTAAAATTGTGAAAATAGACAGTTAAAATTGTAAAATTATAAGAAATAATCGCACAACTGTCGAAATTACTGGCTTTTATTAACAGCTAATCGTTAAGTTGTATGAAAACAGCTATTTCTAACAGTTAAAATTAATAATCCGCGAAAAAACAGCAGTCAAACTGTTAAAATAGCTGACCAGTAACAGCTAAACTTGTTAAACTATAGAAACTAACCGAATAAGTATAAAAATAGCTGGCTACTGGCAGCTAATTGATACATTTTTACGTGTATAATTACCGAACTGTTAAGAACTACCGCGATTCCATGAAAAACAGCTATTTCTAACAGTTATATTTGACAAAGTAGAAAGAATGAGGATACAATTATGAAAATAGACAGTTAAAATTGTTAAACTATAAGAAATAATCGCACAACTGTCGAAATTACTGGCTTTTATTAACAGCTAATCGTTAAGTTGTATGAAAACAGCTATTTCTAACAGTTAAAATTAAGAATCCGCGAAAAAACAGCAGTCAAACTGTTAAAATAGCTGTCCAGTAACAGCTAAACGTGATAAACTATAGAAACTAATGAAATAAGTATAAAAATAGCTGGCTACTGGCAGCTAATTGATACATTTTTACGTGTATAATTACCGAACTGTTAAAAACTACTGCGATTCCATGAAAAACAGCTATTTCTAACAGTTATACGTGACAAACTAGAAAGAATGGCAGTAGAATTGTGAAAATAGACAGTTAAAATTGTCAAATTATAAGAAATAATCGCACAACTGTCGAAATTACTGGCTTTTATTAACAGCTAATCGTTAAGTTGTATGAAAACAGCTATTTCTAACAGTTAAAATTAATAATCCGCGAAAAAACAGCAGTCAAACTGTTAAAATAGCTGACCAGTAACAGCTAAACTTGTTAAACTATAGAAATTAACCAAATATGTATAAAAATAGCTGGCTACTGGCAGCTAATTGATACATTTTATGTGTATAATTACCGAACTGTTAAAAACTACTGCGATTCCATGAAAAACAGCTATTTCTAACAGTTATACTTGACAAACTAGAAAGAATGGCAGTAAAATTGTGAAAACAGACAGTTAAAATTGTCAAATTATAAGAAATAATCGCACAACTGTCGAAATTACTGGCTTTTGTTAACAGCTAATCGTTAAGTTGTATGAAAATAGCTATTTCTAACAGTTAAAATTAATAATCCGCGAAGAAACAGCAGTCAAACTGTTAAAATAGCTGACCAGTAACAGCTAAACTTGTTAAACTATAGAAATTAACCAAATAAGTATAAAAATAGCTGACTGCTGCCAGCTAATTGACACATTTTTACGTGTATAATTACCGAACTGTTAAGAACTACTGAGATTGCATGAAAAACAGCTATTTCTAACAGTTATACTTGACAAACTAGAAAGAATGGCAGTAAAATTGTGAAAATAGACAGTTAAAATTGTCAAATTATAAGAAATAATCGCACAACTGTCGAAATTACTGGCTTTTATTAACAGCTAATCATTAGGTTGTATGAAAACAGCTATTTCTAACAGTTAAAATTGAGAAAACTATTAGGAACTGTAATCAAATTGAAAGTGGCTAATCATTAATAACTAGGATCGCCAAACTAACTACGTAAGTATGGAAATAACTGGCTATTGCCAGCTAATCGCGATTTATCGTTCGTATATTGCTACGAAATTGTTATAATCGTTCGAAAGCAGTTATCTCTAACAGTTCAAATTGATATACTACAAAGAATATAGCTATATATATATATAGTTAGCTGGCAACTGCCAGCTAACTATTAAATTTTACGTGCATGGAACTGGTAGACATGAGTGCGATTGCGCGAAAACAGCTATTTATAACAGTTATAACCGATAAACTACAAAGGAAAGCCGTAAAATTATGAAAACAGCTGGCCACCAACAGCTAAAATTGCAAAACTATAGAAATTAACCTGAATATTAACAGCTAATTGTTGAATAGCTGTCCACTAACAGCTAAAATCGTAAGCGCGTAGCTATGAAACAGTTAAAACTATTGCAATTGTTTTTAACAGCTAAAAAAGACACAAAAGACAGCTATCTATATACTAAAAACTAATACCAAACCTTGCCAAAGTAACCGTATTAGTATGAAAATAGCTATTATCAGCTAATTGTTATAAGGAGTGTGTGTCTTCAATTATACAATATGGCTCAATTTTTGTATCATTTTGTAAAAAAATGTTATGCTACAAACTAAGAACTGAGTTATGTTTTTGTAGATAAAAATAGAATTTTTAATCCAGAATAAATTAATAAAATAGTTTTTAAATGAACTTAATTAAGTAGTTTAATTAAGATACGAAACCATTTCAAAGTTCGCTGACCTAAATATAATAATATTTGCAAACTTTGTCATAATAATAATAATAATTATTATTATATATTATATAACAGATTGTTATACATACACCATATGACGTATGTATATACGTAAGTTACAAGGTTTTATTTTAAGATAAATTCGTGTTATCAGATATCCTTGACAGTTTACCTTTTAAATCAAGTTGGCAACGAACAAAAACAATTATCTACAACTATAAAAAACAATATACTGATTACTCTGATTAGTGATTGTAGGTAGTGTTTGTGTCGGTTATATTTTATAAAAATACAATACATAACATCTATGTATATGTAATATGTATATGTATATAAAAAAAAACAAAACAAGAGAAATTAGAATAATGTAGAATAGCAGAACAATACATGCTACACCATTGTTTGTGTTGTTGTTTTTTTTGTACAGAATTAAATTGTCCGACACTGTTCTAAAATTTTTCAAAATGATACAAAAATTTAGCTACAACGAAAGCATTTTCTACCACCGCCCCAACTTAATTCTGACACTCTGTATATTGAGGGCACACACTCTGTATAACAATTAGCTAGTAATAGCCAGTTATTTTAGAAACTAATACGGTTATTTTGGCAACGTTTAGTAGTTTTTAGTAGCTTAGCTGTTATTGTAACTGTAATTATCACAGTTGTGCGATTAGTGTTTATAATTTAACGATTTTAGCTGTTAGGGGACAGCTATTTTTACAACTTTTCAGTGCTTTTCTACGAAATTCGTCAGTTATAACTGTTATAAATAGCTGTTTTCAAGCAATCGCAGTCATTTCTACCAGTTCCATACACGTAACATTTAAGTTAGCTGGCAGTTACCAGCTAACTATATATATATATAGCTATATTCTTTGTAGTATATCAATTTGAACTGTTAGAGATAACTGCTTTCGAACGATTATAACAATTTCATAGCAATATACGAACGATAAATCGCGATTAGCTGGCAATAGCCAGTTATTTCCATACTTACGTAGTTAGTTTGGCGATCCTAGTTATTAATGATTAGCCACTTTCAATTTGATTACAGTTCCTAATAGTTTTCTCAATTTTAACTGTTAGAAATAGCTGTTAATAATTTTACCACCATTCTTTCTAGCTTATCAAGTATAACTGTTAGAAATAGCTGTTTTTCATGGAATCGCAGTAGTTCTTAACAGTTCGATAATTATACACGTAAAAATGTATCAATTAGCTGGCAGTAGTCAGCTATTTTTACACTTATTTGGTTAGTTTCTATAATTTAACAAGTTTAGCTGTTACTGGTCAGCTATTTTAACAGTTTGACTGCTGTTTTTTCGCGGATTATTAATTTTAACTGTTAGAAATAGCTGTTTTCATACAAGTTAACGATTAGCTGTTAACAAAAGCCAGTAATTTCGACAGTTGTGCGATTATTTCTTATAATTTGACAATTTTAACTGTCAATTTTCACAATTTTACTGCCATTCTTTCTAGTTTATCAAGTATAACTGTTAAAAATAGCTGTTTTCATGCAATCTCAGTAGTTATTAACAGTTCCGTAATTATACACGTCAAAATATATCAATTAGCTGCCAATAGTCAGCTATTTTTATACTTATTTGGTTAGTTTCTATAGTTTAACAAATTTAGCTGTTACTGGACAGCTATTTTAACAGTTTGACTGCTGTTTTTTCTCGGATTCTTAATTTTAACTGTTAGAAATAGCTGTTTTCATACAACTTAACGATTAGCTGTTAATAAAAGCCAGTAATTTCGACAGTTGTGCGATTATTTCTTATAATTTGACAATTTTAACTGTCAATTTTCACAATTTTACCACCAATCTTTCTAGTTTATCAAGTATAACTGTTAAAAATAGCTGTTTTCATGCAATCTCAGTAGTTATTAACAGTTCCGTAATTATACACGTCAAAATATATCAATTAGCTGCCAATAGTCAGCTATTTTTATACTTATGTGGTTAGTTTCTATAGTTTGACAAGTTTAGCTGTTACTGGACAGCTATTTTAACAGTTTGACTGCTGTTTTTTCTCGGATTCTTAATTTTAACTGTTAGAAATAGCTGTTTTCATACAACTTAACGATTAGCTGTTAATAAAAGCCAGTAATTTCGACAGTTGTGCGATTATTTCTTATAATTTGACAATTTTAACTGTCTATTTTCACAATTTTACTGCCATTCTTTCTAGTTTGTCAAGTATAACTGTTAGAAATAGCTGTTTTTCATGGAATCACAGTAGTTTTTAACAGTTCGGTAATTATACACATAAAATGTATCAATTAGCTGGCAGCAGTCAGCTATTTTTATACTTATTTGGTTAGTTTCTATAGTTTGACAAGTTTAGCTGTTACTGGTCAGCTATTTTAACAGTTTGACTGCTGTTTTTTTCGCGGATTATTAATTTTAACTGTTAGAAATAGCTGCTATAATAATAGCCAGTAATTTTGAGAGTTGTGCGGTTATTTTTTATAAATTGACAATTTTAACTGTTAGTGGCCAGCTATTTTTACAATTTTACCATCATTTTTTGTAGTTTGTCAGTTATAACTACGAATTAGATGCCAATAGTCAGCTAATTTCTATAGTTTAACAAGTTTAACTGTTACTGGTCAGCCATTTTAACAGTTTCACTGCTATTTTTGTCGCGGATACTCAATTTTAACTGTTGGAAGTAGCTGTTTTCATACGATCGCAATGATTTTTTAATAGTTCGCCGCTAATAGCCAGTTAATTTTCTATAGTTTGACCATTTTTAGCTGTCTTCTCAGTTAAACCGCTGTTTCTGGTAATTTATCAATTTTAACTGTTAGAAATAACTGTTTTGGAACGATTATAACAGTTAGATAGCTACACACAAACAATATATTACAATGCTAACTGCCTATTGCCAGTTATATTCATACTTATGCTATTATTCCAGTAATAGTCACCGTTCTGCAGTTATTTTCTGTAGTGTGACAGTTATAGCTGTTAGTGGACAGCTATTTTTACAATTTTACCGCCAATTTCTTGTAGTTTCTCAATTCTAACTGCCAAACATAGCTGATTTCATACAATCATAAGAGTTTCATAACAATTAGTTGTCAGTAGTCAGTTACTTTTATACGTGTTTCAGCTATTTTAACAGTTGACTGCGGTTTTTTTTATAGACTGTTAGAAATAGCTGTTTTCAGTGTTAGCTGTCGATAATAAATTTTGACAGTTATGCGACTATTTATTATAGTTTGAGAAATTTAACTGTTAGTGGACAGCTATTTTTACAATTTTACCCCTTTCCATCGTAATTTTTTAATTATAACTGTCAGAAATAGCTGTTTTAATACGATTGTGACAGTTTTTAACTGTTCCATAGTTATATGTTTACAATTTAAGTGCATTAGCTGTCGATAATATTCAGTAATTTTGACAGTTATGCGACTATTTATTATAGTTTGACAAATTTAACTGTTAGTTGGCAGCTATTTTTACAATTGTACCCCTTTCCATCGTAATTTTTTAATTATAACTGTCAGAAGTAGACGTTTTCATACGATTGTGACAGTTTTTAACTGTTCCATAGTTACACGTTTACAATTAAGTGCATTAGCTGTTGATAATATTCAGTAATTTTGACAGTTGTGCGACTATTTATTATAGTTTGACAAATTTAACTGTTAATGGGCAGCTATTTTTACAATTTTACCCCTTTATTTAGTAATTTTTTAGTTACAACTGTCAGAATTAGCTGTTTTCATATAATAACGATAATTGTCTAATAGTTTCACAATTATGCGATTATTGTCTATAATTTGACAGTTTTAGCTGTCACTGGCCTGCTATTCTTTATAGTTATTTCATAATTTTGCAAAATAATATTTAAAAAAATAGTATCATATAAAAAAACATTTATTTTATGTGTTTAGATTGTGTTGCTACATCCCCCCCTCTCTCTCCTTCAACGGTACGGTTGCATTTTCTCAAATTTCCATAATCTTACGCAACAGTATGCAATTGTAATCCTCGATAAAACCGGAATTAATCACCGATGACTAAAATAAACTGTTTCCTTTTTTTTTTCAACCTATCTTATCTCATCATAATAATTACAATACCACGTGATTTGTATTGTTCGATTCATCGGTAGGCATCGTCCGTTTTATTCGGTATTTATACGGTCGTCAGTTTGAATTAGACCCACACACACGTTCAAATCCGCGACATCGTCGGTAACGAAATGGGTAAGATACGCTGGATATACGCTCGCAATAAGAAAAGTACGAAACTAATAGATTGTAGACGATTTAAAGCGAGCTATATAATAATCCGAATAAATTTCACAGATCGCGATTACCGCAACAACGGTTCGGTCCAAACATCCGACGACGAGTCCTTCAACGACAACGCCAGCGTCGTTAGCAACTTCTCCGAGGTGAGGAGTACCGACGATGGGACGGACGAAGTGGACGAGATCTCGCAACAGGAAGCTTTCGAAGAGAAACTTTCCGAGGCCGTAGACGGACTGACGCAGAAAAGCGCTCAAGGTCGGTGTAATTGTTTGGAAATCATCTGTAAAGCTTTGATCAAGAAATATATCCCGACATACGTTTTAGACAGGTAAACGTAAAACCTAATAGAGATCTGTGTAGTTTGATTCGATTTAATTTTATCTTTAATTTCGCAGGAAATTAACCTTATGCGATGCTGTAGAACGATGCTTGAAGAAGGGTAAAGAGGCGGAACAAGCTTACGCCGCTCAGTTGGCGATACTGCTCTGCGTGCAACTCGGTGCTTTGCAGGATTGCGAAGAAGTTTGCAGGATATTGAAACCGGTGCTTTTACAAACAGTCAATGATAAATCAGTTAGTGCTACAACTAGAGGAAAGGTAAGGATTTTTATCTTTTATTTTGTCATCTATTGCATCAACAACTTTGTTTACATTATCTTTTATTTTGTCATCTATTGCATCAACAACTTTTTTTACATTATCTTTTATTTTGTCATCTATTGCATTAACAACTTTGTCTCCAATATCTTTTATTTTGTCATCTATTGCATCAACAACTTTTTTTACATTATCTTTTATTTTGTCATCTATTGCATCAACAACTTTGTTTACATTATCTTTTATTTTGTCATCTATTGCATCAACAACTTTTTTACATTATCTTTTATTTTGTCATCTATTGCATCAACAACTTTGTCTCCAATATCTTTTATTTTGTCATCTATTGCATCAACAACTTTTTTACATTATCTTTTATTTTGTCATCTATTGCATCAACAACTTTGTTTACATTATCTTTTATTTTGTCATCTATTGCATCAACAACTTTTTTTACATTATCTTTTATTTTGTCATCTATTGCATTAACAACTTTGTCTCCAATATCTTTTATTTTGTCATCTATTGCATCAACAACTTTTTTTACATTATCTTTTATTTTGTCATCTATTGCATCAACAACTTTGTTTACATTATCTTTTATTTTGTCATCTATTGCATCAACAACTTTTTTTACATTATCTTTTATTTTGTCATCTATTGCATTAACAACTTTGTCTCCAATATCTTTTATTTTGTCATCTATTGCATCAACAACTTTGTTTACATTATCTTTTATTTTGTCATCTATTGCATCAACAACTTTTTTTACATTATCTTTTATTTTGTCATCTATTGCATTAACAACTTTGTCTCCAATATCTTTTATTTTGTCATCTATTGCATCAACAACTTTTTTACATTATCTTTTATTTTGTCATCTATTGCATTAACAACTTTGTCTCCAATATCTTTTATTTTGTCATCTATTGCATCAACAACTTTGTTTACATTATCTTTTATTTTGTCATCTATTGCATCAACAACTTTGTCTCCCAATATCTTTTATTTTGTCATCTATTGCATCAACAACTTTGTTTACATTATCTTTTATTTTGTCATCTATTGCATCAACAACTTTGTTTACATTATCTTTTATTTTGTCATCTATTGCATCAACAACTTTTTTTACATTATCTTTTATTTTGTCATCTATTGCATTAACAACTTTGTCTCCAATATCTTTTATTTTGTCATCTATTGCATCAACAACTTTTTTTACATTATCTTTTATTTTGTCATCTATTGCATCAACAACTTTGTTTACATTATCTTTTATTTTGTCATCTATTGCATCAACAACTTTTTTTACATTATCTTTTATTTTGTCATCTATTGCATTAACAACTTTGTCTCCAATATCTTTTATTTTGTCATCTATTGCATCAACAACTTTGTTTACATTATCTTTTATTTTGTCATCTATTGCATCAACAACTTTTTTTACATTATCTTTTATTTTGTCATCTATTGCATTAACAACTTTGTCTCCAATATCTTTTATTTTGTCATCTATTGCATCAACAACTTTTTTTACATTATCTTTTATTTTGTCATCTATTGCATTAACAACTTTGTCTCCAATATCTTTTATTTTGTCATCTATTGCATCAACAACTTTGTTTACATTATCTTTTATTTTGTCATCTATTGCATCAACAACTTTGTCTCCCAATATCTTTTATTTTGTCATCTATTGCATCAACAACTTTGTTTACATTATCTTTTATTTTGTCATCTATTGCATCAACAATTTTGCTTAAAATATCTACTAAACCGCTGAGAGTACCTATTTTGTATTTAGACGTCATTTAAGAAAATTCACGATTAGGGAGGTAAAATGGGGCGGTAAAGTTCCTGTCGAAATAATCGTTTTTATGCTCAAATTTGCTCCAAATTCGGTATTAATATTCTTCGATGCAACTCACGAAACATCTGTTTCAGCGTTTTTGAAATTTCAACCCCTCAGGGGGTGAAAATGGAGTAGCTAAGCTTGTGGAGTAAATAATATTTCTATGGTCGAATTTGTTTGTCATTTTTTGACGCAATTAATGAAAAAAGTATTTCGAGTTTTTTTTAAATTTAATTTCAAGGGGGGTAAGCCCTCACATCCCTTAGAATTAATTTATTTTTTTATTTTTTCATCATTCATTGAATTCAATCAATTCGATTGCTTAGGAAAAATATTAAAAAATATTTTTACCGTCAAGATTACCTGAAACTTGATATAAATGTTCTTCGACACCATTTTTTAAATTTAATCTCAAAGGGAGTATCCCCCCTCCTCCAAATTCGTTCAGATAAATCAAAATTTTGCTCAAATTTGATATTATTGCTCTTCGATAGAATTATTTTTTTTTTAATTTTTTTGACGTTTTTTTCTCAAATTCAATCCATGGGGGGCAAAGGGGAGTGGTAAAGTTTGCTTAGGAAAAATATTAAAAAATATTTTTACGGCCAGAATTACCTGAAACTTGATATTAATGTTCTTTGGCACCATTTTTTTAATTTTTTTTTTTTAATTAATCTCTAAGGGGGTAATAGGGGTGACAAAATTTTATACAAATAAAATATTTTTATATAATAGTCCAATTTTGTTAAAATCTCGTATGAGTGATCTTTTAGGCGATTATTTTTTTTAATTTTTGGGCATTTCTTTTTTCAAATTCAATCGGGGCCATGAGGGGGTACAAGAGGGTGCGAAAAATTGAAAAAAAAACTATTTTTATGACTTGATGTTGATGCTTTGTGACATAATAGATGAAACCACGTGTTTTGACTTTTTTTTATTTTTTTATTGAAATTGTTAAGGGATAGAAGGGGGGCTGCAAAGTTTGTACAGATAAAATATTTTTATAATTTAATTTTATTGAAATTTAGTTATTACTATTTCTAACAATTTATTTTTTGGCGTTTATTTTTTCCGATTTATTCATGGGGGGGGGTTAAAAAGGTGGCGACAAAGTTTGTTCGGGAGTCACAAAATTTTGTACACACAAAATATTTTTATAGTCCAATTTTGTTCAAATTTGATATATTTTTTTAATTTTACGGCGATTTTTTCAGATTAAATCGGGAGGGAGTCAAGGGGGCGATATAAGTTTGTATAGAAAAATTATAAAAAATTGTTTTATGGCTTGATATTAATGCTTTGCGACGTAATTGATGAAACACGTGTTTCGGCGATTTTTTTTCAAATTAAATTCATGGGAGGGGGCGGGGAAGCAGCAGAGTTTGTATGGGAAAAAATTAAAATATTAAAATTTAGTTATAATGTTCTTCAACGCAATTAATTAAACACGTATTTTAGCGTTTTTTTTAAATTTCACCCCTCATGGGGTAAGGAGGGAGAGAGAGGGGCTATCAAAATTTAATATAAATAAAATATTTTTATAGTCCAATCTTGTTCAAATTTGATATATATTTTTTTAATTTTTCGGCGTTTTTTTTTTCAGATTAAATCTGGAGGAATAATAAGGGGGGTGGTATAAGTTGTATAGAAAAATTGAAAAAAATTGGTTTTATAATGCTTTGTGACGTAATTAACGAAATACGTGTTTCGGCGATTTTTTACAAATTTAATTTATGGTAGGGGGCGGGGGCGTAGCAAAGTTTGTATAGGAAAAAATTAAAATATTAAAATTTGATTCTAATGTTCTTCAACACAATTAATTAAAAACGTATTTTAGCCTTTTTTTTTTTTAATTTCACCCCTAATAGGATAAGCAGAGGGGGGTGACAAAATTTAATATAAGTAAAATATTTTTATAGTCCAATTTTGTTCAAATTTGTTTTTTTTTTCAAATTTCAAATTTTCGGCGTTTTTTTCAAATTAAATCGGGAGGGCCCCTAAAGGGGGCGGCATAAATTGTATTGAAAAATTATAAAAAATTGTTTTTATGACTTGATATTAATGCTTTGATGAAATACGTGTTTCGGCAATTTTTTTTTAATTTAATTTATGGGAGGGGGCGGGGGCGCAGCAAAGTTTGTATAGGAAAAAATTAAAATATTAAAATTTAGTTTTAATATTCTTCAACACAATTAATTAAACACGTATTTTAGCGTTTTTTTTTTAATTTCAC
This sequence comes from Holotrichia oblita, assembly GCA_023690525.1. Classification (NCBI taxonomy): domain Eukaryota; kingdom Metazoa; phylum Arthropoda; class Insecta; order Coleoptera; family Scarabaeidae; genus Holotrichia; species Holotrichia oblita. The sequence goes on from CM043019.1 coordinate 2,612,300, forward strand.
CCCTAATCGGATAAGGAAGGAATAGGGCGGGAGAAAGGGGGTGACAAAATTTAATATAAATAAAATATTTTTGTCCAATTTTATTCAAATTTGTTTTTTTTTTTTCACAATTTGGTTCTATAGTCTATAAACTGTCACTTTAAAACCCTAACATTTTGACAGAACAATTGAAAATTGTCAATGTCAAATAAATGTCAAAATCAATTTTCGAATTTTTGTTCGATAGCTCTTAATCTCGTGCTATAACGAAAAATTCCACCCTACATCAACTGTCAAATTATGTCATTATTCCACCGCTAGATGTCGTACTAAATTAGAAGTAATTAATTTGTGTTTTGTTTTAATTCCAGTGCTGTACTGCGTTAAGTTTGGTTACTTTCTTGGCCGGCGGCGAAATGGGCGACGTCCTCCATCTGATGCAACAGTTCGAATACATCTTCTCCGGTAGCTACTTGAAAGGTAGCGGTTCCGTTCCGAATATATCCGCCGATCTCGCCATCCTCCACAGCACGGCGTTGAGCGCTTGGACGCTGCTGTTCACGCTGATGTCGCCAGGCGACGTGTACAGGATGCTCGACAACGGCGGCGGTTTTAATCCGTAAGTTGTGGCAGCTGTCAAAACTAAAAATTATACGATTATGTTTATAGATCTCTAACCCAATTATCGGAATTGTTAAAATCGGGTCACCTAGAGGTTCGAATGAGCGCCGGCGAGGCTCTAGCGACAGTTTTCGAATTAGGCTGTGATTACCAAGACGATTTCGGGGAGAATTTGAAGGACGATCTGGTGGAGGTTCTGCACCAGTTAGCGACGGATTCGCATAAGTATCGCGCGAAGAAGGATAGGAAACAGCAACGCGCCACCTTCAGGGACGTCCTGCATTATATCGAGAGCGGGGAAGTACCCGAATTGCAGATTAAATTCGGACAGGAATGTTTGATGTTGGATAGTTGGTTGAGGAGGAAGCAGTACGATGCTCTGTGTTGTATTTTGGGTCCCGGAATCAATATTCACCTCAGTGAGAACGATCTCTTGCGGGATATCTTCCAACTTGGTACTAAGATTTTGATTAATGATATATCGATACAACGGCAGACGAAATTGGAGAGGCATTTGGTTAACGCTGCTGCTTTTAAAGCTCGAACCATTTCGCGGAGTAAAAACAGGGATAAACGATCAGACTTCTAGTACAGGATTAATTCGGAAATCAAAATATTTCTTTTATTAACGATAATGATTGTAAAAAATGATGGAATATTATTATTATACATATTGTAAAAAAAAATTGTAGTATGTTAAATTCGATGAATTAATCATCACATTGTCTTGTCCGAAGTAAGTATATTTATTATTTATAATGATAGTGAAATTGTATGTATTAGTTGTGTAGAATTACATATGTAGTTAGAGAATTGTTTTCTTTTTATATATCAAATTAAATCTTTTCATTTAGTGAATTGAATTTGAAAAATCGTCAGATGAAGTTTTTTTAAAATGATGTAATGTGTATCTAAAATATATAGCTTTGCGATATCGTACGATTATGTTTTTAAATATAATATACATACAAACGTAATGCTTGTGTGTTATTAAATTCCCTCTCTTCATTCTTTAATTGTATGTCTAAGTCTAACGTACACGTATATTCGGGAAATTTGTCTTCCCGCACGAGTGCGTGAAGTAAAAATGGCCTATTAAAAGTATTATACAAACGGAACAGGATTTGAAAACAAAATTTTGCAGTTGGATATGGTTGAATATGAACTATCACGTGAAAATATTTTTGAATAAATCTTACTTCCGGTTAACCGGAAGTGGGCATCAACTTCGATTTTTTTAAATGGCATGCTATAAAATAAATTACAGATTCAGCTTCTACGATAAATTTTACACATATTTCGTGTATCATACCCTATACCTAAATACCATTCCTCCCGAGTTATTCGCAATTAAAGAAAAAATTTGACAGATACCGATCTTACTTTGTAGGGATATTACGTCACGTAGGAGTAAAAGAGATGAATGAAATTTCGCATACGCACAGCTGATATTGTGTAGTTACACGACATTTGAAGTTTTTTTTCTCTAACATTATACAGGGTGTTTAAAAACTTAGTTGCTTATAAATAAGTTCAATCCGCGGAAAGTACATTTTCTTAAATGGAAAGGTATATATTTTATTAGATATTATGATTCTACAAAATATTCTCTTTGAATCCGTGTTAGGTGTTCCTATACCTAAAATGTAAGGTTAATAAGTTATAACGATTTAATTAACCTCCGTACCTAAAATGCTCAGATATGTCAATTTACTGAAGCAAGGGTGCTTGGCTCATTTGTTTTACATACTTACTTGTCACTTATTTTGACGTCTGTCATTTTATTAAACGTATTTTCGTAAATTCTTCCCATTAAATTATGGGAATAAGGCATACTTTAGCTCAATAGAAACGGTTGACATATCGAACCATTTAGATAGTTGAGAGTACTATCACAATAAAGCAGCATTATTGCTATGAACTATCATCGTGTAGATGTGCAGTTTTTTTTTTTTTTTTTTTTTCTGCCAGATGAACTATATCATACGCAGTTTTGCTTCAGTATTGGGAATACCATTTTAGGTTCTAAGTGAATTTCTTGTGCCATATATAGGTGTAGAGAAGATGGAGAATTTGGACATTGCAACATTTCTTGAAGAATACCAAAAATTTCCTTGTTTATAGGACAAAAGTTAATGTAGTCTTCAGGCTTTCACGGCCGCTGTTGATGGCTGCTCTTCGGTTCTGGGGTTCTCTGCCGTGTAGAAAGGTTTCAGGGAGAAAATCACGACAAGATGATCGAAACGTCAAGTAGGTACCTACCACAACTTTTCTACACGGCAGAGAACCGAAGAGCAGCCAGGACAAAAGTTATTCAGACTACAAAATTCGCAATATAAAAGAGATGCCGCGAAGAAGTTACTTTTGAAAATATCTCTCTTCTTTCCTTTTCGTTTCTCATCATATGTCAACCCGGCTTTATTCAAAAATATTTTCACGTGATATAGTCCATATCCAACCACAAAATTTTCTTTTAAAATTCGATTCCGTTTGTATAATACTTTTAATAGGCCATTCTCACCAATCACCTTGTATATATTAGTTGATTATGACATAATTAAAAAAGAGAGAGAGTGTGTTACGGGCTCGTGAAATTATTATCTCAACAAGCACTTACAAATTATCCAAATCAATTTTATTGGAAAATCTTGGTCACTTGTTATATTACTTATGATAATAAGCCAAATTACTCATATTTTACCCAAAACCGCATTTCTATCATAAATATCTCATCCAATTTTAGATTTGAACATAACAATTACGTCTCCTAGCGGTAAAATCTGGAACTTGAAAATAAGTTCCACTTTTTTTTTTTAATCGCGACTGTCAAATGTGAGTAACGAGTTTATGAGAGTTGTACGCAAGATCTGCAATATTTAAAAACTCTGAATATGAATTCAAAACATCAAAATAAAACTGCAAAAGCTTACATATTAGATATTTAAATATTTCGCTATCGAAAAATAGTACGAAACAACTCGATAGAGATGGCGTAAACAACGTTAGAAATTTGAGGTGTACCGATATTTATAAATGTCAGATTGCGATTAATTTAGGGAGTATATTCAAAAGTTAGAGATAATCCAATTAAAAGTAGGTAAGTATTTTATTAAATATAACATATAATGTATTATGCAGTTTAAATATTGCAAAAAGCCATAACTTTGAAATTTTGTAATAAAATTTAACGTATTTGTAGTTCGAGTATTGTTACATAGATGTCGTTGTGTAACTGTCATAAAAAAAGTAGAAATCATACACTAATGTGCATTTTAATAATGAATATCTTATTTATTAAATTAATAAACTCTTATTATTGTCATAACAATATTGCTTTAAAAACAAAACCAATGATGGGCACACATACAGTCGAATTTTTGCATCTTGTCGGTTACGTCATTAACAGCGCAATTAAGCAAAGATATAAAATATTCATTCAGTCGTTGCTTTAAGAAGAGTGTGACGAAGGGCACTTTCAGGAACTGATTTTTAAATTTTTAACCCAGTGTAATATCAAAACCTAAATTTAAATGAAGTTTTATAGTTTCAATGGTGGTGTTCAGTCAGCTTTTCAGTCGACTACTGATGAGTAACCGGTGATTTGTTGAACCAAGTTGAACTGAATAACCTTGTCCGTGGATTTATTACTAAGTATTAGTTTTCATGATTGAATATAGATGTCGCCACAATTTACATTTGATTCATCCTGACATTACTCATGACGTAGGAAATTTGTATATCTGGTTGCATAAACAGATTTTAAATCCTGTTTTACATTATCATATTCTGTATTAAATTAAAAAATTTGAGTGAAAAGTTCGACCGAAAATATTGGATTACTAATGTGTTTTTAAAAACGATAAACACGCGATAAGTTTCTACGTTAGCAAAAAATAAGCATTTACGAACGTCAACGTCAGACAAATTACGCTTTTTTTTCACTAAAGACAAAAAGTACAATGGCACAAATTTAGATTAATATTAAGGGAAGGGCATAAAAAATAAAACACATTAATATATTATTTAACGTAATTTTAATTCTCTCTTTTTCTTTTATTTTATTATATATATTTTTTTTTTTTATCAACATATGGCACTCACTCTCATATTTTCATGTGTTCTCAAAAACAAAAAAAAAATGGAAAAATAATAAACAATACGCCTCAACTGTAATCCTCTAGCGTGATAATATTAAAGGAAGAAAAATTAATAATAAAAAAAGAACATCAGCATTTCATAACAATCGATGAAAATTAAAAAGGAATTCGCAAAAACACTATACATTTTCTTCGGGTTGTTTTCATCTACTTATTTTTTCTTGAATTATTACATAATTTGTCGAATCCGAGTTACCCAACGCGACGAAGTCCATGTAGATAGTTGGTGGTGAATCTTTCCCATCAACGATGTATCATCATTAATTAGGTATGTATGTATATCAAAAATATTATTAATAATTGCAAAATTGTGTAATTCTCTTTAAGGTTATAGCGCAGCGCACGAATTGTCACGACTGTTTACAACCGGGTATCCGTTTCACTGTTATGCACGATATCGGTTTCTTCCATCTCCTCTTCGTGTTCGACGTCTGCGTGTTGCCGTTCCTCTGTTGTTTGTCGTTTTTCCGTTTTTCTATAATAATAAAATTAAAACCAATATATACATATATATCGAACGAATTTTCTTTATATACAGGGTGAATCACGACCCTTCCCTCCCACCGTTTCTCTTGCCAAAACTTTGAAAAATATTAGTTTCAAAGTTGAGTTTTTTTGAATCACTCTGTATACACAGAGCTTCAATAGACCTCCTGCCACCCTCTCCCCACCCCCCTAACGTAATTTTTTTGTCAGATTTGATAGCTGTAATAAATCTGTAGGTACTTTTTTTTGACAGTTTTTCTAACATTTTTGACAGCTATTAAAAACAATTTTTACCAAATTCAACAAATATACAAAAAAAAAACTAATCTATCAACCGTAAAATTGTAAAGCCTGATGTTTCGACAATTACAGTCGTTATAATTCTAATGAAGGCTCGGATATAACAGTTAATATATTTTTGACAGCGGTTAAACAATAATAATAGTTTTTGACAGCTGTCAAACTAATGAAATACGTTTGATAGTTCTGATAATTGCAACTGTCAAATTATAAAGATTTGTTTTTCAGTTCAAAAACTACTACATTATAACGGCAACAATTTTATTACGTTTGACAGCTGTCAAATCGTACGAATAGTAATTTTTCTCAGATTTGTGGATTATAATTGTAAAATGATCGTTGTAAAATCGTAAAGTCTATTCTTGTTTTACACTCCTGGCAGTTTTTAACATTTCTGACACCTGTCAGAACGTCAAACGATCATGTTCGGCAGTTTCAACACATATAGTTGTATTTTCGTTTTCTTTTTGTCTTATATATATATATTATTTTAAGATGCATCCCGCACAAATTATACAGAGTGGGCCGAAAATTGTACACTCACGTGAATTTTATTTTTTGACTAACCAATTTCTGACAGCTGTCAAATTCGAAAAAAAAAACTGCATCTGATGGAGTTTCAATAGACCTCTTGCCACTCGTTTCCTCCCTCTTCACCCTCCCAACCCCCTAGTTAACCAAAACGGTAAAAGTGATGCAAAGACATCGCAACAGGTCAGATTTGACAGCTGTAATAAATCTGTTGTTTTTCTATAGGTACTTTTTTTTCGACAATTTTTCTAACATTTTCGACAGCTGTTAAAAACAATAATTTTTGGCAATTTCAACAAATATTAAAAAAAAACTAGATCGATCAGCTGTAAAATTGTAAAGCCTGATGTTCGCTTACACTCCCGACAGTTTCTGACACCTGTCAAACAATCATCCTTGACAGTTTTGACAATTATACAGTCGTTATAATTCTAATGAAGGCTATCAAAATTACAAAAGCACTTATTTCTTTACCCTTTTGGACGATGAAACAATTAACATATTTCTGACAGTTATCAACCAGTTTCTGACAGCTGTCAAATGACAGCTGTAATTTAAAATATTATATCCGATAGCTATAGAATTGTAAAATCTGTTGTTTTTTTCATACTTTTTTGACAATTTCTAACATTTTTTGACAGCTGCTAAAAAGCAATCATTTTTGACAATTTCAACAGTTATAGTCGTTATAATTCTAATAAAGGCTATCAAAATTACAAAAGCATTTATTTCTTCACTCTTTAGGACGATGAAACAGTTTCAACATATTTCTGACAGTTGTCAACCAGTTTTTGACAGCTGTCAAATTACATATTAAAAAAAAACAGATTTGACAGCTGTAATTTAAAATATTACATCTGATAGCTCTAGAACTGTAAAATCTGTAGTTTTTTTTTCATACTTTTTTGACAGTTTCTAACATTTTTTGACAGCTGCTAAAAAAGCAATCATTTTTGACAATTTCAACAGTTATAGTCGTTATAATTCTAATAAAGGCTATCAAAATTACAAAAGCATTTATTTCTTTACTCTTTAGGACGATGAAACAGTTTCAACATATTTCTGACAGTTGTCAGCCAGTTTTTGACAGCTGTCAAATTATTAAAAAAAACAAAACAGACTTGACAGCACTGTAATTTAAAATGTTACATCTGATAGCTGTAGAATTGTAAAATCTATTGTTTCTTAAATACTTTTTTGACAGTTTCTAACATTTTTTGACAGCTGCTAAAACAATCATTTTTGGCAATTTCAACAGTTATAGTCGTTATAATTCTTATTAAAGCTATCAAAATATAAAAAAAAAAACAGTTATTTTCTTAATTTTGTCGGATGTAACAGTTAATATATTTTTAAGAGTGGTTAAACAATAATAATCGAGTTTGACAGCTGTCAAACTAACGAAATAAGTTTTATAGTTTTGATAATAATTTTCCAGGTTCAATAACATTTATTCAACGCTACTAAATTATAACAGCAACAATTTTATCACTTTTGACAGCTGTCAAAACGTAGGAATAATTAATTTTAATCAGGTTTGTGAATTGTAATCGTAAAAAACAACTTCATCCGATCGTCTATTCTTTTTTACACTCCCGTCAATTTTTAAGATTCGTGACAGCCGTCAAAGAATCAACAACCATTTTTTTGACAGCTGTCAAATCGTAATCACACTTCATTAAAGGAACTTCTAGATGTTCCGTTTCCTTTAAGTTCATCCTCCTTAATTTTCTTTTCCAAAATAGCATTCGGCCCTGGTGGAGTACAGCTTCTAACTCGATTCATTCGACGTGGACACCCTGTATAAGCCGGGGATTATTATACGGCCACGCGATGACTCATTGACCAGATCGAGGTAGCCGTTTCACAAAACCGAAGTCAAAAGCACCTCGATTTAGAAGCTGTGAATGTTATACAAAATATACAGGGTGTGACATCTTCCTGGGATCGGCCGATTGTGCCTTTGCTATTTATTTTATCGAAAAATGTTTTTAGTAAAAGATGTCTAGAATGAAGTTCTCTACAGCAAGAAAACATTTTCTTATATACAGGGTGTTCAGTTTTGTCTGTACGATAGATTGCTGTTTTTTTTAATGGAACACCCTATATATTATTGCATTTTTTGATTCCTTGATGTAATATAAGGTAATTTTAATTAACATACTCCGCACTAAAACCCAATAGTTTTCGAGATATTCCATTTCGAAAGGAAAAAAATGCATTTACACAGAGTACTGAAACTGAACACCCTGTATATAAGAAAATATTTTCTTGCTGTAGAGAACTTCATTCTACACATTTTTTACTCAGAACACTTTTCGATAAAATAGAAAAGCCACAATCAGCCGATCCCAGAAAGGTGCTATACACCCTGTATATAAAAATTCGATGTTTCGCCGCTCTAATATAAGTCGCTGCTTCAGGAACAAAAATTGCGAAATGTAAACCATGCTAGAGGCGAAAATCTGACAAGGAAAACGTGAACAATCAAGAAGAATCTCGGAAACAGTAAAAATATACAGGGTGCTCCGTTTAAAATATACAATAAATTTAGTTTATCCTGTCATTTTTTGACACCCTAGTTATGTAATATGTAGAGACGAATGTAATAGTCGTGATTCACCCTGTATGAACTTAAAAAAATTACAATTCATCACAAAATGGTTGGTTAATATTTATTAATCGAAGTGGCAATTTAAATAAAAAATACATCGATAACAAATGCCTACGCACCATTCAAATCACGTTCGGTAATGAACTGAATATCACTCCCAGCATCGCTATGGCAATCGTAATAATGTTCGATAAGATATGGCAGGACCGTCATCGAATGCAGTTCATCACCTCTAAACGGCGGTATAGGAACTTCTTCACCTAACCTGGGAGGTCTCTGCAGGAACCACCTATTCAATTTAAACATATTTAAACACAACTTTAATAACCGCAATGAAGCGGAAATCAAAACTCACGCATGCTTTTTAATATCCTGTATGGAGAACCGACGCTGCGGATCCATTCGTAACATCCCTAACAATAAACCCTTCAGCGGTTCCTCTATCTCGTCGGGAATCGTAAAATTACCGGTACCGATATTCTCGAACAGCCTGTATATGTTATCACCTTCGAACGGGTATATCCCCGTCGTAACGTTGTACCTGTAAGAAGCGACAGAACGACGACACGGATAAGCTCCCTTTAAACTGTTTGAACGCGTTCGTACGGGTGACTTACAATGTAACGCCGGCACTCCATATGTCGACTTTGTAACCGGGGAAGCACTCCAGACCGTTCGCGATTTCCGGCGGTTGAAACGCCGGCGAACCTTGACCATTGTGACAAGTATCGTCTTCTGCAAATAAATCTATTGTCTAAAATAAAACATAAGTTAACATTAAAGTGTTTCAAAGGTTAAGTTCTTTCTTAACTATTTTAATTATTTATTTTAATTTTAATTACTTCTAATTATACAGGGTGGCTCGAAAACTCTATGTACACTCACGTAAATTTTATTTTTTAGCTGAACAGCCACCATGATTTCGTTTTGTTTGAAACAAACATAAAGTTATGATAAACTATTTCTGACAGCTGTCAAATTCGAAAAAAAAACAGTATTATTCCTAAATTTGACAGCTGTCATTGTAAAAAACTGCATCCATTGTAGTTTCAACCTTTTCTTACCGCTTGAAGGGAAAAGGGTGGGCATATTTCGATTAGTACTAACAGTTTTTGACAGCTGTCAAATTATTGAAAAAAAAAAAATTTCCCCGCATAGGAACATGTAAAACTAGCAAAATACATTTTTTTCAGTTCTGTACACTACCAAATTATAAAAGCGACAATTTTAATACTTTTGACAGCTGTCAAATTGCAAAAATAGTCATTCGTTCGTTTCTCTACAGTTCGGGTAATTTCTGACAGCTGTCGAAAAATCATTTTCAACATCCTCAAAACTGACAGGCATTGTAATTCGTTTCATCATTTTCTTACTGCTTTACCGTCTTTTTGACAGTTAGCAAATCAGCTGTCAAATTGTAATAATAGTAATTTTTCTCAGACTTGACAATTGTAATTGTAAAAAAAAAACTACTTTCGATCGTTGTATAATTCTAAAGTCCGTGCTTTTTTTACACTACATTTCTGACAGCTGACAGATAATCATTTTCGGCAGTTTCAAGACTTGCAGTCATTATAATATTCTTTCGAGGGCTATCGAAATTACACAAAACTCTTACTTCCTTACGTTAATATATTGCTGACAGTTGTTAAACGATAATAATAGCTTTTGACAGCTGTCAAATTATTTTAAAAAAACAGTATTTTTTCGTATATGAAACCGTAAAATTCACGAAATCCATTTTACAGTTCCGATAATTCTCAACATCAATAAAAGGCAACAATTTTGTTACTTTTGACAGGTGTCAAATTGTAAAAAAAAAAAACGGTAATAGTTTTAGTGCTTCCGATAGCTGTCAAATTCTAAAAATCTTCTCAGATTTGACAACTAATTATTAGAAAAAAGAACTACATCTAATAGCTGTAAAATTGTAAAGTCTATTCTTTTTTTAATACTTATGGCGGTTTCTAACATTTCTGCCATCTGTCAAATAATCATTCGTGACAGTTTCAACATTTACAGGAGGATCAAATTTATTTGAGGCATCGCTTATCTTCTTGCTGCTTCGGCGGTTGTAACAGCTAACATATATTTTTGGCAGTCATCAAACCAGTAATAACAATTTTTGACAGCTGTCAAATTGAAAAAAGTTTTCCTCAGATTTGACAATTGTAATTGTAAACGAAAAAAAAACTACATTTGATGGTCGTAAGATTGTAGAGTCTGTTCTTTTTTTTACATTTCCAGCACTTTCGAGCAACTTTCTGACAGCTGTCAAACAATCATTTTCGGCAGTTTCATCACTAATACTCGTTATAAATTCTTGTGAGGGCTGCCGAAATTACACTAGACGCTAATCTTCTTCTTGCTGCTTTGATGGATGTAATAGTTGACATATTTTTGACAGTTAACAAAGCAGTAATAACAATTTTTGACAGCTGTCGAATTGTAAGAATAGTAATTTTTCTCAGATTTGACGATAGTAATTGTAAAAAAAATGATAGTTGTAAAATTGCAAAGTATCTATTCCTTTTTTACAATTCTGACAGCTGTCAAACAAAAATTTCCGGCAGTTTCAACGATTTATAAAAAGAAAACTTTTATTTTATTAGTACCGTTTTGGCGGATGTAACTGTTAACATATTTGACATTGATTGAGAGAGTAGTTTTTGACGGCTGTCATATTATAAAAACTGTATTTGCTAACATATTAATGACAGTTGTCGGCTGGCATTTTTTTTGAAATTGCGCAATTATTATCGTCGAGCTACATTTGAGATGTTTTCTTAGCTTAAGTACTGATAACTGTGAAAACATTTCTGACAGCTGTCAAATTATGAAATGATGATGAATGATTTTTACTAGTCCAGAATAATTGGTAGCCGTTTCTTTACACCCTTCATACTGGTAAACGTCAAAGTACTTCCGTCAACTATCAAATTTCTGTCTTTTCGTCGAATAATTGTCGAAATATTTCTGACAGCTGTCAAATTATGAAATGATGATGAATGATTTTTACTAGTCCAGAATAATTGGTAGCCGTTTCTTTACACCCTTCATACTGGTAAACGTCAAAGTACTTCCGTCAACTATCAAATTTCTGTCTTTTCGTCGAATAATTGTCGAAATATTTCTGACAGCTGTCAAATTATAAAAACATTATTTTCAACTAGCCGAAAATATTCAGTAGCAATTTTTAATATCTTTAATAGTGATAAATGTCAAAGCACTTCTGTTGACCGTCAAATTTCTGTTGTTTCATCGAACAATTGTCGAAATATTTCTGACAGCTGTCAAATGATAAAATAGAGCAATTTTTCTCGAATTTAACGATTGTAATTGTCTAAATAAGTTTGAGCTGTTTCGTTCCCTACAGTTGTAACTGTTAACATATTTCTGACAGCTGTTGGCTGTCATTTTTCTGAGATTTCGCAATTATTATTATTATTATAGAGCTACATCTGAGATGTTGACTGCAGCCAGATTGACAGCTGACAAATTATAAAAAATACAAGTTTTCTTAGATTAAATACTTATAACTGTCAATTTTTTTTTCTGACAGCTGTCAAATTATGAAAAGGATTTTTTACTAATCGAAAATATTCGATTGCCATTTTTAACATCTTTAATAGTGGTAAACCTCAAAGCACTTCTGTCTACTATCAAATCGTTGTTGTTTCGTCGAATAATTGTCAAAATATATTTCTGACAGCTGTCAAATGATAAAATACAGTAATTTTTCTCGAATTTAACGATTGTAATTGTCTTAATTAATAGGTTTGAGCTGTTTCGTTTCCTCCTACAGTCGTAACTGCTAACATATTTATGACAGTTGTTGGCTGTTATTTTTCTGAGATTTCGCAATTATTATTGTTATAGAGCTACTACATCTGAGATGTTGACAGCAGGCAAATTCCAAAATACAAGTTTTCTTAGATTAAGTACTTATATATATGTCAAAACATTTCTGACAGCTGTCAAATTATAAAAAAATTTTTTTACTAGCCGAAAATAATTGGTAGACCTTTTTTTAAATATCTTTAATAGTGGTAAACGTCAAAGCACTTCTTCGATTGTCAAATTTCTGTTGTTTCGTCGAATAATTGTCGAAATATTTCTGACAGCTGTCAAATGATAAAATACAGCAATTTTTATCGAATTTAACGATCGTAATTGTCTTAATTAATAGGTTTGAGCTGTTTCGTTTCCTCCTACAGTCGTAACTGCTAACATATTTATGACAGTTGTTGGCTGTCATTTTTCTGAGATTTCGCAATTATTACTGTTATAGAGCTACTACATCTGAGATGTTGACAGCAGGCAAATTCTAAAAAAACAAGTTTTCTTAGATTAAGTATTGATAACTGTCAAAATATTTCTGACAGCTGTCAAATTATGAAAAGAATTTTTTACTAGCCGAAAATAATTGGTAGACCTTTTTTTAAATATCTTTAATAGTGGTAAACGTCAAAGCACTTCTTCGACTGTCAAATTCCTGTTGTTTCGTCGAATAATTGTCGAAATATTTCTGACAGCTGTCAAATGATAAAATACAGCAATTTTTATCGAATTTAACGATAAAAACAAGTTTTCTTAGATTAAGTATTGATAACTGTCAAAATATTTCTGACAGCTGTCAAATTATGAAAAGGATTTTTTACTAGCCGAAAATAATTGGTAGACGTTTACCACTATAAACGTCAAAGTTTCGTCGAATAATTGTCGAAATATTTCTGACAGCTGTCAAATTACAAATTTGACAGCAATTTTTCTCAATTTTTTTTCCGTATAGGTATGTGGTTTTAATCGCGAAAAATTACATTTCATGAATTAACGAACTTTTTCTTTTGAGCCACCCTATATATTTCATTACACCTTGTATTATTGCTAATAATTTGGTTGGAGGGTTCCTATTTTAAACGGGGACACGATATTTCGGCCGGGGCTGTATACGGACGATAAAAGCGAATTATCCTATTGGCAAACGTAAATAAAAAAAGCGCATTATAAATAATGTCACTCAACTGCTTTTTTTAATCTCGTATTTTTGTCGACCTGCTTTTTTTTCCACTCAAGGTTCCATCCAACTATAGACACTGAACGCAACACGTTGTCCGCTATATCGAAGTTAAAAATCGCGTATTGTATTCGGCGTGTAATACAAGTTTTATAGATGAGATATCAATAGAAGAGAATGTGCTAATTCGACGATAGGAATGCATCCTTCGTCAAATCACCGTCTATTTTTAGAGAATCGAGTGTGAACGCCTTTAATCGCATTTTTTATTTTAAATTTCTGCTTTTATATTGTATTACACGATAGCATTACTTAAAGACATGATCCTGGACTATTAATAAATTTTTTTTTTTTACAACATGGAGTAACCTTTGACACCGTTAGAGGTCATTACAGAAATACAAGGTTTAACGCATTGTCTAGTCATACGAACAAGTATAAACGAGATGTATCTAATAATAATACCGTTGGGTTTCGTTGGAGCTATAATCGCACGAAAGAGGTAATAGTTTTAATTTTAAAATTATCGATATTTAAAAAAAATGAAAATTAATTACCTCGGCCACACCTAAATCGGAGATCTTCAATTCACCGCCTAAAGTCAACAATAAATTCCCAGGCTTAATATCCTTATGCACGATCCGCATACCGTGCAAATATTCCAACCCGTCGATTAACTGCGTGAAATAACCATGCGCCTGATAGAACGGGAACCTCTTCGACGGAGTCGAATCCAACAGGCTTTGAAGACTACCGACGCAATATTCCATCACCAAATACATCTTCTGCTTCTGCTCGTTATAGAGGATATCGACTAGATTGCATATATTCTTATGTTTGTCCCCCTTTAGCAATTTAAGCAACCTGATCTCCCTAAAATATCGGTATTTATACTAACACTAACGATTCCGTTTTCGTCTTTCCAGATTACGAAATCATGTCGCCGCGCTATTCGCATGGCTCGTCGATATCGTAAGTATTTACAACTTTATTTAATTTTATATTAATTTACCTTTGGACGTTTTGCTCACCGTTCGGAATACGACGAAGTTTCTTCTGTTTTAATATCTTGACGGCTCGCCTGCATAACGTATCAATATCGAAAGCATCTCTTTAACTTTACCGCATTTAACCTTCGCCTAATAAATCACCCATGACGTACTTCCCTATTATCTTCAATTTCCTCTTCTTCGCTTGGTAGATTATTTGATCGCTATCTACTCTATGGAAGAAATTGCAGATATTGACATCGCCCTCTATACCATTATCGTTTATCCATAATTCGCCCCCCGAAACTGGCGGTAATTCTTCATCACTTTCAACACTAAATATTCTATTATTCACTTCTCGTTCGTTTTCAAAATCGTCATCTACGTTCTCACTATTATCATAACTCTTACTTGTGTTGCACATTTTCTTGTCCATAATTTTTACTATTATACAAAATAACACTATATATAAAATATAAGTCCCTCTCTCTCTCTTTCCCTCTATTTATCTATTTATATATATAATATAATCGTAAATATAAATTTTAAGACATTTTTTCCCCTCTAGATACGGGATAAAATAGCTTCGACTTTATTTATTCGGCCATGCCATTTTAGAACAGCTGTTTCTGGTTAAATTTCCACTACCAACTTAAAAAATATGCATCGCCGATAATGACGTATTCTTCCTTCGATTATACAATTATTTTAATTATATTCATTATATAATATACATCATAATCGTTCATCGTGAAATTACACGTTATCGTTTAAAGGGCGATGATATAAATTCGCTCCGTAATTATAATATAAAACTAAACTCCCCTGAGGTGTAGTGCTGTTTGTTACTAATGTCACCTTGACAGGTTGTGTTTTTTTTTTCATCTCTCGATATTCAAAAGCGTTTTCACCTCTATTCTATTTATTAAACGCGTGTAAATAATTATAATTATGTGAAAATTAAATCGATAAGGTAAATATCACTTTATTTTATTATCTCGTTTATCCTCAATAACATATTCGCATTATATAATTTTAATTTAACAACCTAACGAGAGCTATTTATTATGTTTAATTAAATTTCAATTTCGATTCAAAAATAATCCTAATTTAATAATACTTATTAAATTGAGTTAGGGATTACAGTAATATTAATGTATAACCTCTGAACTCGATATCTTAAGATAATTAATCGAAATTATAACAGGACATTCCAATTTAAAAACAATCCATAATTCCTCTTGTGTTAGTTAATAATTACGAATCGCATAGAATGAATTGCATTGCAAAAATTACAACTACAATTACTAATTGTGCATCGTACGTTGTGACAACATCGAAATGCGTTGGTATTTACGTTTTCTCAATTTACTGGTGTGTCATATTAAAATTTGTGCAATACGTAAGTAATTTTTAATCTAGATTAACAAATCAAAGTTGTCATCGATTAAATATGTATATAATTATTAAATACAACTACTAAACTAACTACATTTTTGATTTAATTTCAAACAATTACAGGTATTGTATTTTCTTACTATTTCGGGCTGACAGTTCTAACCTAACGTTTCTGACACCTGTCAAATAATGAAAATTGCAATTAATATAACATACGTGACAGCTGTCACATTGTAAATCAGTTTTATCTTATTTTGCAACTGTCAAATTAAAAACACAGACGGTTATAATTTATTCTAAAATTGGTGACAGCTGTCAAATTATTAAAAAAAAACAGTAATTTTTCTCAGATTTGGAGCACTGTAATTAAAAAAAAATCTACAACTGATAGCTATAACATTGTAAAGTCATTGAAAGCATTTATTCTATTACCGCTTTATTTTTGACAGCTGTCAAATTTTAAACAGCAGTATTTTTTTTCCGATTTGACAAAACAGTAATTGTACAACAACTAAAATTGTAAAGCCCGTTTCTTTAAACTTCTGACAATTTTTGACTGAACTGTCAAACAATCGTTCTTGACAGTTTGAACAATTACAATCGCTATCAAAACTACAAAAGCACTTATTTATTATATTATCTTACCGGTTTGTAAGCCGTAACGGTTAACATATTTCTGACAGTTCTCAATTGGTAATAACACTTTTGACAGCTGTCAAATTATTTAAAAAAAAGAACAATAATTTTTCTCAGGTTTGACAAAGGTAATCGTAAAAAAAACTATCTACATCTGATATATGTATAAAATTGTAAAATATATTGCTTCTGACAGCTGTCAAATAATCATTTTTGGTGGTTTTAACACTTTAACAAGCGTTATCTCTTTCTTTTTTAGCGCCTAACAGAATTACAAGAACATTTACTTGTTTTGGGCGGATGTAACAATCACTGTGTATTTCTGACAGTTGTCGATAACTAGTTTTGACAGCTGTCAAATTATTAAAAAAAAGAACAATAATTTTTCTCAGATTTGACAAAGGTAATCGTAAAAAAAAACTACCTACATCTCATATATGTATAAAATTGTAAAATATATTGCTTCTGACAGCTGTCAAATAATCATTTTTGGTGGTTTTAACACTTTAACAAGCGTTATCACTTTTTTTTTAGCGCCTAACAGAATTACAAAATCATTTACTTGTTTTGGACGGATGTAACAATCACTGTGTATTTCTGACAGTTGTCGATAACTAGTTTTGACAGCTGTCAAATTATTTAAAAAAAAGAATAATTTTTCTCAGATTTGACAATTGTAATTGCAAAAAAACTACGCTTAATGACAGTTTCTAACATTTCTGACAGCTGTCAAATAATGATTCTTGACAGTTACAAAAACACATACTTCGTATTTCTGAGAGCTGTTACACAATAATAATAGCGTTTGACAGGTGTCAAAGTAACAAAATACGTTTTAAAGTTTCGATCATTTTAAACTGTCAAATTATGTAGACATGTTCTTCAGTTCGATAACATTTACAGGCGGTATCATGTTACTGAATACCGCTAAATTATACAGGCAACAATTTTGTGTGTTTTTTTGACAGCTGTCAAATTGTAAAAAGTAAACGATTTAGACAAGAGTAATTGTCGAAAACTACATTTCATAATATGTCGTAAAATTGTGAGTTCTATTCTTTTTTTCACTTCTGGCAGTTTCAAACGTTTCTGACAGCTGTCAAATAATGATTCTTGACAGTTTTAAAGCTGGCAGGCGTTATAATTCTTTTGCAGTCTAACAAAATTACAAGAACACTCATTTTTTACTTGTTTTGGCAGGTATAGCACTTAATGTACATATTTCTGAGAGCTGTTAAACAATAATAATAGCGTTTGACAGGTGCCAAACTAACAAAATACGTTTTAAAGTTCCGATCAATTTAAACTGTCAAATTATAAAGACATGTTTTTCAGTTCGATAACATTTACAGGCGGTATCATGTTATTGAATACCTCTAAATTATACAGGCAACAATTTTGGTATTTTTGACAGCTGTCAAATTGTAAAAAATAGTAATTCTTCTCGATTTAAACAAGAGTAATTGTCGAAAGCTACATTTCATAATATGTAGTAAAATTGTAAGGTCTATTTTTTATTTTTTCACTTCTGGTAGTTTCAAACATTTCCGACAGCTGTCAAACAGGCAGTTGTTTCAACACTAATTCTTTCGAGGGCAGTCGAAATTACACGAGACACTTAATTCTCTTACTGCTGTGGAGGATGCGAACGTTAAAATATTTCCGACACTTCTTACGAAATAGTAGTAGCTTTTGACAGCTGTCAAAGTATCCAAATAGTATTTTGTTCTTGTATATATTACTTATTATTACTACTACTACTTACTTATTATTTCACTACTGTTTTGGCGGAATATAACAGTTAACATATTTGACATTGACAGCTGTCAAATTATAAAAACTTGATTTTTTTTTTCGAAGTCCCGATAATCGTCAACACTATTAAAAGGCAAGAATTTTGTTACTTTTGACAGATAGAACTATTTCTGACAGCTGTCAAATCATTCTTGGCAGTTCTAACACTTACAGGCGTTATAATAATTGTTTAGTTGTTTTGGCAGGTGTAACAGTTAATGTATTTCTGACAGTTGTCAAGCAGTAATAATAATGATTTTTGACAGCTGTCAAATTATAAAAGAGAGTAAATTTCCTCCCGTTTGATATATGTGATATGACTGTAAAATAGTAAAATATGACGTTTCTTTACATTTCTGACAGTTTCTGACAACTGTCAAACAATCATTTCTGACAGTTTGAACAATGAAAGTCGTTATAATTCCTATATGAAGGCTATCACAACTACAAAAGCACGTATGTATTTTGTTACTTGTTTTGACCGATGTTAATGTATTTTTGACAGGTGTCAAGCAGTCATAATTATGGTTTTTGACAGCTGTCAAATTATAAAAGAAAGTACATTTTCTCCCTTTTGATAAAAAACATGTGATAACTGTAAAATAGTAAAATATGATCACTCTTTACACTTCTGACAGGTTCTGACAACTGTCAAACAATCGTTTCTGACAGTTTCAACAATGAAAGTCGTTATAATTCCTATAAAGGCTAACAAAAAATTACAAAAGCATGCATTTTGTTACTTGTTTTGACCGGTGTAACGGTTAATGTATTTTTGACAGGTGTCAAACAGTAATAATGATGGTTTTTGACAGCTGTCAAATTATTTAGAAAAGGAAGGGTATTTTTTCTCAGATTTGACAACCGTTTTAATCTTTCTGTAAAGCTGTCAAAATATATTGTTGTCAGACTTGCGGCAGCTGTCAAATTATAGAAACAGAATTTTTTGTTTTCGGTTATTCCCCCTGTATACAATTTTAAATTTTAAACGTACGAAAGATGATATCCGTACGGAGTTTCCTGTTTTATATTAAATTACTTTCTACGTATGATGATAGAGAGAAACGTGAATGAAGCTATTGTTTACACGAGCATCGGTAACTCGATACTTTAAAACCAGTTAAGTTTATAAAAGCCCGAATCACCTTTACAATTGTACGTAGTTTACGTTTACAGCTTCGTAAATAATAATAATTGTTTTGATCCCGAAGGTAACCGGCTCGAAAAAGGATAAAATCGAAGACGATAGGAACTCGAAGGAATCATCCGAAACCGTTGTGAAACCGAGCAATTCGAATTCGAATCGTAAAGGAATTAACAATAGAAGAAGAGGTAAAACGAAACCGATAGAGACGAGTAATAATTTTATCGCGAACGAAGTAAACGATTTGCTAGAAGGGAATAGTTCCGAACGACATAAAAGTGAATTAAATCAAGTTGAAGAGGATGACACAACGATTGTCTACACAGAAACTCAACATACCGAACTTGTAAATTCTCTCAAAGGAATCTTAGATCTAACAACAGGTGATAATACAGATTCGATAGTTACCGAGGACACGACAGTATATTTAAACTACAATTCGAACGATGAAACTAAACCTGAAATCGTCGAAGAGATTTTAATACAAAAACTCGACTTTAACAGCTTAGAATCTCAAATCACCAATCAAAACGAGATCGATTTAGAACCGGAAACTATAATCCAAAAACTATCCGATATAGAACACCAATTAACTCTAATACATCAAGAGATATCAGCGATAGAAGTGAGTACCGTCGAAGAAATGAGGACCGATACACAAGTCCGGATATTAACCTTGAACCACAACGAACACCAAGATTCTGTCCTGTATCGGATCGAGAAGAACTGGATCCTACAATTCCGTTTAGGTCCATCTTTATTCGGCCGAAAAGTGAGGCTCTATTGCAATTACCCCATCGAACCGGCTGCCAATTTAGATTTCGTCCGGAACTGCTATTACCAGCTCCCCTGGTGTTACGATGAAGGTTGTGAAAATTCTGACGATACAGCAAGTTACGCGCAAGTTTTCGCTCAATTATCCGGAAGTTTCCATTATTATTTTACGTACGATGATAGGTAAGCGAATTCTTCAATAAAATTCATTAAAACCGCATCTCCTGTTAAAATATGAAAAAAATGGCGTTCGAGCAGGGCCTCGATCGAATCTAATCCTGCTCGACCGTCTAATTCTTATTTTTTTCCAACATTTCTATCGAAAATTTGTAACCGCATTATATTTGTAAAGATGTGGTGGTCGAGTAGGGTTGCATCTGACGCTGAGACCTGCTTGACCGCCTAATTATTTATCTTCAATATTTCTAGCAAGAATTGGGAGCTAAAAGATTCTAGCTTTTTGCTTCTCCTATCATGATATTTAAAAAGTGGCGTTCGAGCAGGGCCGCGATCAAATCTACGCTTTATTCCACCGCCTAATTCTTATTAATTTCCAACATTTCAATCGAAAATTTATAACCGTACGATTTTAGCTGTTTTACCTTTCCTACTATAATATTTTAAAAAAGTGGCGCGCGAGCAGGGTCGCACCTAACGCAGAGCCCTGCTTAACCGCCCAATTATTTATATTTAATATTTCTGGCAAGAATTGGGAGCTAAAGAATTCCGACTTTTTTGCCTCTCCTATATTTAATATTTAAAAAAAGTGGCGTTCTAGCAGGGCCGCGATCGAATTTAAGCTTTACTCAACCGCCTAATTCTTATTTATTTCTAACATTTCTATTGAAAATTTAGAACCACCAAATTCTGGCTTTTTTATCTCCTTTATTCTAATATTAAAAAAAGTGGCGCTCGAGCAGGGTCGCGATCGAATCTACGTTTTATTCCACCGCCTAATTCTTATTAATTTATAAAATTTTTATTAAGAATTTGGAACCGCAAGATTCTTGATGTCATCTATTGTAATATTTTAAAAAAGCTGGCGTTCGAGCAGGGTTGCAGCCGACGCGGAGTACTGATCGACCGCTTAATTATTTATGTTTAATATTTCTAGAAAGAATTCGGCTAGAATTCTACAAAATTTCGGCTTCTCAGCTCTATTATTATAATATTTTAAAAACATTGGCGTTCGAGCAGGGACGCGATCGAATCTAAGCTCTATACACGACTGCCTAATTCTTATTTATTTCTAATATTTTTATCAAACATTTGTAACCGCAGGATTTTGGATTTTATGCCTTCCCCACTATATATTTTTTTAAGTAGCGCTCGAGCAGGCCCGCGATCGTATCTAAACTCCGCTCGACAGTCTAATTCTTCTTTATCCCTACCATTTCTATCGACAATTTGGAACCGCAACATTCTGGCTTTTTTATCTCCTTTATTGTAATATAAAAAAAAGTGGTGATCGAGCAGGGTCCCGGCCGACACCGAGACCTGTTCGACTGCCTAATTCTTATTTATCTTTAGCATTTCTAGCTATAATTCAGAATTAAAAAATTCCAACTTCTTATCTCTATTATTATAATATTTAAGAAAATGGCGGTCGAGCAGCGTCGCGATCGAATGTAATCCCCACTTCACCGCCTAATTCTTGTTTATCTTGTCAACATTTCTATCATTTATTTACATTTTAATAATCCGTATAGCATAATATTAAAAAAAAATGGCGTACGAGCAGGATCGCACTTAAGGCAGAGCCCTGCTTAACCGGACAATTATTTATCTTCAATATTTCAAGCAAGAATTTGGAGCTAAAAGATTCTAGCTTTTCGCCTCTTTTATTATGATATTTACAAAAATGGCGGTCGAGCAGGGCCGCGATCGAATCTAAGCCTTGCTCGATCGCCTGATTATTATTTATGCGTAACGTTCATATCGAAAATTTGGAATCGCAAGATTGTGGCTTCTTCATCTCTAATATTGTTATTAAAGTGGCGATCGAGCAGAGTCGCAGCCGACACTGAGCCCTGCTGAACTGTTTGATTCTCATTTAAGATAAATGACAATGATCTTAAATGAGAATTGTCGCTAGAAACGTTTCCAGCGAGAATTTGGAACCGAAAGGTTTCAGCATCTTACATTTTCTATTATACAATTTAAAGAAAATGGCGGTCGAGTAGGGCCGTGATTAAAGCTGAGTCCAAATCGATCTCTTAATTCTCATTTATATATCTATAACTTATCTAGGGAGAATTTGGAACCGCAAGGGTTAGGCTTATTACCTCTCCTATCCTAATATTAAAAAATATGGCGTATGAGCAAGGCCACAACCGGTGCTAAACCCTGTTCGAACACCTAATTCTCATTTATTTAACATTTATATCGTGGTTCGGAACGGTAAGGTTTCGGCTATAATATTTCAAAAAAACGACGTACGAGCAGGGCCGCAACCGGTGCAAAACCCTGCTCGACCGCCTAATTCTCATTTATCTGCAATTTCTAGTGAGAATTCGGAACCGCAAGGTTCCGGCTTCTTCCTAATCGATCCCGTCGTTAAATACGGGAGAAACGAAGAGCTTCCATTGAATTGCATCCAGTGCCAAACAGTTCTCGCCAAATCCTTGGGACCATTCTCGACGTGGGAGAGTAAGCTACGCGTAGCTAAGGAGAGCGGTTACAACATGATCCATTTCACTCCGATTCAGGTAAAACTTAATATACAACTTGATATTTAAAGATAATATTTACGATTTAATTAGGAAT
Source organism: Holotrichia oblita (assembly GCA_023690525.1). NCBI lineage: Eukaryota > Metazoa > Arthropoda > Insecta > Coleoptera > Scarabaeidae > Holotrichia > Holotrichia oblita. The sequence goes on from CM043019.1 coordinate 2,635,506, forward strand.
TAGGTGCGTCCAATTCATCCTACAGCTTAAAGGAGCAGCTAAAATTAAACCCCATTTTCGACGGGGGCCAGCCGGTCACATTCGGTGATGTCGAGAATTTTGTCGTTAAGATCAGGACAGAATGGAAGATGGCTTCGATCTGCGATATCGTCCTGAATCACACGGCTAACGAGAGCAGGTGGCTCGTCGATCATCCGAAGCGACTTATAACTGCGCCAACTGTCCCTATATGCGTCCGGCTTACCTGTTAGACGCTGCCTTGTACCAATTCTCCAACGATGTCAGTAAGGGATACTACGAAACTAAAGGCATACCTAGGGAAGTCTCTACAGAAGATCATATAAACGTAAGTTAGCATAGCATGTGTAAATGTAAATTGGCGATCGAGCAGGGCTTTAAATTATAGATTAGCAGTCGAGCAAGGCTTTAAACAGTAAATCAACAGTCAAGCAGGACTTTAAATCGCAAATTAATAGCCGAACAGCGGTTCAAATTGTAAATTAGCGGGCAGAACAGAGCTTGGAATTGAATTGGCGGTCGAGCAGGCCCTTTAAATTGTAAATTAACACTCGAGTACTACTGTACATTGTAAATTAATGATTTAACTTGGACTTAAACCACAAACTAGCGCTAGAACGACATTTCAATCTCTTACTTACTGTTTAAGACCTTGCTCGACCGCCAATTCGCGATTAGCGGCCGAGCAAGGCCTGAAACATTAAATATAGACAAGAGATCAGGACCTTAAATCGTAAATTAATAGTCTACAGTAGAACTTTAGATTGCAAGTGAACAACAAAACAAGGGCTAACATCAGATTGGCGGCTGAGCAGGGCTTCAACTACAAATCAGCGGTAGAAAAGGGTTTTAAATCATGAATTAGTGGTCCAGCACGAGTTTAAACAAATCAGTAGTTTTGCGAGGGTGGAAATCGTAAATTAACGGTCAAGCACAGATTAAAATTGTAAAATTGGCGGTCGAGTTGGTCTTTAAACCACAACTCGGTGATCGGACAGAGTTTTAAATCGTAAACGAGCGGTTAGACACGAGTTTAGACAAATTAATAGTTTAACGGAGATGAAAATCGTTATCTAACGGTCAAGTAGGGATTAAAATCGTAAAATTGGCGGTCAAGCACGGCTTCAAACCACAAATAAGCGTCCAAAAGAATTTTAAACCAAATTAGCGGCAAGTAAGGGTTAAAACAGCAAATCGGCAAGCAACCATGAACTTAATTGTTAAATTGGCGTTCAAACAGGTTAAAATATTAAATTGGCGGTCGGGCAGGGCTTTAATCCGCAAATTAGCGGTCAAACAGGGGTTTAAATCATTAATTAGCGACAGGGACAGGGGTTTAAAAAGTGAATCAGCAGCTCAGCAGAGTTTTAAATCGTAAATTAACGATAAAACAAGGATTAACATCAAATTGGCGATCGAGCAGGCTTTAACCACAAATTAGAGGGTAGAACAGGGTTTTTTTAAATCGTATATTAGTGATCTAGCATGAATTTAAACCAATTAACAGTTTAGCAGAGCTAGAAATCGTAAATTAATGGTCAAGCAGAGATTAACATTGTAAAATTGGCGGTCGAGTAGGTCTTAAAATCACAACTCAGTGGTCAAACAGGGCTTTAAACCATGAATTAGCTGTCAGGCACAAGTTTAGATAAATTAACAGTCAGCAGAGATGAAAACTGTTTAACTGTCAAACAAGGAATTAAAATCGTAAACTTGGCGGTCGAGCAGGGCTTTAACCACAATTATTAGAATAGAGCTTTGAACCATGAATTGGCGGTCCAGCATGAATTTAAACAAATCAGTAGTTTGCAGAGGTAGAAATCGTAAATTAATGGTCAAGCAGATTTAAAATTGTAAAATTGGCGGTCGAGTAGGTTTTAAACCACAACTCAGTTGTCGAACAGGGTTTTTAAACCATAAATTAGCTGTCAGGCATGAATTTAGACAAATTAACAGTTTAACAGGGATGAAAATCGTTTTTTAACGGTCAAGTAGGATTAAAATCGTACAATTGGCGGTCGAGGGCTTTAAACCATAAATAAGCGGCAGAATAGAGCTTTAAACCATAAATTAGCGGTCCAGCGCGAGTTTAAACAAATCAGTATTCTTGCAGAGGTAGGAATCGTAAATTAACGACCAAGCAAAGATTTAAAATTGTAAAATTGGCGGTCGAGTGGGTCTTTAAACTATAACTCTGTGGTCGAACTATAAATTATCGTCCAGGCAAGAGTTTAGACGGATTAAAAGTCTAACAAAATAAAATCGTTATTTAACGGTCCATCAGGGATTAAAATCGTACAATTGGCGGTCGAGCAGGGCATTAAACCATAAATAAGCGATAGAATAGAGCTTTAAACCATAAATTAGCGGTCCAGCACGAGTTTAAACAAATCAGTATTCTTGCAGAGGTGGAAATGTAAATTAATCGTAAAATTTATTATAACTCTGTGGTCGAACTATAAATTATCGTCCAGGCAAGAGTTTAGACGGATTAAAAGTCTAACAAAACTAAATTTTAACGGTCCACAGGGATTAAAATCGTAAAATTGGCGGCCGAGCAGGGCTTTAAACCACAAATATGCGATAGAATAGAGCTTTAAACCATAAATTAGCGGTCAGCACGAGTTTAAACAAATCAGTGGTCTTGCAAAAGGTGGAAATCGTAAATTAATGGCCAACGAGATTTAAAATTGTAAAATTGACGGTCGAGTGGGTCTTTAAACTATAACTCTGTGGTCGAACTATAAATTATCGTCCAGGCAAGAGTTTAGACGGATTAAAAGTCTAACAAAACTAGAAGTCGTTATTTAACGGTCCATCAGGGATTAAAATCGTAAAATTGGCGGCCGAGCAGGGCTTTAAACCACAAATATGTGATAGAATAGAGCTTTAAACCATAAATTAGCGGTCCAGCACGAGTTTAAACAAATCAGTGGTCTTGCAAGAGGTGAAATCGTAAATTAATGGCCAAGCAGAGATTAAAATTGTAAAATTGGCGGTCGAGTAGTTCTTTAAACTATAACTCTGTGGTCGAACTATAAATTAGCGTCCAGGCAGGAGTTTAGACGGATTAAAAGTCTAACAAAGATAGAAGTCGATATTTAACGGTCCACCAGGGATTAAAATCGTAAAATTGGCGGTCGAGCAGGGCTTTGAACACAAAATTTGCGACGTATGTTTCCTGTTACTGTACACACCATCTTTCTTATTTTTTTCAGGCGATTCGATACATGCTTACAGCGAAGTTATGCAACTTCAAACTGCACGAGATGTACACTTGCGACGTCGATAAAGGCACGTGATGGAGTTCTTAAGCACTTTGCTAAATCTATCGCGAACTCGAAGCCAAAATCCCCGAATAAACCACCGAATAAGGGCAAGGACGATATCGGTGCACTAACGCAAGATCGAAATTCAGGCGATTAACCGGTAAAATTGATATCGAACTAGCGTTGAACCTATACAACTCGTTCAGATCGGATTGTTCTGTTGAGGAATCGCATTTATTCTATTACCGCTTTATTTTTGACAGCTGTCAAATTTTAAACAGCAGTATTTTTTTTCCGATTTGACAAAACAGTAATTGTACAACAACTAAAATTGTAAAGCCCGTTTCTTGAAACTTCTGACAATTTTTGACTGAACTGTCAAACAATCGTTCTCGACAGTTTGAACAATTACAATCGCTATCGAAACTACAAAAGCACTTATTATATTATCTTACCGTTTTGTAAGCCGTAACGGTTAACATATTTCTGACAGTTCTCAATTGGTAATAACACTTTTGACAGCTGTCAAATTATTAAAAAAAAAGAACAATAATTTTTCTCAGATTTGACAAAGGTAATCGTAAAAAAAAACTACCTACATCTGATATATGTATAAAATTGTAAAATATATTGCTCCTGACAGCTGCCAAATAATCATTTTTGGTGGTTTTATCACTTTAACAAGCGTTATCTATTTTTTTTTAGCGCCTAACAGAATTACAAGAACATTTACTTGTTTTGGGCGGATGTAACAATCACTATGGTATAACTTTTCTGACAGTTGTCGTTAACTAGTTTTGACAGCTGTCAAATTATAAAAAAAGTTAAGAGTTTTAATCATGTCTGACAATTGTACATTGCGACTTGACATACGCTTAATGACAGTTTCTAACATTTCTGACAGCTGTCAAATAATGATTCTTGACAGTTATACTGTATTTCTGAGAGCTGTTACACAATAATAATAGCGTTTGACAGGTGTCAAAGTAACAAAATACGTTTTAAAGTTTTAAACTGTCAAATTATGTAGACATGTTTTTCAGTTCGATAACATTTACAGGCGGTATCATGTTATTGAATACCGCTAAATTATACAGGCAACAATTTTGTGTTTTTTTTGACAGCTGTCAAATTATAAAAAATAAACGCTTTAGACAAGAGTAACTGTCGAAGACTAAATTTTATAATATGTAGTAAAATTGTGAGTTCTATTCTTTTTTTCACTTCTGTCAGTTTCAAACGTTTCTGACAGCTGTCAAATAATGACTCTTGACAGTTTTAAAGCTGGCAGGCGTTATAATTCTTTTGCAGTCTAACAAAATTACAAGAACACTCATTTTTTACTTGTTTTGTAGGTATAGCACTTAATGCCTGTATTTTCTAGAGGCTGTTAAACAATAATAATAGCTTCGTTATTAGGTATAAAACTAACAAAATACGTTTTAAAGTTCCGATCAATTTAAACTGTCAGTAAATTATAAAGACATGTTTTTCAGTTCGATAGCATTTACAGGCGGTATCATGTTATTGAATACCTCTAAATTATACAGGCAACAATTTTGGTATTTTTGACAGCTGTCAAATTGTAAAAAATAGTAATTCTTCTCGATTTAAACAAGAGTAATTGTCGAAAGCTACATTTCATAATATGTAGTAAAATTGTAAGGTCTATTTTTTTATTTTTTCACTTCTGGTAGTTTCAAGCTTGTTTCAACCAGCTGTCAAACAGGCAAGTTGTTTCAACACTAATTCTTTCGAGGGCAGTCGAAATTACACGAGACACTTAATTCTCTTACTGCTGTGGAGGATGCGAACGTTAAAATATTTCGACACTTCTTACGAAATAGTAGTAGCTTTTGACAGCTGTCAAAGTATCCAAATAGTATTTTGTTCTTGTATATATATTACTTATTATTATTACTACTACTTACTTATTATTTCACTACTGTTTTGGCGGAATATAACAGTTAACATATTTGACATTGACAGCTGTCAAATTATAAAAACTTGATTTTTTTTCGAAGTCCCGATAATCGTCAACACTATTAAAAGGCAAGAATTTTGTTACTTTTGACAGATAGAACTATTTCTGACAGCTGTCAAATCATTCTTGGCAGTTCTAACACTTACAGGCGTTATAATAATTGTTTAGTTGTTTTGGCAGGTGTAACAGTTAATGTATTTCTGACAGTTGTCAAGCAGTAATAATAATGATTTTTGACAGCTGTCAAATTATAAAGAGAGTAAATTTCCTCCCGTTTGATATATGTGATATGACTGTAAAATAGTAAAATATGACGTTCTTTACATTTCTGACAGTTTCTGACAACTGTCAAACAATCATTTCTGACAGTTTGAACAATGAAAGTCGTTATAATTCCTATATGAAGGCTATCACAACTACAAAAGCACGTATGTATTTTGTTACTTGTTTTGACCGATGTTAATGTATTTTTGACAGGTGTCAAGCAGTCATAATTATGGTTTTTGACAGCTGTCAAATTATAAAAGAAAGTACATTTCTCCCTTTTGATAAAAACATGTGATAACTGTAAAATAGTAAAATATGATCCTCTTTACACTTCTGACAGGTTCTGACAACTGTCAAACAATCGTTTCTGACAGTTTCAACAATGAAAGTCGTTATAATTCCTATAAAGGCTAACAAAAAATTACAAAAGCATGCATTTTGTTACTTGTTTTGACCGGTGTAACGGTTAATGTATTTTTGACAGGTGTCAAACAGTAATAATGATGGCTTTTGACAGCTGTCAAATTATTTAGAAAAGGAAGGGTATTTTTTCTCAGATTTGACAACCGTTTTAATCTTTCTGTAAAGCTGTCAAAATATATTGTTGTCAGACTTGCGGCAGCTGTCAAATTATAGAAACAGAATTTTTTGTTTTCCGGTTATTCCCCCTGTATACAATTTTAAATTTTAAACGTACGAAAGATGATATCCGTACGGAGTTTCCTGTTTTATATTAAATTACTTTCTACGTATGATGATAGAGAGAAACGTGAATGAAGCTATTGTTTACACGAGCATCGGTAACTCGATACTTTAAAACCAGTTAAGTTTATAAAAGCCCGAATCACCTTTACAATTGTACGTAGTTTACGTTTACAGCTTCGTAAATAATAATAATTGTTTTGATCCCGAAGGTAACCGGCTCGAAAAAGGATAAAATCGAAGACGATAGGAACTCGAAGGAATCATCGAAACCGTTGTGAAACCGAGCAATTCGAATTCGAATCGTAAAGGAATTAACAATAGAAGAAGAGGTAAAACGAAACCGATAGAGACGAGTAATAATTTTATCGCGAACGAAGTAAACGATTTGCTAGAAGGGAATAGTTCCGAACGACATAAAAGTGAATTAAATCAAGTTGAAGAGGATGACACAACGATTGTCTACACAGAAACTCAACATACCGAACTTGTAAATTCTCTCAAAGGAATCTTAGATCTAACAACAGGTGATAATACAGATTCGATAGTTACCGAGGACACGACAGTATATTTAAACTACAATTCGAACGATGAAACTAAACCTGAAAATCGTCGAAGAGATTTTAATACAAAACTCGACTTTAACAGCTTAGAATCTCAAATCACCAATCAAAACGAGATCGATTTAGAACCGGAAACTATAATCAAAAACTATCCGATATAGAACACCAATTAACTCTAATACATCAAGAGATATCAGCGATAGAAGTGAGTACCGTCGAAGAAATGAGGACCGATACAAGTCCGATATTAACCTTGAACCACAACGAACACCAAGATTCTGTCCTGTATCGGATCGAGAAGAACTGGATCCTACAATTCGTTTAGGTCCATCTTTATTCGGCCGAAAAGTGAGGCTCTATTGCAATTACCCCATCGAACCGGCTGCCAATTTAGATTTCGTCCGAACTGCTATTACCAGCTCCCCTGGTGTTACGATGAAGGTTGTGAAAATTCTGACGATACAGCAAGTTACGCGCAAGTTTTCGCTCAATTATCCGGAAGTTTCCATTATTATTTTACGTACGATGATAGGTAAGCGAATTCTTCAATAAAATTCATTAAAACCGCATCTCCTGTTAAAATATGAAAAAAATGGCGTTCGAGCAGGGCCTCGATCGAATCTAATCCCTGCTCGACCGTCTAATTCTTATTTTTTTCCAACATTTCTATCGAAAATTTGTAACCGCATTATATTTGTAAAGATGTGGTGGTCGAGTAGGGTTGCATCTGACGCTGAGACCTGCTTGACCGCCTAATTATTTATCTTCAATATTTCTAGCAAGAATTGGGAGCTAAAAGATTCTAGCTTTTTGCTTCTCCTATCATGATATTTAAAAAAGTGGCGTTCGAGCAGGGCCGCGATCAAATCTACGCTTTATTCCACCGCCTAATTCTTATTAATTTCCAACATTTCAATCGAAAATTTATAACCGTACGATTTTAGCTGTTTTACCTTTCCTACTATAATATTTTAAAAAAGTGGCGCGCGAGCAGGGTCGCACCTAACGCAGAGCCCTGCTTAACCGCCCAATTATTTATATTTAATATTTCTGGCAAGAATTGGGAGCTAAAGAATTCCGACTTTTTGCCTCTCCTATATTTAATATTTAAAAAAGTGGCGTTCTAGCAGGGCCGCGATCGAATTTAAGCTTTACTCAACCGCCTAATTCTTATTTATTTCTAACATTTCTATTGAAAATTTAGAACCACCAAATTCTGGCTTTTTTATCTCCTTTATTCTAATATTAAAAAAAGTGGCGCTCGAGCAGGGTCGCGATCGAATCTACGTTTTATTCCACCGCCTAATTCTTATTAATTTATAAAATTTTTATTAAGAATTTGGAACCGCAAGATTCTGTTTTCTTGATGTCATCTATTGTAATATTTTAAAAAAGCTGGCGTTCGAGCAGGGTTGCAGCCGACGCGGAGTACTGATCGACCGCTTAATTATTTATGTTTAATATTTCTAGAAAGAATTCGGCTAGAATTCTACAAAATTTCGGCTTCTCAGCTCTATTATTATAATATTTTAAAAACATTGGCGTTCGAGCAGGACGCGATCGAATCTAAGCTCTATACACGACTGCCTAATTCTTATTTATTTCTAATATTTTTATCAAACATTTGTAACCGCAGGATTTTGGATTTTATGCCTTCCCCACTATATATTTTTTAAGTAGCGCTCGAGCAGGGCCGCGATCGTATCTAAACTCCGCTCGACAGTCTAATTCTTCTTTATCCCTACCATTTCTATCGACAATTTGGAACCGCAACATTCTGGCTTTTTTATCTCCTTTATTGTAATATAAAAAAAAGTGGTGATCGAGCAGGGTCCCGGCCGACACCGAGACCTGTTCGACTGCCTAATTCTTATTTATCTTTAGCATTTCTAGCTATAATTCAGAATTAAAAAATTCCAACTTCTTATCTCTATTATTATAATATTTAAGAAAATGGCGGTCGAGCAGCGTCGCGATCGAATGTAATCCCACTTCACCGCCTAATTCTTGTTTATCTTGTCAACATTTCTATCATTTATTTACATTTTAATAATCCGTATAGCATAATATTTAAAAAAAATGGCGTACGAGCAGGATCGCACTTAAGGCAGAGCCCTGCTTAACCGGACAATTATTTATCTTCAATATTTCAAGCAAGAATTTGGAGCTAAAAGATTCTAGCTTTTCGCCTCTTTTATTATGATATTTACAAAAATGGCGGTCGAGCAGGGCCGCGATCGAATCTAAGCCTTGCTCGATCGCCTGATTATTATTTATGCGTAACGTTCATATCGAAAATTTGGAATCGCAAGATTGTGGCTTCTTCATCTCTAATATTGTTATTAAAGTGGCGATCGAGCAGAGTCGCAGCCGACACTGAGCCCTGCTGAACTGTTTGATTCTCATTTAAGATAAATGACAATGATCTTAAATGAGAATTGTCGCTAGAAACGTTTCCAGCGAGAATTTGGAACCGAAAGGTTTCAGCATCTTACATTTTCTATTATACAATTTAAAGAAAATGGCGGTCGAGTAGGGCCGTGATTAAAGCTGAGTCCAAATCGATCTCTTAATTCTCATTTATATATCTATAACTTATCTAGGGAGAATTTGGAACCGCAAGGGTTAGGCTTATTACCTCTCCTATCCTAATATTAAAAAATATGGCGTATGAGCAAGGCCACAACCGGTGCTAAACCCTGTTCGAACACCTAATTCTCATTTATTTAACATTTATATCGTGGATTCGGAACGGTAAGGTTTCGGCTATAATATTTCAAAAAAACGACGTACGAGCAGGGCCGCAACCGGTGCAAAACCCTGCTCGACCGCCTAATTCTCATTTATCTGCAATTTCTAGTGAGAATTCGGAACCGCAAGGTTCCGGCTTCTTCCTAATCGATCCCGTCGTTAAATACGGGAGAAACGAAGAGCTTCCATTGAATTGCATCCAGTGCCAAACAGTTCTCGCCAAATCCTTGGGACCATTCTCGACGTGGGAGAGTAAGCTACGCGTAGCTAAGGAGAGCGGTTACAACATGATCCATTTCACTCCGATTCAGGTAAAACTTAATATACAACTTGATATTTAAAGATAATATTTACGATTTAATTAGGAATTAGGTGCGTCCAATTCATCCTACAGCTTAAAGGAGCAGCTAAAATTAAACCCCATTTTCGACGGGGGCCAGCCGGTCACATTCGGTGATGTCGAGAATTTTGTCGTTAAGATCAGGACAGAATGGAAGATGGCTTCGATCTGCGATATCGTCCTGAATCACACGGCTAACGAGAGCAGGTGGCTCGTCGATCATCCGGAAGCGACTTATAACTGCGCCAACTGTCCCTATATGCGTCCGGCTTACCTGTTAGACGCTGCCTTGTACCAATTCTCCAACGATGTCAGTAAGGGATACTACGAAACTAAAGGCATACCTAGGGAAGTCTCTACAGAAGATCATATAAACGTAAGTTAGCATAGCATGTGTAAATGTAAATTGGCGATCGAGCAGGGCTTTAAATTATAGATTAGCAGTCGAGCAAGGCTTTAAACAGTAAATCAACAGTCAAGCAGGACTTTAAATCGCAAATTAATAGCCGAACAGCGGTTCAAATTGTAAATTAGCGGGCAGAACAGAGCTTGGAATTGAATTGGCGGTCGAGCAGGCCCTTTAAATTGTAAATTAACACTCGAGTACTACTGTACATTGTAAATTAATGATTTAACTTGGACTTAAACCACAAACTAGCGCTAGAACGACATTTCAATCTCTTACTTACTGTTTAAGACCTTGCTCGACCGCCAATTCGCGATTAGCGGCCGAGCAAGGCCTGAAACATTAAATATAGACAAGAGATCAGGACCTTAAATCGTAAATTAATAGTCTACCAGAACTTTAGATTGCAAGTGAACAACAAAACAAGGGCTAACATCAGATTGGCGGTTGAGCAGGGCTTCAACTACAAATCAGCGGTAGAAAAGGGTTTTAAATCATGAATTAGTGGTCCAGCACGAGTTTAAACAAATCAGTAGTTTTGCGAGGGTGGAAATCGTAAATTAACGGTCAAGCACAGATTAAAATTGTAAAATTGGCGGTCGAGTTGGTCTTTAAACCACAACTCGGTGATCGGACAGAGTTTTAAATCGTAAACGAGCGGTTAGACACGAGTTTAGACAAATTAATAGTTTAACGGAGATGAAAATCGTTATCTAACGGTCAAGTAGGGATTAAAATCGTAAAATTGGCGGTCAAGCACGGCTTCAAACCACAAATAAGCGTCCAAAAGAATTTTAAACCAAATTAGCGGCAAGTAAGGGTTAAAACAGCAAATCGGCAAGCAACCATGAACTTAATTGTTAAATTGGCGTTCAAACAGGTTAAAATATTAAATTGGCGGTCGGGCAGGGCTTTAATCCGCAAATTAGCGGTCAAACAGGGGTTTAAATCATTAATTAGCGACAGGGACAGGGGTTTAAAAAGTGAATCAGCAGCTCAGCAGAGTTTTAAATCGTAAATTAACGATAAAACAAGGATTAACATCAAATTGGCGATCGAGCAGGGCTTTAACCACAAATTAGAGGTAGAACAGGGTTTTTAAATCGTATATTAGTGATCTAGCATGAATTTAAACCAATTAACAGTTTAGCAGAGCTAGAAATCGTAAATTAATGGTCAAGCAGAGATTAACATTGTAAAATTGGCGGTCGAGTAGGTCTTAAAATCACAACTCAGTGGTCAAACAGGGCTTTAAACCATGAATTAGCTGTCAGGCACAAGTTTAGATAAATTAACAGTCTTGCAGAGATGAAAACTGTTTTTTAACTGTCAAACAGGAATTAAAATCGTAAACTTGGCGGTCGAGCAGGGCTTTAAACCACAATTAAGCGGCAGAATAGAGCTTTGAACCATGAATTGGCGGTCCAGCGCGAGTTTAAACAAATCAGTAGTCTTGCAGAGGTAGAAATCGTAAATTAACGACCAAGCAGAGATTTAAAATTGTAAAATTGGCGGTCGAGTAGGGTTTTAAACCACAACTCAGTTGTCGAACAGGGTTTTTAAACCATAAATTAGCGGCCAGGCATGAATTTAGACAAATTAACAGTTTAACAGGGATGAAAATCGTTATTTAACGGTCAAGTATGGATTAAAATCGTACAATTGGCGGTCGAGCAGGGCATTAAACCATAAATAAGCGATAGAATAGAGCTTTAAACCATAAATTAGCGGTCCAGCACGAGTTTAAACAAATCAGTATTCTTGCAGAGGTGGGAATCGTAAATTAACGGCCAAGCAAAGATTTAAAATTGTAAAATTGGCGGTCGAGTGGGTCTTTAAACTATAACTCTGTGGTCGAACTATAAATTATCGTCCAGGCAAGAGTTTAGACGGATTAAAAGTCTAACAAAACTAGAAGTCGTTATTTAACGGTCCATCAGGGATTAAAATCGTAAAATTGGCGGCCGAGCAGGGCTTTAAACCACAAATATGTGATAGAATAGAGCTTTAAACCATAAATTAGCGGTCCAGCACGAGTTTAAACAAATCAGTGGTCTTGCAAAGGTGGAAATCGTAAATTAATGGCCAAGCAGAGATTTAAAATTGTAAAATTGACGGTCGAGTGGGTCTTTAAACTATAACTCTGTGGTCGAACTATAAATTATCGTCCAGGCAAGAGTTTAGACGGATTAAAAGTCTAACAAAACTAGAAGTCGTTATTTAACGGTCCATCAGGGATTAAAATCGTAAAATTGGCGGCCGAGCAGGGCTTTAAACCACAAATATGTGATAGAATAGAGCTTTAAACCATAAATTAGCGGTCCAGCACGGCTTTAAACCATAAATTAGTGGTCCAGCACGAGTTTAAACAAATCGTCTTAAATTAATGGCCAAGCAGAGATTTAAAATTGTAAAATTGACGGTCGAGTGGGTCTTTAAACTATAACTCTGTGGTCGAACTATAAATTATCGTCCAGGCAAGAGTTTAGACGGATTAAAAGTCTAACAAAACTAGAAGTCGTTATTTAACGGTCCATCAGGGATTAAAATCGTAAAATTGGCGGCCGAGCAGGGCTTTAAACCACAAATATGTGATAGAATAGAGCTTTAAACCATAAATTAGCGGTCCAGCACGAGTTTAAACAAATCAGTGGTCTTGCAGAGGTGGAAATCGTAAATTAATGGCCAAGCAGAGATTTAAAATTGTAAAATTGACGGTCGAGTGGGTCTTTAAACTATAACTCTGTGGTCGAACTATAAATTATCGTCCAGGCAAGAGTTTAGACGGATTAAAAGTCTAACAAAAATAGAAGTCGTTATTTAACGGTCCATCAGGGATTAAAATCGTAAAATTGGCGGCCGAGCAGGGCTTTGAACACAAAATTTGCGACGTATGTTTCTGTTACTGTGTACACCATCTCTTTCTTATTTTTTTTCAGGCGATTCGATACATACTTCACAGCGAAGTTATCCCCAGCCTCAAACTGCACGAGATGTACACTTGCGACGTCGATAAGTACGTGATGGAGTTCTTAAATCTATCGCGAACTCGAAGCCCGAAATCCCCGAATAAACCACCGAATAAGGGCAAGGACGATATCGAATTAACACTAACGCAAGATCCGAAATTCAGGCGATTAACCGGTAAAGTCGATATCGAACTAGCGTTGAACCTATACAACTCGTTCAGATCGGATTGTTTCGACGAGGAATCCCGAATCAAAAGATGCGCCGAAGATTTCAAGCGGAAATTAGAGGAACTAAACGAGGTCGTGGTGACGCGATTACAGAACCACCTCAACGCAGCGATCGATAATTCCATAGCGGGGATCCGATATTTCCGAATCCAGCACGACGGGCCGAGAATCAAAGAGGTCTCCTTAAAAAATCCGCTAGTTTTCCGGTACTTCACCGATTACGGTAACCCGAAGGACGTCAAAGAACACGAAGTTATCATGTACAGCGATAAATCGAAATATTTGATGGCGCACAACGGTTGGGTGATGGATTCGGATCCGTTAAAGAACTTTGCCGAATCCGATTCCAACGTTTACGTCAGGAGGGAACTGATAGCTTGGGGCGACAGCGTTAAATTGCGTTTCGGGGATAAACCCGACGATTGTCCCTTCCTATGGAATCACATGAGAAGGTACGTCGAGCAGATGGCGACGATTTTCGACGGCGTTCGCTTGGATAACTGTCATTCCACTCCTATACCCGTCGCTGAGTACTTGCTCGATTGCGCTAGGAAGGTACGGCCGGATTTGTACGTCGTAGCAGAGTTATTCACGAATTCCGATCAAAAGGATAATATATTCGTCAATAGATTGGGAATCTCATCGTTAATTAGAGGTCAGTATCGATTTAATGTGATATTTACTTATTTTAGGCGTTCGAGCAGGGCTTTAAATCATAAATTAACCGTTAAATAGAATTGAGAACTAAATAAGCGGTCGAGTCGAGCTTTCAATTGTAAATTAACATTCAATCTCAGCTTAAACGCGAAAACTGGCGGTCGAGCAGCGCTTCAAATCACAAATTGGCGTTCCAAAGGGTTTTAAACCATAAATTAGAAGCTTTAAAACAAAATCATCTACCTACTATGACTTTAATTGTTAAATTGGCGGTCAAACGGGTTAAAATCTTAAACTGGCGGTCGAGCAGGGCTTTAAACCTCAAATTAGCGGTCAAACAGGGTTTTAAATCATTAATTAGCGGCCAAGCAGGAGTTTAAAAAGTGAATCAGCAGAGTTTTAAATCGAAAATTAACGATAAAACAAGGATTAACATGAAATTGGCGATCGAGCAGGGCTTTAACCACGAATTAGGGATAGAACAGGGTTTTTTAATCGTAAATTTGTGATCCGGCATGAGTTTAAACCAATCAACAGTTTAACAGAGCTGGAAATCGTAAATTAATGGTCAAGCAGAGATTAACATTGTAAAATTGGCGGTTGAGTAGGTCTTTAAAGCACAACTCAGTGATCGAACAGGGTTTTAAACCATAAATTAACGGCCAGGCACGAATTTAGACAAATTAGTCTAGCAGAGATGAAAGTCGTTATTTAATTATTAAACAGGGATTAAAATCGTAAAATTGGGGGTCGAGCAGGGCTTTAAATCACAAACTAGCGTTCGAAGGGGTTTTAAACTATACATTAGCGACAAGTAAGGATTAAAACAGCAAATCAGCTACCAACTATGACCTTAAATGTTAAATTAGCGGCCAAACGGGTTAAAATCTTAAATTGGCGATCGGGCAGGGCTTTAAACCGCAAATTAGCTGTCAAACGGGACTTTAAATCATTAATTAGTGGCCAAGCAGGGGTTTAAAAAGTGAATCAGCAGCTCAGCCGAATTCTAAATCATAAATTAACGATAAAACAAGGATTAACATCAAATTAGCGATCGAGCAGGCCTTTAACCTCAAACTAGGGGCAGAACAGGGTTTTTTAATCGTAAATTTGTGATCCAGCATGAGTTTAAATCAATCGACACTTTAGCGGAGTTAAAAATCGTAAATTAATGGCCAAGCAGAGATAAAAATTGTAAAATTGGCGGTCGAGTAGGTCTTTAAACCACAACTCAGTTGTCGAACAGGGTTTTTAAACCATAAATTAGCGGCCAGGCGTGAATTTAGACAAATTAACAGTCTAGCAGAGATGAAAATCGTTATTTAACTGTCAAGTAAGGATTAAACTCGTAGAATTGGCGATCGAGCAGGGCTTTAAACCACAATTAAGCGGCTGAATAGGGCTTTAAACCATGAATTAGTGGTCCAGTACGAGTTTAAACGAATCAGTAGTCTTGCAGAGGTGGTAATCGTAAATTAACGACTAAGCAGAGATTTAAAATTGTAAAATTGGCGGTTGAGTAGGGTTTCAACCACAAATCAGCAGTAGGAGAGGGTTTTAAATCGTGAATTAGTGGTTAGGCGCGAGTTTAGATAAATTAACAGTCTAGCAGAGATGAAAATCGTTATTTAACTGCCTAAGCGGATTTAAAATCGTAAAGTTGGCGGTCGAGCAGGGTTTAAACTAGATCTCAGCGGTAGAACAGGGCTTTAAACCATGAATTAACGGTACAGTACGACTTTAAACAAATCAGTAGTCTTGCAGAGGTGGAAATCATAAATTAACGCCCAAGCAGAGATTAAAATTGTAAAATTGGCGGTCGAGTAGGTCTTTAAACCACAACTCAGTGTTCAAACAGTATTTTAAACCATAAATTAGCTGCCAGGCACGAATTTAGACAAATGAACAGTCTAGCAGAGATGAAAATCGTTTTTAACTGTCAAACGGGGATTAAAATCATAAAATTGGCGGTCGAGCAGGGCGTTAAACCACAAATGAATGGTACAACAGAGTTTTAAAGGGTGATTTGGTGATCAAGTAGGGGTTTAAACGAAAAATCCACGATTGAGAAGAGCTTAGTGGTCAACAGGGATTAAAATCGTAATTTGGTGGTCGAGCCGGGCGGCCGAACAAGGTTTTAAACCTTGTATTAATAATAATAATGTAATGAGGGTTCAATACATGGATTACCGGTCGAGTAGCGATTTAAACCGTAAATTGGCGATCGAGCAGGGCCTAAATCTAACCGATATTTCAATTTTCTTCTACAGAAGCCATGTCCGCTTGGGATTCCCACGAAGAAGGACGGTTAGTTTACAGATACGGCGGTTACCCGGTGGGGGCGTTCTATCAACCCAGCATCCGCCCGTTAGTTCCGTCAGTCGCTCACGCTCTATTCCTGGATCTCACTCACGATAATCCATCCCCAATACAAAAACGTTCAGTTTTCGATCTGTTACCGAGCACGGCTTTGGTGAACATGGCCTGCTGCGCCAGCGGCTCGAACAGGGGCTACGACGAACTGGTACCGCACCATATCCACGTCGTCGACGAGAAACGGCAGTACACTGAATGGCACGAGGATCATTCTTTGATTTTGGAGAGCGCCAAATACGTTTCGAGACCTTCCGGTATAATCCCGGCTAAACGGGCTATAAACGATCTACATTTCCAGCTCGGAATGAACGGATACGATCAGGTACGTTAACGTACGAAACAAAAGATGGTCGTTAGATGTTTTTATTGGGATTTGGGGTTAGGTTTACGTCGACCAGATGGACGCCGATATCGTAGCCGTGACCAGGCACAATCCCGATACGCACGAGAGCGTCGTTTTAGTCGCGTTTACCGCTTTCGGCCATCCGGATATGAACGCCGCCAACTACCAGAGGGGGATCAAACCGCTCGAAATTGAAGGAAATCTCGACGAGATTATTTTCGAGGCGACATTGAGTCATATTAGTACAAGGTTAGTGTAGACGTTTTATTTTAGGCGTTCGAGCAGGGCTCTAAATCGTAAATAGGGGTCGAGCAGGGCTCTAAGTCGTAAATTGACGGTCGAGCAGGGCTCTAACTCGTAAATTGACGGTCGAGCAGGGTTCTAACAATAAATTGTCGGTCGAGCAAGGCTCTGACCTGTAATTGGCGGTCGAGCATGGCTCGAAGCTGAATTTTTAGATGAAAAAAGTTTTTTCCAGGGATGGTGGCTCGAAATACACGAATATCGAAAACTTCGATAAAGATTCGGATTATATCAACGGCCTAGCGGAATACGAAGTCGATATGAAGCAGCATATCCAACTCTCAGATTCGAACGTGTTAGAATGGGTCGATTGTGGACGGCAGAATTACACGAAGTTACATTTTAAGAATTTCAAACCGGGAAGCATCGTCGCGATCAAGTAAGCGTGTTACCAACCTGTTAAAAAATAAATAAAATTTATTTTTTCTTATATACAGGGTGTCCCTGCCGAAAATCATCCAGGAATCCGTTAGGAACATACGAGACTTGCTGATTTCGTTATCGCGAAACGATAACGCGGAATTATCGCAGATAATCGGCAAGATGAGCCTGGCCGATTTGAACAGGACAATTTACAGATGCGATCGCGAAGAGAGAGACGAAGATTATGGCTTCAGCAGTTACCACATCCCGAATTCCGGCTCATTATTCTACTGCGGATTGCAAGGCTTCATGTCCTTTAGAAAACATCCGCCCCAATAACGATTTGGGCCACCCGATGTGCGGGAATTTACGCGAAGGTAACTGGATGATCGATTACATTTGGCAGAGGCTTCAAGTCGACGAAGGGACCCGCGATTTAGGCTTCTGGATCGAGAAGAACACGATGGCCTTGAAGAACGTACCGCGTTATCTGGTCCCCCGTATTTCGACGCTATCATCACCAGGATCTACGTCATCTTGCTCGAACACACGTTCAATTTCATGTCCGATTTCGTCCGTAACGGTTCCACGTTCGTTAAATCTCTAGCTTTGGGTTCGGTGCAATTCGGAGCCGTCATCGGATCCGCCCCGCTACCGCAATTAGCTTCCAATATCAATCCGCCGAAACCGCCGTCGCGACGTGTAGGTAACGAGATGGTGCAGGCCTGCGTCACCCTGTCGGCGGGTCTACCGCATTTCTCCGTCGGTTACATGAGGAATTGGGGTCGGGATACCTTCATAGCCTTCCGCGGATTGTTCATGCTGACCGGACGTTACGACGAAGCTCGTTATATAATATTAGCTCACGGCGGTTGCCTCAGACATGGATTGATACCGAATTTATTGGATGGAGGCAGAAACGCGAAGGTAAGTTTGTAAAAAAAGTGGCATCTGTCAAAAAAAATAATGACAGCTGTCAAAAATTTATACTTTTTCCTATCTTATCAAATTCAGATCTAATTCGATTAGAAAATTCATTAATATAAAAAAAAAAGTAATCGAGATTAGATTTAATTCGAAGAAATAGTGACAGCTGTCAAAAAAAAATAATGACAGCCGTCGAAAATATATACTTTTTCCCTATCTTATTAAATTTAGATCTAATTCGATTAGAAAATGGATTAATATAAAAAAAAGTAATCGAGATTACGTTTAATTGTAAGAAATAGTGACAGCTGTCAAAAAAAGTAATGACAGCCGTCGAAAATATATACTCTTTCCCTATTTTATTAAATTTAGATCTAATTTGATTGAAAAATGGATTAATATCAACAAAAAAGTAATCGAGATTAGGTTTAGTTGTAAGAAATAATGACAGCTGTCAAAGGAAATAATGACAGATGTCGAAAAAATGGATACTCTTTCTTATCTTATTAAATTCAGATCTAATTTGATTGAAAAATGGATTAATATCAACAAAAAAGTAATCGAGATTAGGTTTAATTGTAAGAAATAGTAACAGCTGTCAAAAAAAAATGACAGCTGTCTCAAAAATGGATACTTTTTTCCTATCTTATTAAAAACAGATCTAATTCGATTAGAAAATGGATTGATATAAAAAAAAGTAATCGAGATTACGTTTAATTGTAAGAAATAGTAACAGCTGTCAAAAAAATTTATGACAGCCGTCGAAAATATATACTTTTTCCCTATCTTATTAAATTTAGATCTAATTCGATTAGAAAATGGATTAATATAAAAAAGTAATCGAGATTAGATTTAATTGTATGAAATAGTGACAGCTGTCAAAAAAAGTAATGACAGCCGTCGAAAATATATACTTTTTCCCTATTTTATTAAATTTAGATCTAATTTGATTGAAAAATGGATTAATATCAACAAAAAAGTAATCGAGATTAGGTTTAGTTGTAAGAAATAGTGACAGCTGTCAAAAGAAATAATGACAGATGTCTCAAAAAATGGATACTTTTTCCTCTTATTAAATTCGATCTAATTCGATTACAAAATGGATTAATATCAAAAAAAGTAATCGAGATTAGGTTTAATTGTAAGAAATAGTAACAGCTGTCAAAAAAAATGACAGCTGTCTCAAAAATGTATACTTTTTCCCTATCTTATCAAAAACAGAGCTAATTCGATTAGAAAATGGATTGATATAAAAAAAGAGTATTTGAGATTAGGTTTAGTTGTAAGAAATAGTGACAGGTATCAAAAAAATAATGACTTGATTGTTTAAAATGTCTTATTACTGACAGCTTTCAAAACTATCTTATCAAATTCAAAATCTTATTATTCAATTGGATTAATATTTAAAAAAAGGTAATCGACATTACATTAAATTGTAAAAATGACAGTTGTCAAAAAATATAATCTCAAATATTTCATACTTTTCTAATCTTATCAAGTTCAGATCTAATTCGATTGGCAAATTGATTAATACTAAAAGAAAAAGTAATGAGATTAGGTTTAATTGTAAGAAAAAATGACAGCTGTCAAAAATTTTAATCTTGATTGTTTAGAATCGTCTTATTACTGACAGCTATTAAAACATTTAGTCTTGAAGGTTTTTATTTTAAAATAAGTGTTTAATATTTAATGAAAAATATCGGACATTACATTAAATTGTCAAAAAAATGACAGCTCAAAAAATATAATCTTAATATTTCATACTATTCTAATCTTAATATTCGATTTAGATGTAATTTTATTCCAAAATAAATGAGTAATTAAAGAAAATATCGGACATTACATTTAATTGCCAAAAAATGACAGCTGTCAAAAAATATAATGTTGATATTTCCTACTATTCTCATCTTATTATTCTATTTAGATGTAATTTTATTACAAAATAAGTGAGTAATTGAAGAAAATATCGGACAGTATATTTAATGTCAAAAAAATGACATCTGTCAAAATTTTTCGCGAATGACGTAACCGAAAATCATTCTTGCAGGTTCAATTGTCGCGACGCCGTGTGGTGGTGGCTCTACTGTATCTATTGTTACGTCCGCGATGCGCCTTGCGGCAACCACATCTTGAACGATCACGTGGCCAGATTATATCCGACGGACGAGTCCCGTTTCGGCGATGGGGTCGCCGAACAGAAACTGCAGGACGTCATCCAGGAAGCGCTGCGCGTCCATTTCCAAGGGCTCATCTACAGGGAACGCAACGCCGGACGACAGATCGACGAGCACATGTCCGATAAAGGCTTCACCGTACAAATAGGCGTACATCCCGAGACGGGTAAATTTGACAGTTCATTCGTCAATTTGACAGGTGTCATTTTCGTCGTTTTGTTTTTGTTCCGTTACAGGATTCGTATTCGGCGGAAACGACGGGAATTGCGGCACGTGGATGGATAAAATGGGTTCGTCTAATAAAGCCGGTAATCGAGGTAAGCCGGCTACACCGCGCGACGGTTCCGCTGTAGAAATCGTCGCCCTGTCCAAGTGCGTCGTTTCCTGGTTACACGAGCTGAACGCTAACGGTCAATACGCGTACGATGGCGTCGAAAGGGTAGGGAAGAATAACGTCAAGACGAAATGGACTTTCGCCCAGTGGGCTAAACGGATCCAGGAGAATTTCGAGAGATATTTCTGGGTGAATACAGAGCCGGTTAAGGGAGAATTGAGGCCCGATCTGATACATAAGCGGGGGATCTACAAAGACTGTCATGGAGCTACGCAAGAATGGACCGACTTCCAGCTTAGATGCAATTTCCCGGTTGCGATGTGCGTTGTAAGTACGACTTCGATAATATCGGCGTAATTTTTAACTTGTCAAAAAGTTGACAGCTGTCAAAAATATTGAAATTGAATGATTGGCAACAATGGACTGAATCGGTTGCTGTATTTTGGCGGCAACATGTTTTACGAAGATTGCACATTAGCGAGTTTCAGTATAAATGTCATTTGAATAAAAAAAAGGTGACAGCTGTCAAAAATATAATTTTTGGCAGATTTGTGTGTAATTCTCTTATCGTAAAGGACGCCGTTTAGAGCAGCATGACACATTTTAAGAAATAGTTTCTATTTCTTAAATTCTTCTATTGTTAAAAATGATGAAAAAAGTGACAGCTGTCAAAAATTTATAACTTTAATATTTAATGGCGTTAAGTTTGAACGTACATAATTTTCGAATCGTACGGAATCTTACGAACATTACACACTTAAAGGAAATTGATTTAAAAAAAAATGACGATCGTAAAGCGGTGACAGCTGTCAAAAAATATTTAACAGGCATCGATTTAGCTGCGATTTTCTAAGCAGTAAAGAATATTTCACGTTTAAAGTGCATAATAGGTTCTGTATTACTTTAAGTAAATTAATAAAGAGAAAAGGTGACAGCTGTCAAAAGGATTTAAATTGAATAATTAACGATAACTGATTGGACTCGAATGTAATATTTTGCCGGCGATGTACTTCCGCGCGGATATTACGCGTCGTCGTCGGCGAATTTCGGTGTAAACGTCAATTCCATGAAAAAAAAAAGTGACAGCTGTCAAACGTTCGATATTTAACGACGACGATCGGTTTGGGTGTAATTTTCCGGTCGTACGGAATTTCGTATTCGATTTCACATTCTTAGAAATAATTTCGATTCCAACAATTCAGGAAATAGCTTCGCTTTTGTTTTTAAGCGGTAAAAAAGTGACAGCTGTCAAAAGTTCAATATTTAGTAACGGTCAAAGATCGGTTTGGGTGTAAATTTCCGGTCGTACAGAATTTGGTGAAGATTTCATATTCTTAGAAATAATTCCGATTCTATTTTTAATCGGTAAAAAAGTGACAGCTGTCAAAATTATTCAAATTAGATAATCAACATCGTAATATTTCGACGACCGTGTGTTTTTACGGATATTCTACGTTGGCGAGTGAGTTTTAGTATAACTGACAATTGAATGGGGAAATTGACAGCTGTCAAAAATATATAAATTTAATGTTTTTTTACAGCGATGGATTTTAATGTAATGTTTTCCGGCCGTACGGAATTTGGTGAATATTTTAAGTGGTTTTTAAGTGGTAAAAAGTGACAGCTGTCAAAAGCATTCAAATAACAGTAGATTCAATCGATCGTGATAATTTGCTGGTAACGTGTTTTGTGAGTATTATACAAAATTGAAGAGCTAGTTTGAGAATAAATGTCAATTGATTGAAAAAAAGGTGACAGCTAAGTTTAATATTAAACACGAAAGTGACAGGTGTCAAAAATATTCAAATTAGATAATTAACATCATAATATTTTGACGACCATTTATTTTTGCGGGTATTCTACGTTGGCGAATGAGTTTTAATGTAACTGATAGTTGATTGAAAAAAAAAAGTTGACAGCTGTCAAAAATATATAAATAACAGTGGATTGAATCGATTCGGATAATTAGGCTGCAATGTGTTCGGCGAGTGTTACGCATTATTGAGGAGTGAGTTAGAGCATAAATGTCGATTGATTGAAAAAAAGGTGACAGCTGTCAAAAAATATATAAGTTTAGTATTAAACAACGATCTACTGATCACATTTAAAGTATTAGTTTCGATATTAGTTTGAATTAATAAAAAAAAAATGACAGCTGTCAAAAATATTTGAATTGAACATAATTATCGATTATTGTGACAGTGACAGCTGTCAAAATTTCTAACCTATGTTTCGAACTTAGGCGCCGGAATTGTTCCAACCTCGTCACGCCTGGATAGCGCTGCAGAACGCCGAGAAATACCTACTGGGACCGCTAGGGATGAAGACGCTGGATCCGGACGATTGGGCGTATTGCGGCGATTACGACAACTCGAACGATTCGGACGTAACGAAGGTCGCGCACGGCTTTAATTTATCAGGGTCCGGTAAGTAACGAGACTTGTTCGGATCTATAAAGGAGTAGGAAACTGTGGGGTGAAACGGCCACAGTCATAATTATGACAGTTTGACAGGTTCCCCCACAGTTTATCTACTTATAAAGTGTTCGGTGAAAATTAAAACGAAATTTTACGATTTTAGGAATGGGTTTGGCCGATTGGATACTTCCTCAGGGCTAAATTACATTATTCTAAAATGAATGGTCAGTTAGAATCGACGATATCCGATATAAAGGTGCGATTATCGAAACATTTCACCGAGATACAAACGACGGCGTGGAAGGGGCTGCCTGAATTGACGAATTCGAATGGCTCCTTCTGTAACGATAGTTCAAGGACACAAGCGTGGAGTATGTCCTCCGTATTAGAAGTTTTATACGATTTGCAAAAATCGATGGGCAGAAGACTTATGTTCCGAATTGACTCAACGTGTGTTATAGCGATTCACAATTGCATAATAGTAAACGTTTATTAGATAAAAAATCATCTTCGGTTAAAGAAATTTTCACCATCACCGGAAATAGGAATCGAAACCGAAATCACACCTTTAATCGGAAGAAAAATACATTTCATCATCGTTTTAATAACATATTCCAACGTAGGAAGTTTAAATATAAACATTCGGTACAAGAACGTTTGCTCCATCAGCAAAATAATAAAGGAAAATTAATCCGAACGAAATTATTCGAGAAACATTGTGATATTTCATTATTCTCATCGGTATGCTACAGCAATTTATATTTTAAATCTAACAAATCATTATTCGGATGTATCGTACAAATTAAAGAGATGCAATTCTCGAACAACATCTTATTCCAGGTAGATAACGTTATAAGAACTTCGAGGAATTACAAATATATGCCTATATTTAAACGGAACATACTTTGCGACTTCCCCGGGGTGCTCATAACAGATTTCTGCACCCGAATCAAGAACACCAACATCTACAACAATATCAAAACTAGAATCGATGAATTCTCCTACATTAATTACATCCCGATGATTAATTACAATACGTTACTGTTCACCGAGTATTTTCCCAGGCGTAACATCTCGTTTAAAGTATCCAGAGTTTGCTACAGCCCGAATAATATCATCACGAAGAAATTAAAGCTAAAAGAAGCTGCTAATTTAGACGAAATCTCACCTGTCGATGTCGAAACCCCAACGAAACGATTCATACCCAACGATGATACTCGAACGA
Source organism: Holotrichia oblita (assembly GCA_023690525.1). Lineage (NCBI taxonomy): Eukaryota > Metazoa > Arthropoda > Insecta > Coleoptera > Scarabaeidae > Holotrichia > Holotrichia oblita. Next base: position 2,660,122 of record CM043019.1, read on the forward strand.
CTCAAACGAAACAGAAAATACAACTCGAAGCGGTTTAATATTCGAACCATTACTCTTACAGGATGTTTCGTATAAATATTCTGAGAAATTTCGACAGAAGCAGCAGGATTTTAATAAGAATGTACGCTTGATGATATTATATTCATTTTTATGTTTCGCTCTAGCCATTATTGTATTCCTTACGTTATATTTAACTTGAAATGTGATCATCGAATTACTCATAAACGGTCCACTTTACAAAAAATTTTTATTAGACTAATTAGTCTTATTTCATCCCTAGAATACGCAGATGAAATATTGTTCACTATTTTAGATACACCCTGTATATAAAAATTTTATATATATACAGGATGTTCGTATAGTATAAGCTCAAACTTCTCAGATCGATGTAGGAGGTTAAAACGAATCTTTTTTATTAAGAAAATTTTATTGTAACGTTTACGGTTACTCTGTTTTAACCTAAAAATTTTGAAGATTTCAATTCGCTTATAAATCAAAATTTTTAACGCTGAATTAAATCAAAATTGATCTTATTACAAGTTTTAAACTTATATAATATGTCTAATCATAATTTTACATTCTTCATATATATTTTATTAATACATTTATGGATTGTTATATATATATCGTGTAAATATATTCATTGTATATCAATAAATTTTATTTTAAGGTTAAATATATTATCTAAAAAATTATAATCGTGTTTTATTTCACCCCCTTTTCTTTGTAATAGTAAATTTTTCGATAAATATTTGCAAATTATAAAAATTAGGATCAAATTCGATTAATTTGAATAAAAAATCTTCGTTTAAGTCTAAAATAATTTCGAAAAACTGATAAATTAACCACAAAAAGTAGATTAAACTTTAGGGACATTTTGAAAGCTTTATTAGTACAGGGACATTTTCGTTGTGCGTGAGTGTACATTTATCCACCCCTTTTCTTTTGTAATAGTAAATTTTTCGATAAATATTTGCAAATTATAAAAATTAGAATCAAATTCGATTAATTTGAATAAAAAATCTTCGTTTAAATCTAAAATAATCTCGAAAAACTGTTAAATTAACCTCAAAAAGTAAATTAGGTGAAAGATCGTACTTTTGAATAGGATATTCGGTTAAAATCGTATGACGTTTCGTCTCGTACAGCCTCGTATAACCGAGTTTATTCGAATCTCCGATCTTAACTTGATGTCATTTTAAACAATTGAAAATGTCAACAGAAATATTTATTACGATTTTGTATTTATTATTATCGGTTTGTCTTATTTACCCACCTGCCGAGTTCGTTAGCGCAGGAATAACGATTCCAAATATATTCTCTTCATTTTTAGGCTCGGAATATGAACATTTCGTAAAATATCACGTAAAAAGGTCTTGCATAACCTTACTTATTTATTCGTGTATTCCATTGGGATATATAATTTGGTTCCTTTTATTTACGAATAATAAGGTAAATTTTGCGCTTTAAATATTAATTTTTAAATATATACAATGATATTTATAGGATTTTTATATTTTAATTTTTAATAATTCAACGATAATATGGAAAATCTATTTAACGACAGCAATCGCTTTACCAATCTTAGCTTTATACGAAATCAATAATTGGTACCGCAACAACTACGAACAGCACCCAATCGCAAAAAACATCGATAAATACTCGAATAACAATTCAACTGGAATAACGTAGCATCCGATATAAACGCAGAATATCGAAGGTAAACAATCAAATTAACCGTTTTATTAAATCACCTTCCGTTATATAAATTAAATTAGAATCGACAAGGTATGTATTCGAACGAGCTCGATAACACAAATCGTCAAGCACCGAAAACTGGATAATCAAAGTAACACCGTTGACGATGTCTTTAATTTACCAAGGCGATGCGGTTTTGATCGTCCAAAACTGCGACAGGCATACAATCTCGAGGAATCAAGAGGGCGAAGTCCAATACATGAATATCATCGTGAAATCGACGAGACGTAATATAGATTCGTTCGTTATACGATTAAATTCGGAGGATTTTCAAGATTTGCAGGATCGTGTTAGCCGATCGATCGAGATACCATCGAATGTGATCTTCCACAAGAATATTATCGAAATTCGTTGAAACGTTTAAAGAATTCGTACATTTGGTTAAATCCAAATATCGCAGCGAACAGGTGCGTTCGTATTTTAAATTAGTTTATATCGAAACGAATCGAATTCGTTATAATTTTGTTTTTTTTTAAAGCAAATCGATCAATGTATCGGATGTATGCAGAACACCAATTACGTCAAATTGCAAAAGTTGTGTATCGATAACGAGGGTGATACTAATAAATGTTCCGGATGTTATTGTCGACCGATGTGGTGTGCGGATTGTATGGCGAAATGGTTCGCATCCAGGCAAAATAATAACGGAAACTAATGTTTGGTTGTCTTGAAAATGTACCTGTCCGATGTGTAGGGCCACCTTCTGCCTGTTAGATGTTTGTATGCTTGAAAGCGGCGATACATAAATAATATTTGAATATAATTGCTTCCATTTTAAATGCGAGTTTTATTTTAAAAGAAAAAAAAAACCATAATAATAAAATGTACTTATATTTTTTTATCCGAATAAAACAATAACAATATAAAATCACAAGGCCTTGAGTTGTAGTTTTAAACAAATTTTCTCTACCTGCAATAGATACTAAATAGACGTAATTCCAAATTCTTCTTCAGTTTTCTTATCTACGATCCTTAAAACAACAGCGATTAATTTATATAATAAAGAGAATTCGTTAAAACATCTTGTTGCCTCCCAATTCCATTAAAAAGAAAACGAAAAAATCGTCTAAAATATATTTTTTATTATCAACAAATAAACAAGATAGATATTTTACACAACAAATTATTAATAAAATTAAGAGCAGGGCAAGAAAATATTGTTGAAATCACGATTAACCACGTTTAATCAGCTATAAACGCTAATCTGCATCTATAACACAATTTGGTGATTAATCCGAGTTAATCGCGATTAACCGCGGTTAATCACTAATAAAATCGATACCTCTCAACCTAAGCAGTATGATTAGTCGCGGTTAATCACGATTAAGACCTGAATGAGCTGTTTTCACCTCAACTCAGTATAATTTCCGGCTATAATCGCCAATTTGCATCGATAACACAATTTAGCGATTAACCCGGATTAATCGCCATAGCCCGCGGTTAATCACTAATAAAATCGATACCTCTAAACGTAAGCGGTACGTTTAGTCGCGGTTAATCACGATTAAGACCTGAATAAGCTAAATTTTTACACCGTTTTAAGCCCAACTCCGTATAAAAGTATAAAAAGAGGAAATTATATCCATTTTATTTTGTTTGTAGTGTTAAGTTGGAAACTATTTAGAGAGTAGGTTATGAAGCAAATTAATGATTATATATATATACAGGATGGACCACCTCGTGAAGCTCTATTATGTATACAGGATGCTATTATTATTTATCGTGCTCAATGATGGTCCAAACTGCACAGAGACCTTGTTAGTATAGATACAGCTTTACATCTCAAACACAGAAGACAATTATAGAAGGCATGCAGGTCGATCTAGCTTTGCCTGTAACAGAAACATCAACATGCAAATCAGAACATCGTTTTACGTTTATTAATTTTTGTTTTTAATAAAAAAAAAAGGAAAGCATGCAAGTTATGTACGTCTACATAATTTTGGCACCTCTTATAAATACATTTACAAATACTACGATTTCTACATTTTATCACAGCAATAACTATGTAATTATGGTGGGGGGTACCAGAATACATAAATAGATACACATATTAAAAGTGAAAGGAAAGAGTAAGTGAATCTAAGAAACAGAGATGGAAGAAATTGATTTTAAGTTTAATGATCACGGGGTTAATCACGGGGGAACGTGATTAACCCCTCAAAAATAAATGAAATTAAACTCTAAACAATAGTCTCGATATCGCTTATCACCTGTATACCATGTTTAGTAAAAATAAATTTGATCAAATTCTCATCACAGTTCTTATAACCGTTAAGATCGTCGTTGGATTTACTACCCTGCAACGACCATCTAGTATCGAGTTTGTCGAAATTCGTGCAACTTTGCGAGGTTTTCAGCGTGTTTGGCGGTGATTTCTGCCCAACACCGTCGCCTCCACATACCTCGTTATCCCTAATCGGATCCTGACGATTCTTCACGATCTTATGATCGCCGAAAGAATCCGTGATGATTTGAACCGCCTGTCCGGGGTGTTTAAAGCTGTTCAGGATGTTATTTTTATTCACGTTCGAGTCGATAGGGGGTAACTCTCGATCGCAGGACGATTAGACGAGAACAAGTTATTATTACAAATACTCATGCAATTCAAATTGGTCGGACTCGGTGAATCCATTGTGACGTCGACGGGAGATGGCGTTAGTAGCTTGTTTTGAGTTGAAATTGGAGGCAACAAGTACTTACTGGTTAATCCGTAAAATGCAGCGTTTTAAAGATTATTTTTCGGTTAAAAATTAATTTTTTATAACAACAATTGCTCCACTTACTTGTTATTTGTCCATCCGTATAATTCCTGCCGTGTAATGTAATCGATCACTTGATCTGGTACTAGATATTTGACAGATTCGTTTCTTCTTAAGGCTCTCCTGATCTTTGTCGAACTAACATCGTTCCTTATCCACTCGTTGATCACCGTAATATTGCTCTGAAACGAGTTAAATTGTTAATATTGCGGTTAATCGTGATTAACCGTGGTTAATCAAGACTAAAATCGATACTCCTCAATCTAAGCAATATAGTTAATCGAGGTTAATCACGATTAAACCCGATCTTTACGATGTATAATGTAATTTACGAATAATTATATATTAATAGCGCAAATTCGTGATTAATCGGGATTAATCGTGATTAACCGTGGTTAATCAAGACCAAAATCGATACTCCTCAATCTAAGCAGTACAGTTAATCGAGGTTAATCACGATTAAACGCGATCTTTACCATGTATGATGTAATTTACGAATAATTATGTATTAATAGCACAATTTCGTAATTAACTGGGATTAATCGCGATTAACCGTGATCAATCAATACTTCTCAACGTAAGCAGTTCAATTAATCGAGGTTAATCACGATTAATTATAAATAACTGAGGTTATTTTTATATAATTAAAGCTTTCGTACCATATATTTCGTTAAGATATCGGACATATATATGAACTGCTGCGGATCTGATTTCTCCCTCGTTACAACAACCAACCCATGATTTCCAACGATTTCTTCAACCTACGAGTAATTAATCAGTAAATTTAAATGCCGAAAAGCATCACTTACATCTTTGATCGCCCACAATCCTGGTGTATCGAACGATTCTAACAAATCGGCTCCGCATAATAATTTCACTTGGATATTGTAGATGTCTCCGGGGTAAACTTTGTAAACCGCTCAAGAACCACGGGATGTCTTGCTCGTTTATATTATCGTTTAATTTATTATTGAGGATGTTGTTAATATGGGTCTACGAGTGTGAGGTTATAAAAATATATATATAAAATATGAGAATAGGCGGACTAACCTGATGGTATTTAATGACTACTGCCGTTCTCGTGTGGTTCTCTTGAGATGGTTCCCAATCCGATAATTTGATCCAATCGAATCTTGTAAAGCTAATTTTAACATCGCAATTCGATCTGTCGACGGACTAAACCTTTCTTACCGTAACCATCGTGAACTGGTGATATTAAACCTAATACAACTTCGTATCCTAATTTGTGCAATTGATCTCGAGCTAGTTCTGTTGAAATAGGTCCGTTAGGTTAGATCGAATTAATTGAAATTGTAATACTCACCTAACATTCTTAAATGCATGTTTGTCGGCGGATTAAAAGATCCGCATGATAATAGGACTATTTTTTTCCCAGTCATTATATTTTTTAAGTTATAAATGCAACAGGAGCATTGTATTTAAAAAAGAAGAATTATATAATCTCTTTCGTATATACTGCTGAATTATGGTAAAATATAATCGATTAAATTTAAATTTTTTACTTACTTCGATGAAATTTACTTTAAACGTAAATATTTATTTGAAAAAAATTCTGGAATTTTCTATTGGATTGTAATTGGATTATAATTATAACCAGAAATAACAATTTTGACGTATTTCTGTGACGTGACCTCTATTAGAGGTCTTGGTAATCATTGATTGTCAGGGTGTGCAAATTTTAGCAATTAATTATTACTAAATTGGAAATATTTTATTATAATTTATTTTGTGTAATTGGAGGTAATAAAAGGGTGATTAATTTAATTGTGGTCGGATATTATTAATATTTTTTATTAATTAATTTAATTATGGTTTAAAATTTGATATTATTTTCGGGATATTTTACGTAAGCGATTGGCACCGCGGTTGGTAATGAAGGTGGTGATGTAAGAAGTATGGCAGTCCGCCAAGTCACCGTGTCACATAAATATTTTGTAAATAATATCTGGAAACAATAAGGAAAATTTTATATTTTATTAGGAAATCGTAAATAAGCATCGAAACGAAATGGAAAATTTATTTAGCTTGTGGAAGGTCCGCGAAATTGCCGATAAAGTGTAAGCAATGATAAAATTCGTTAATAATGAAACAGATGTATTGTTTCAATTGTGATTCTTCTATATGAACACAACGATGCGTCTACATGATGTAGCATTTCTATTATTTTGTCAATATTTCCAGCGAATGTTGTGATGAATTACACGGATGTCGAAGCGAAAGTCAGGGAAGCAACGAACGATGAGGCTTGGGGTCCAACCGGTCAAATAATGCAAGAATTAGCACATTCAACGTTCACTTACGAACATTTTCCTGAAGTGATGTCGATGTTGTGGAAACGAATGCTGCAGGATAATAAACAACATTGGCGGAGGACTTATAAGGTTTTTATTTTTAAATTATATATTTTTATGCGGTTTAAAATGAATTTTTAAATTTCAGTCGTTATTAGTATTAAATTATCTTATAAAGAACGGTTCGAGAGAGTGGTGACTTCAAGTTAGGGAACACATTTACGATTTACGATCGTTAGAGAATTACACGTTTATCGATGATTATGGAAAGGATCAGGGTGTTAACGTTAGGCATAAAGTAAAGGAGCTTATTGATTTTATACAAGACGATGATAAATTACGAGGAACGGAAGAAAGCGAAGAAGAATAAGGATAAATACATTGGAATGAGTTCCGATATGATTGGATCGACTTTTAGTAAGTCTAATTTTTAATCATAACTATTTTATTGATAAATTTGCATTCAACAACAATTGATAAATGTGGTATTTCGTAGCTACTGATAAAAATATTTTTAAACGTACAATTCTCCTCTTTATATCGCTGTAAAAAGTAAAATTGAATGAGAGTTTTGTTTTCGCACAATTCCTGCAATTAATTTTATCAAACAAAGCTGTATAAACACAATTATTAAGCGTTTCGTTTATCTACATTTACAACTTGTTTCTTTTTTTTGTGTTGTTACGTAATTAGCTCTTGCATAATAGTTTAAATTAAAATAATTGCTATGGTCATAAAAATTCCATTCAATCCGTTCAGGTTTACCGGATTTTGCGTACGTAGATTGAAAGTCCTCATTAGAAATTCAAATAATGTTATTTAATCGGAATAAATTTTAATACCAGGCATTAACGGTGGTTTTTTACCAACTATTGCGTAAGGTTGGGCGCCAAAATCATTTTTTTCCTTCTAGTATTCGATTTTCATATTCCTGAGCCACCCTCTCTCCCTCTCTTCCTTCCCCGCCCTCTATGGACTACTCCTCTGGTTATGGATGCTGCGTTTGTAGATTAATCTAAACAGTTAATCAGTTTCTGTGATGATTATAGTTGGGGGGCCAAAATATCAACAGTCCGTTGTTGTCAATAAGTAAGGATTGTTTTATTCTAACTGGGAGAGGTTGAGGGTGGAGTCAGGATCAAACTCCACTTACTTGTTATTTGTCCATCCGTATAATTTATCTGCTTTGAAACGAGTTAGATTGTTGATATTGCGGTTAATCGCGATTAACCCTTTGAGGCCGAAATTAATTCAAAAATTGTGAAAGTGAAAAATAATGAGAATTTTTGATGAGAACCTGTTTATTAACATAAGCTTTAGTTGAAATAAGACTCAAACACACAAAAAATATACAGGATTATCCTGCAGGATGTGGTTACTAATGTTAACCACTAGGAACTAAATAGTAATAAAACTACCAAGATTACTTCGCAAAATTGAAATAAACAAATGACGCCAAATGATTTTTCATTTTATGTGAAACAACGCAAAACAGTTCCTGTCTTTATTTAGGCATAACCCAACTCGGCAGGTTGAACATTTCCAAATGGTTCTATGCACATCTTTGAGTGTACTACATTTAGCGCACCGGAGTGAGGTAGATCTTTCAGGCATATGAACAGCATTTTCATAACGTACTTCGTATGGTACAACCTTTTTGAAACTACTTGAAGGCTGACTTGAAAAAGGTCTTCCGCGCTTGACAGATTCATTGATACCTATAAGTCCTCGCGACACAGACATTCGAAATTGTTTTAGCGCAAGGCTTTTACAGTTGCATCTTTGTTGGAAGAGAACAAACGCATTGAATACGGCGGCATCAACGAAGTAAAAAAATTCGATGCCACCATTTATGAGATTTTCTATCAACTTCGTAAAGGCTTTTCATCATATCAAAACGGTCAACATATCCCATGTGACTATTATAATCACGAATCATCCTTGGACACGGTATATCTTCAGTAGAACCATTTTTCTTTTTTCTGGAAGTAGTCTCCATAATTGAGGGATCATGATAGTTTCCTAAAAGTAGGACACTTCGGCGGTCCATCCATTTGAGTGCAGCTATTCCATCCTTTGAAACGCGCCAGTCAGCCTCTCCACGTTTCAAGCTTTTGTCTGTTTTGAGTTCGGGAACTGTATACGCCCCTTTCGAATAGTTCCACAAGAATAGATTTTGTCAGCTAACAACTTTCGCTGGAGTTTGACAGAATTAAAATAATTGTCAAAGAACAATTTGTGGTTTTTGCCTTCCAATGTTCGAGAGAGGTCTATGACAATTCTAGCACCTAAATTTTTTCTGTTACTTGATCAACTTTACCGGTATAAATTTGGAATTCGCACATGTATCCTGTTGAATCTGCTCGGACCCAAACTTTATAGCCTCGCTTTATAGGCTTCATGGGCATGTATTGGCGGAAGCTACTACGCCCCTTGAACCTTATCATGCTCTCGTCTACGGATTGAAACTCGCTAGGCTTCATGGATGACATAAATGTTTCTTGAAGCTTAGAGAGTAAAGGTCTTAGCTTATATAGCTTATCGTAGTTTTGTTCATTTTTTTGTGGTTGAACTGAATTATCATTGAGGTGAATATTACTCAGCAACCAAGCAAATCTGTCTCTACTAATAGCGGAACTAATAAAAGTATCTCTCATTTCATCGTTAGCGGACCAGTAATCTTTGAAGCTTGGGAGTTTTTTCAAACCCATAAGGATATTAACTCCCAAAAATATTTTAATCTCCTTTGCAGTAGTTGGTTTGAAATTTCTTCCTTCACCATATCTCTGAAATGCGTATAGGTTGGTTTGAAATACTATGTGGGTAATCAAATCTTCGGGAAACAAATGCAAGAATACATCCGTCGGTGTCTCAATAGTATCAGGCAAATTCGGACCAGTTGATTCTACGAAGGCATTTGGTTTTGTAATGTTGGAAACATCATTAGTCCAGTAATCTGGAAGGAATATATCAGGTCGTCTGGCGAGTGGGATGTCATCATCGCTGTCCCAGTGCATATTGTTATTGGAAATCACGTGGTTATTCACGGTAATTAAGTCCATATTTTCGATGTCAAAAACCTCTTCGTCATCATTGGGAGCATCAGGTGATAGCAATTCATCATTCATAACCTCTTCTAGATCATCTGCAAAAGATTCATCATCGCTTGGTATTTCTTCAAGAAGGTCAAAAACACGATTTGGATCCATATTTTCAATTTCAGAAAATTTCCAGGTAGCCATAATGGCTGAAATGGAAATTTACATTACAAAATATGCTTCACCACATTTGTTGTTAAATGTTAGAATTAAAAATACCTTCATACAATCTACTAACAAAGAATAAAATTCCAGATGAAAAAGACATACTTTCTAAAATAGGGTTATACCTTTCTAGTGGCCACGACGGGAAACCACACAAAAATTTGTTCACGTTAGGCCCACTTTAGAAAAATACAGGGTATTTTTTACAATAGATAGTAAATATAGATATGTTGGAACGCTTACTTGCTATTTTTGAAGCAACGATATCAAAAAAAACTAAAAATTTAGAAAATTAATATTTAACCTCAAACACGCTCGAAACACTATCACTTCCGCATCATAAATGTCACTGATGACGATCAAAACTGGTTGCAATCGCCAAGGAGTGCAAAAATGATGCCTAGGCAACACATTAAACATCGTGGTTACCACGTAAAACCGATAGGAAAATAATAGACTGGATATCAATAGTGTGGTTTTCATTGATAACCAGTAGTCCTCAAAGGGTTAAAGAAACTTTGTTCCTAAATTTACACAATTTCGTGATTAACCGGGATTAATCGCGATTAACCGTGGTTAACCAAGATCAAAATCGATACTCCTCAATCTAAGCTGTATAGTTAATCGAGGTTAATCACGATTAAACGCGATCTTTACCATGTATAATGTAATTTACGAATAATTATGTATTAATAGCACAAATTCGTGATTAACCGGGATTAATCGCGATTAACCGTGGTTAATCAAGACCAAAATCGATACTCCTCAAACTAAGCAGTTATGTTAATCGAGGTTAATCACGATTAAGCGCGATCTTTACCATGTATCATGTAATTTACGAATACTTGCAATTGGATCTATTTCGCCACAGTTTTTTTTAGAATTTTTAATTTTTTTTTATGTTTAATGGGTTTTACTTAACGTAAGCGTCAAAGATACATTCGGCGTAGATGTTCCTAATTCTTAATTAACAATTTAACAACAACAACAGTTCAGAGAAAACCTGTGTGCAACTTATATCAAATAATCTAGAGTCGGAAGACGTGGATATACTTGATAAAAAAAGTTTTTTTGTTGCATACACGTGACTAAATACCAGATAATATACATGTATTTAAAATGATAATCCACGATCAAGTTTCTTTAATCGCGATTAACCGGGATTAATCGTGATTAACCATGATCAATCATTAGCAAAATCAATACTTCTCAACGTAAACAGTTCAATTAATCTCGGTTAATCACGATTGATTTATAGTTATTTTATATAATTAAAGTTTTCTTACCGCATATTTTGTTAAGATTGCTGCGAATCTGATTTCTCCCTCGTTACAACAACCAAACCAACAATCAGTTGTTGTCAATAAGTAATTGTTTTTTATTCTAATTGGGAGAGGTTGGAAGGTGGAGCCTGAATCGAAGTCGTTGAAAATTTGATATTCTAATTCCATAGTTGCACACAAATTCCGGCAGTTGTTCCGTCTTAATGTAAATATCGTAAGGATCAAGGTCAAGCTGTAATTGTCAATTATGTAATGGTGTGTCACCTGCGTAGATAACGAGTCGGTGTCAGGGAGTTCTTGACAAATCTTGCGCGTAAAGAAGAAATAAATCGGGGCCTAACGATGACACCTGAGGGACTCGGTTAAAACGATCATCGTTTCTCTAGTTTTCAGGCTAATGGTGATTTTTTAAACAGCTTGAGAAGTCCGTAGAAAGAAGAATCATCGCCTTCGATATCTTAGATAGATGTAAGAGAAATGCCACCCCCTCCTCCTCCCGCCCTCCCCTCCCCGGCTTCCTACGTCAGAATTCAATTGTTGTAATTCTTATCGTTCGGGCGCGAGGATGAAAAAAATGTTATACAGGGTATTCATAATTTACGAATTTAGTTTTGACAGTTAACGCATATTGTTTCATCGCCTCTATCGATCTTCATTAATGGCTCTTTCAAAGGACGTTAGCCAAATTAATAATCAGGCTATCTTTAGAGCACTGGATCGTGTCCAACTAAAACAATTGCTTACGTCATCTATTGCAAATAAATCTAGCACGTGGTGTTCCGCAAGGGTCCATCGTAGGACCTATATTGTTTTTTATACATAGTTATATCCCACACAGGGTGTGTCCGAAGTCAGACATCTCGGATCTAATTTATTTCGATAAAAATTAATTTGAATTTTATTAAAACGTCCATCGTGATATTTTAAAGGTACCGAGAGATGGGACGACCGTTCGAGCACCAGAGATTACGTCGACCACCGCGACATCGACAACAATTCGACGACGCGCCAATACAAGGATCGATCCTACGACGACGATTACGAGGGCGAATTCGAAAGGGGAGAGCGATAACGAATCGAACAACAGCAATAAGAAATACAAAGATAGCGATAACACGACGATAGGCAGTCCGAAACACACACCGACAAGAAGGTCAACCTGACGATAAACACGTCGCTGAGCAAATCGCCGGCAGCGACAGCGAGGAAATCGATCAAGAAGGTCGATCTCGGCGCCGCCATAATTTCGGCATCGGCGAGAAGACGAGAAACCGCCGCCGATCGCCTCCGATCTGTTAAACGAGGATGATTTCAATCCACGCGCTAACGAGCCCGCTACCCAGTCGGAATTCGGCGATTTCGAAACGGCGTTCGGGAATCCCCCGAGATAATCGCCGCCGCGGATAAGAAGAAGGACGATGATGATTTCGCGGATTTCAGCTCCGCTTTCAGCGGTTCGTCGCCGCAGGGTAACCCCCGTTGATTCAGGGTTTAGTTTTAGGGATGGGGCAACCACAACAGGAACAGCAGCAGCTATTAGGTCAATCTACTCAGATTTTGGGTCAAGCGATAGCTCCACCTTCGGCTGGGATATTACAGACGACCCCGACCGGATCGGATTTGCTGCTCGGGGATCTATCCGGGTTTAACGCTTTGAGTATCCAGCCGAATAATTCTAATAACCTCAATCTACAAACAGCTGTGAATAATAGCAATAATATCTTCGATATGTTCGATACAGGTAAGTTCGATTTTTTTTTAATTTTTGTAATCGAAGTCGTTTAGGTTTGTTTTTTTTTGTGTGAGTTCGATTTTATTCATCGTACGATTAAAAAATCGCGGAATGGTGTGTTGTAA